>JAGMVL010001464.1:0-472862 GCA_019202695.1 Populus x sibirica
TAAAAATGATTATTATCATAATTTAAAGCCCAATTTAGGGGTTGATCTAGAGCAAAGTCTAAGTCGTGGATGGGGTTGACTCGTTGAATCGGGTCAATGTAAGGAAAAAAATTATTATCATAGTTTTATAACCTAACTCAAATGGGTTGGCCCTAACAAGGTCCCAATCACATGTCGTAGGGTCAATATAAAAATAAAATTGTTATTATCACAGCTTTTAAAACTGACATAAGTCAATTGGTATGGCCCGAGTCATGAATCAAGAGGGTCAATCCAGTCGACTCGATCAAGGATAGTGTTTTTTTATTATCATAATTTTAAAACTCAATTTGAGGGTTGACCAAGGTAAGATGCAAGTCACTTCTTGGTTAGAAGGGTCAAATAAGCTGACCCGAGTCAACATATGAATAAAAGTGATTATTATCATTGTTTTGGAAGCCCGACTCAGGAGTTGACCCGAGGCGGTTCGGCTACGATGGAGGTCGGGACCCGTTGACCTATTTTTTTTTAAATAATCAAAGTAACCTTTTTCAACTATTTTTTTAATAATAAGTTAAAGCATTTTTAACTTGTGTTTCATCCTAGGTTGACCTATGTTTTTTATCGGGTCTTAGTCAAATTAATTCTTCATTTATTTTTTCTTAAACTATAATTAGTCCAGGCCTCAGTCAATCCTACTGGGTCAACCCGTCAAGTCAGCCATAGTTTTATAATTAGAGTTATTATAATATTATTAATTTCAACACTTAATATAAACTAAAATAAAATAAAAAAATATAATTATTTTTTAAAAATATATAAATTTGACGATAATATATATTAAAAGAATAATAAACTTTTTATATTATATTTTATTTTATATACCATAATCAATAACAATTCTATTCCTATTTTTTCCATTCTGTCTGTATCATCTCTTTTTTTCTATCGCCAGTATTTGAAATTGAATTACGATGAGGTAAAGTTTAATTTTTTTTTTTGTAATTACAATAACCTTAAACCACAAACCACACACCACTGTAACCAAAAATAGTAAAATACATACTCTTTTTTTCTTTTTTTCCACAAAAAAGACCTAACAACGGCTCACCTTGCCCCAAAACACGCACTAGGCAAAATAACCTTAGCAAAGGACACACAGAAATCTTCAAACCCCAAAACCAAGGCTTCCGGAGACAGGCAAGGGAGGGCTTCTCTAAACTACACCTGCCGGCAATACTATCAAAAAACCTACCTTCTAGATCCATTCTATTCTGTTATTGTGCAAAGATCTATTTTTTTCCTCTTCAGATCTCTCCAATTTTTTTTTTCTTGGGTTGCAATCTCACCTACCCGTCAATTTTATACATATTTTTTTTATAAAAGAAATCGTTAAGCTCGAGTCTTTTTTTTTTTTTTTTAATTTTTGTTTTGTGTGTTTTTAGGGGAATCAATCAATAATGGAGATGGAGTTTTGTGGAGTTATTTGATGAAGCAAAGAAAGCTGCAGATGCTTCTCTCAATGATGACGTATCGTCTAGTGGACCGGAGGTGACTCGGTGTGTTGATTCGCTGAAACAGCTCAGGAAGTTTAAAGTTACTAGTGAACTTCTTGTTTCTACCAGGTAATTTTATGTAGGGTTTCTTCTATTTTTCATTTGTTTGTTTTGAAATTTTAGTTTTTTGTGTTTATTTTGTTAAATTTTTGTTTTTGTGGGCTCCAAATGATGTTAAATTGTGATTGCTTCATTAAGTAATTAAGCATTGAGTTGATTGAATTGGATAGAGTTTGATTATAGTTGCAAAATTGTTCTGGAGGTGTTTTATATTTTGTGATAAGATTAGTGAAAGAGAAGAAAGCTGTAAGCTTTTATTTCAAGCAAGGAATTAGTTCTTTCAATTTTTTTCCTTTCTGCTTATTGTTATAAATTGGATTACAATGAATAGGTTGAAATATGAAAAAGTCTTACAAGGGTCATTGATTGAAATCCGATGGTTTAACATAACTTTTTAATAGGTTGATAATTGTTGATTCAATAATATGAAAAAAAGCTTAGCTATGTTGTGCTTGATGTTCTCTCTGGAATCATAAATTTCATGAATTGCTGAATTATTTTAACTTGCATAATACTTGTTTTCATTACCCTTGATTTTCAGTTCATTGGTGCGTGGTTGGTAGCCAGAGTTGAGTTGCTTTTGCTAGATAGAGATTATGTGGTTGTTTTGATGGACAAAAAATTGTGTTGTATTATGAAGTCTATTATCACTTGTTATAAGGATTTTATATGAAGTATGTTTATGTCTTGTGTGAATATCAAGTTTGCTGCAATGTTATCTTTTGCTTGCCTTGTTGTGGTGTTCCAATGATTTTACTTTGGCAAAGTAGGCATCTGCGTTGGTGTCGAATGGTTGTGGATCTTTGTTGTAGATAATCCATGAGAAATCTTCCCTAGAAGCAATAGCAATAGAAACTAGATGTCATTTTATTTGGCTTCTTAATATAGTTTGATTTTTTTTTCTCTACAATCATGATTGTTAAAGTTCAGTCAGTTTTTGGTTCTTTCCCAATTCAATCATTCTTGCAACCTTCATGGACTGTAATTGCTTAACTTTCAAGTTTTGTTAGACTCTAGTCGGATGATTTTTTTTCTCTCTCTCCCCTGTTTTTGTTTATTTGTGGCTTTACATTTTAAATGCTTTTTTTTTTCATTTTGTAAAAAGAAGTTCAGTTTCTGTACCTTTTGGGTCCAATTGATATTAGTCTGCCATGCTAATTGCCAAGTTGTTAATTAAGTATGAGAAGAAGTGAGCTGGGTCCTGTGGGTTTCATCTAGAACTTTTTCAGTGGAGATGCTTAGTCAGATGTTTTAGCTAGTTGTCCTTTAACCATACATACTCAACTCAAGCAATATTGTTTGAAACTTGTATTTGTTGTTGCAATGCAAGAAAAGAGTGCAGGTGCCCATTAATGGTCTATCTATATCAATCAATTTCAGGAATTGCCAAAGTATCCCCCAACCTGAATTATGCATTCTTTCTCAACTCTGTCCCCTACCCCACGTTAAATTGAAGCAGTTCCTGTAGTTATTACATGGCTGTTTTGATGGATGGAGAAGTTTTTGTAGTATCTCAAGTGTAATATGATTGTTCAGGGATTGGATATTGAAATTGTTGCATAGCTTGTTTGATGCGTTCCCTTCACATCAAATCATGTTGAAATGTCATCTCTTTTGGGCCTACTTGGGTTGTTCGCTAATTTTATTTTGGCAAAGTAGACATCAGGTTCGGAGTTTATTAGAAGTGGATCTTGTTTGTATAACAGTCCATGCAGATCTACCAGAAAACAATGGCAATGAATACCAGATGCCATTGTATTTGACCTTGTAATATAGGTTGGATTTTATTATTATGATTGCCAAAGTTCATTCTGTTTTTAGTTCTTTTCCAACTCACTTATACTTGCTACTTTCTTGCACTTTAATTGGTTAAATTTTTCAAGTTTTGTTATTCTTAACCTTGAACTTATGATTGAAATGGTTATGTTGGGAACTTATGATTGAAATGGTTATGTTGGTATGCTTGGTGGATTGCCTTTGACATTTGCTTCTCCGTGCATCTCAGGTTGGGAAAAAACTTCGACCTCTTGCGAAGCATCCTAAGGAGAAAATCCGAGCTGTGGCCTCTGACTTGCTTGAGATGTGGAAAAAGATGGTCATTGATGAGACGAGAAAAAAAAATGGCAGCATTGACAGTAAAAGTTCAGTAAAAGCTGAGGTATCAAAATCGGAGACTGTCAAAGTTGAGAAGCTTCGAAAGACTAGTGTGGTAAAGGTTGAAAAGGCTTCAACCTCAGAAACTGTTAAAGTTGAGAAAATGGATCAGGATAAGACTGTCAAGGTTGAGAAGATGAGCAAGCAGGAAATCCAGACTTCCAGTGTGAAGCAACCATCACAATCACCTATTGGTCCACCAAAGCTGAAGACACCCGGTTAAATGTAATGATGCTTTACGCGACAAAATCCGTGAACTTCTTGCAGAGGCCTTGGCCAAAGTTGCCAGCGAGGCTGATGAGGACATCAGGGATGAAGTAGAAGCATGCGACCCTATTCGAGTTGCTGTGTCTGTAGAATCCATGATGTTTGAAAACTCGGTCGGTCAAATGGAGCACAAAAATTGGAAGTACAGATCTATAATGTTCAATATCAAGGACCAAAACAACCCAGATTTTAGGAGAAAAGTTCTTCTTGGAGAGGTCCAACCTGAGAGGCTTGTTACCATGGGCCCTGAAGAAATGGCAAGTGAACAAAGGAAGCGAGAGAATAACCAAATTAAAGAGAAAGTGTTGTTTGATTGTGAGCGTAGTGGTCAAGCACAAGCCACAACTGATCAGTTTAAGTGTGGTCGTTGTAGACAGCGCAAATGCACTTACTATCAGATGCAGACCAGGAGTGCAGATGAACCTATGACAACATATGTAACATGTGTAAACTGCAACAACCATTGGAAATTCTGCTAATCTGGTCTTTAGGTAGGACTGCACTTCTGTAGAACTGGTATGGAGCTGGTTATCTGTGAAGCTTCATCTGTATTTTTAACTGAACTACCATTTCAGTTTGTTGTCTTAGGTATTTGGGAGAAAATATTTCATTCATTTCCATTTTCTGTAGCCTGTAGGGATATTTTGTTCAGGGGGGTCTATCCAGGCTTCTGGTCTTGTCATTTGATGACTTTAGCCAGACCTGAGATCGGAACATTCTGGTTGCCTCAACTTCTTGTGTTTTTTTTTCTTTTTTTTTTTACGCTTGAAGCTTTCCTTCTTTTTTTTTTTTGTACTACTATTGAAAAAGAAAGGTCTAAACTAGATTACTCTTCAATTATTATCATTATCATTATTTTTGTTGTTGTTGTACAAGTGTATACAAGATGAGAGGCTGCTACATTGTCACAGCTAGATCATCCATTCTCAATTACCACATGAGCCGCCCCTTGTGCTCCTGTTTCTCACCGTTGCCTCTTTATAATGCTGGCTTGCAGAAGCTTTTGAGGAATCTGCTATGGGGTTTCTTATTTCTTCAGGTTTTGCTTTTTCCAGTAGAAGGAAATCTTCATTCGGACATTTGGCCATCACCATAATAGGGGTTTTTCGTGCAATGATTACAGGTACGATACCTTGCCATATGATTTTGCAAAGCGGACTGAATAACCAGAAGCAGAAGCCACACAATCGCACCAATAAAACTTACTATCATTGTTAGTAAGGTGAGTCGACAAATGAATGAATCCATAGCACAACCAAATCATCGTTCTCCTGTTCCTGAGTTGAATTCCCTGGACAAGGTTTCATAGCAGCAACAGGGGGTGATTGAGTACTAAAAAATAAAGGAAATCGACGAATGCAAACAAATGCGTAAAGTGCTGAACTTGTTACAATAGCAATAGGCAGAAATTTGAGGAGCGATGGGAAGAAGATCAATGTTATAACAAATAGCACCAAACATAACGAGCAAAGTGAACAGAAGAGCCAAATCATTAGGATCTGAACAAGAAATATATTTTTCTGATAAAAACAAGAAAATTCAAGACCATGTATGATTTCCATACCGAACGTGAGATACCTTGAAAATTTCATTCTAATTTATATCCAAGTTGTTGAAAGATTAAAATACATGTATAATACAAACGTTACATCTTGCAAGCTCGAAAATCTCTCTTCCGCTTCCCTGTCTCTCCATTCTAATCTGATTGCATTTTCCAACTGAGTTGCAAATTCAGTGTCCTAGTCGAATTTGTGTCCGTAATCCGTATGATTGCTGTAGAATTAGGCAGCAACACCCCTTACTAGGCTGTGCGTTTTTTTTCAAAATAGCACTTTCCTAAAGCCCAAATTCTAAATCTTAAATTAAGAATAGGATGAAACAGATTGCTGACAAAAGAACTAAGAAGGAGTTTGATGCTGGAGATTATGTATATTTGAAAGTTGTAATCATATAAGTAGGCAAGTGTGGCTCCATGGAAGAATTTGAAACTCAATCCTAGGTTCTATGGAACTTACATTATTTTGCAAAGAATTGATTTAGTGCCTATAAGCTAGAACAATTAGTTGGATCTATTGGATCTATGGTTTGATAAAAATATTATTATCTAAGAATATAAAAATGATTGTTTTTTTAAAATATTTTTTACTTGAAAATATATTAAAATAATATTTTTAATTATTTTTTAAAAATATTTTTCATATCAATACATTAAAACGATTTAAAAATATAAAAAAATAAAATTTAATAAAATACTATTTAGAACACAATTTCGTATAGATATTCACCTTGTTTTTCACATCTCTTTACTGAAAATAAAAGAAGCAATGCAATGTCACATCAGCATTACCTCTATGATGATTCTGGTAAGTTCAAAGTATTTTCAGTTGTTGTTCTTGTCAAGAAATTAATAAAGGAAAACGCAACAAATGTGTCGTTTTAATAAATAATCATATGTAAAGGTATGTTGAGTTAGATTACGTTAGATATTGAGTTAGATATTGTGGTAATAATTATTTTTTTAATTTTTTTTATTTAAAAATATATTAAAATAATATTTTATTTATTTTTTAAAATTTATTTTTAATATTAGTATAGAAAAAAAAAGAAAAGTGTTGACCCTCGCATATATAAAATTGGTTGCAAAGGGAAGAAACAATGATTCGCCGGGGGGAACAGCAGAAAGGAACTCTACCTGTAAATCATGTTCAGAGGCTCACTCACTTGATAGTTGGATACGAGTTCTCTAATACTTTACGGCAAAAAGAGTTGACACTGGTTGCAGGATCAATCAATCAGCCTTATTGATGAATTTTCATTTCTTTTGAAGCTTGCCATTATTTTTTTTTTCCTAATA
This sequence comes from Populus x sibirica, assembly GCA_019202695.1. Classification (NCBI taxonomy): domain Eukaryota; kingdom Viridiplantae; phylum Streptophyta; class Magnoliopsida; order Malpighiales; family Salicaceae; genus Populus; species Populus x sibirica. The sequence goes on from JAGMVL010001464.1 coordinate 6,871, forward strand.
ACAACGTGTTCGAGAGCTGATGATGTGTCGCATTCTTGTCACGGTTTGCTTTGATGAGTTTGATGGAATGTGGCATTGCTGCAAAGCATCTTCTTGGGAGTGATAGTAGTAATTGTTCACATTGCTTGGCTGCTGCTACTTCCATTGTTCCCTTGACTTGTGACACAGTTATGTACTGTTGAAGTGAATGCGATTATACAAATCCTCAATGCCTTCTTGCATGGATTTGGTGCGAATTGCAAAATCCGGTGTCCTGGTACCGAGTTTTGTGTCTGTGTTCATGATTGGTTCCACAACACCACCTCCTTCTAGGCAGCCTGTACAGTTTTATGTTTTCGAAAGAAAAAGAAAGAAAGAAAAGATGGCATCTCTCAATCCAGAAGAAAAGGAAAATAATGAAGCTCTAGCTCGACATTTTGGAAAGTTGCAGTAAAAGTCAAGATACAGCAGCTAATCATCATTTCAGAAATCAGATTCAATCTATTTTTCGCTCTTCAAAAACCATCTTTCAGATTCTACAATGAAGCGGTGTAGAAGTGAAAGAACAAGTTGATGATCCATAAAACCCAAATCACAAATCAAAACACATTTGCAGCAGAGGAAATTCCTCACTTCACAGCTACAAGTTGGGATGAAATCGAATTTTCTGAACCCCAAATTGAACTTGGACTCTGCATTACATCTTCTCCCACTGATTCCTCCGAATCCTCGGCTCTCGTTTCCTCTGGTTGCACTCCACTTGTCTTCTTTTCATGCTCCTTCTCTCTCAGTGTTCGAATCGGAGAAATTATCTGCTTCAAAATATAAACAAAAATTATCAGACAAGTACAAATTTAATCTTCGCGTTCCATACTCAACAACTTACCATAGAGTAGGATTGGAGTTCCTTCAATCTATAAAGTATATCAACTTGAATCTCCAACCTCTTTTGAACTTCTCCTCTCTGTTCAAGCTCCTTCATTTGCAAATCCATCACCACTCTCCCTTTCTTTGAGCATCTTCTCAGTTCTCTCTCTGTCTAGTCTCAGCCTCTCTAGCTTCTTCTTGATAGCACTCAACTCTTCTGCTAGTGAAGAATCCAATGGCTCAATGATGGATTTTGTTGGGGTTGTGGTGTAGATCGGATGGTTCTCCTTGTTGGTTCTCTAACCACTGAGAACTCAATCCACTCTTGCTTTGGTTTCAAAATTTGAACCTGGGTCATTGGAGTTACTGGTGAGTTCTTTGGTTGGAGTGGTTTCCGACAAGATTTTTGCCGGAGGTTCTCGTCTCCGGTGAGTGGAGATTGGAGCTTAAGCATGGTTCTATTGCTTTTATGTCAGATGAGAAAAATGCGTGTGTGAGAGAGAGGATTTTAGCAGGTATGAGAGAGCAGGTTAGGTTTGAATTTGAATGAAAACAGGCGATAACGGCTACTAATATATATATGTGTGTGTGTGTGTGTGTGTGTGTGGATGAGGGGAGACAAGAGGCTCCTCGATCCGAGGGTTGCTGATTATATAGTATTTTGATGTTGAGATTAATAGACAAGCCTTTATTATAAACTGATTTTAATTATGTTCATGAGATAAATAAATTAACATCGTATAGGGTTGCAAGTCTCGAGAGAGGAACAAAAAAAGTATTTTCCATTCCTAAATCTCCGACCATCTTATCTAATGTTATTTTTAACCTTTGAAACCATCTTTTGAGGTTTATGGATGCTTTTATATGAGTTTTTTTTTATTGTTTTAATATGATGTGAAAAATAAATTTAAAAAAATAATAAAAATATTATTTTAATATATATTTTTTTTAAAAAAATATTTTAAAAAACAATTTTACTACTATCCAAACACTCTTAATTGCTTTTTTTTTTATTATTATTCATGACAAACTAGCCATTTTTCATTTGTAATAATAATTTACCAAAAACCTTTTGCTATATTTATCTCAATCCAAATTACTTTCCTCTGTTTCCACCAAAAAAGAAAAAAGAAATTAAGAAAACATCCCCTTGCCATGCCAGTTGTAACTGCTAATTCCAGTCATTGATGACTACACAGATCATGGAGGACACACCAATGGGAAGTGAGCCCATCATCATCCACTAGATGATTTGGCTTTGGATTCCCTTCCAAGCGAGTAATTATTCTCACCGGAGCCAGTGTCGGAGCAGACTAGCAGGTCCAAGATCTTGATGGGTTTTATTTATTTCTTTCTTTCTTTCTTTTTATTGACAATATTGCTGACATGAAAGCATGCATAGTTCCAACTGTTCCTGCACATGAAACTGTTGGAAATATATCAATAGTATAATGTTTTTCGTTTTACCATTGATAACATATATACAGTAATACAACATAGCTCAATTTTCAGAGACAAGTCCTCGAACAGGGTAGGTGGGCGGTCAAAGACCTCAATCAAAGAGCCTTCATCCAAAGTTGATGATTCTTAACTACCCTGCTTGTCTCGATAGTTCATCTAACTTTGGGAAAAGAGGCAACATAAAAAGACATGAGAACTCGAGGAAATGTAATGTGCTGCTCTACAATGGAGTATATACACATTCCGAGCAGCATCAAAATACTAAAATATCACAAGTAATCCATTGGAAGTTCCCAATCATCCTCACTTTCTCTAATTTTTGAACGAAATTTCTGGCTCCTAGAACTTCTCCGAGTGCTCTGACCTCGATGAGATGTAACAGAACTTTCATAATCAGAATACTCTTCACCTTCATCTATTTTTGTCCCCACGTTCTGAGCATCCAGAAGCCCTAGTATGAAAACATACTACGTTAACCTACAGATCGTCATATCAAGCAAAATGATGGAAAGCTTTCAGCTTCCTACAATGAAACAAAGGGTGTGGGCGTGGATATTAGCTTCTCTAGAGATAGAGTCGGCAAAAACAAAATTTAAGTTAACTTGGGAGTTGGGATATCTGCTCTGGTTCAAATCACAAAGGAGAGTAGTTTCAAACCAGTACTAAGTTTTGACTAAAAACAAGATAGCATCAAACATGTGGTGCAGGATTGGTTCAGTTAATATGTTTTCAACTGTTCTCAAGAACAATGATTGCTTAGAACAAACATCAGTAAGCCTCAGTCTATTGCATCAAATAGTCTGCTTTCAAGCAGGCATCTATATTGTGTGCAAACACGCGTGTGCACATAAATATTCAAACATATAATATTTTATACAAGAGCAAGAGCAGCCTTCAAGCATTGCTACACTACTGAAGAGAACGGGAAAATATTCAGCATACAAAAGTTACTGCAAGGCAACTTAATTGAAATTAAGAAATTTCTTGGCATCCAAATAAATCTATAATGCCAAACCCAAAGCAAGATTAAGAGTTAAATAATTATGCATCAGGGGATACCTTTGTTAGCCTCTGTATGTGTGAGGCAGCAGATTCATGCACAACAACTGTGTCTGATAAAACTTCAAGCACATCATCAACAGGTAAAGCATAGGTACTCACCTGAAGGTATAAAAAATGATTAGCATTTGAGCTCCTGTCCTTTTTCATGAAGGAAATTTTCGAGTAAATCTTTACACGCAATTGCTACATAGCAAGAAATTGTGGCATGTGCTCTTTTGAGAGAAAAAAGGACCAGTCAACCAACCAAACTAGATGGAATGATAGAAATCCCAAATGAGTCAAGCTCGGAGCAATTCCACTGCCCCAGAATTAATGTTGAAAGAGTACCCTCGCACCTAAAAAATTGCAAATGAGAACAAGGAAATTGAATAACGAGACAAATTACAGGACTTGATGAATATATAGCACTGACCTTTCCAATGTCTCGCTGACCTGGTGTCACAACTCTATATCCTACCTAACAAGCATCAAAAGTTAATCTCTCAAAAAGTGATATGCCAATATGAAATCAACTGTAGGAATACCAGATACACTTCAAGAAAAACTGAAAACAGAAAACACCTGAAAGGCATTTGGATGTTGGACAAAAACGTTCACCTTTAAGAATGAAAATTCTTCTTTAATGAACTACTCAAACCAGAAATCAGAAAATGGTACAAAGTGATAAAATATTGTTGACACGAGAAACATTTTTCGGTTACAATTCATCAAATTATGAAAACAAACATGCATGTGACACGGAAATATGAGCACACCAGTGAACAGTGACACATACCAACGTTTCCAGGCCAATCATTTTTAATTCAGTATCCATCACATTCTCGTCCTCAACAAGTACTACATCCCCAACCTGCTAAGATCAACATTGTAATCCATAAAAACCATTATTATGAAGGTGGGGTCAGTGATGATACATAAAATTAAATAAATATAAACAACTTTTCAAGAGTGATTAAATATCATGTAGTGGCTAACATCCTAGGTGCCAAATTGCTAAGAAAGTCTTAGAGATGGAAAAAGTTTACCTGGCTAACATCCTCTAGAAGAAACCTCTCTGATTCTCCAGAAAGCAAGTTTGGCCTTACTTCAACTACTAACACCACCCACTGAACAAAGAAAAAGTCAAAATTTTAACAAACTGGGAACAAATTCCACAGTTAATTACAAAACCACCCAGATGCTATAACATCAAAGTGATTAAATCAATTATCAATCAAATAAGATAATACTGATGAAGAGAACGTGAAAAAAGCTTCAGCTCAAGTACAAGACTTATAGATGGAGAATAACATCATCTAAGGAAAGAAAGAGCAGAAAAAAAGGAACATTAGAGGAGAAAAGCAATCTGGACAACCAGCTATGAAAATGGGCAGCAGAGAAGGCGGAGAAACAGCCAAAGCACCACAACCACAACAGCAGAAATCGCAGCATCACTAAGACAGAAAAAGCAGAATGGGGATGAGGGAGAAGAGCAGGAAAATGAACAATACATCAGAACAACACAGCAGCATCACAAGTCACAGAACAACATCAAATAAATAACAGAAGGGAAAAATGCTGCAGCAGATAATCTTGGAAAACCATTCCTCTAAAGCAAAACAATATGAAAAGGCCTTTAAGATGTATGAACTCAAAAGCAAAACTATGATCTAAGGCAAGAACAGATGCATCAACAGAGGAAGGGGACAAAAACTAGTAAAATCCAGGAGGACTAAGCACCAGCAAGAGAGCCTGAACTAATCAAATAGCAAATTCACAGAACCACAGAACCAGACAGCAAATCCTGCAGATGTAAAACACGTCAAAGGATGGGTTAAATGAAATAGTGAGCCAGATTGCGCAGCATGAAAACCCGACCACATTTCTTGTCAGCCATTCTATGTCTTCTTCTTTCACATCAAAATTAAGACAGTTCATAAGATTTCAACTTGGGAAAGACACACAAAACTCAAACTTCATTCAAACAAACTATTAAAAAAAGCTAGGGTGCGGTGCCAGTTTAATTCTCTTGCTAATTACAAGCTATTATCTTCTAAGCAGAAAGTAGTGATTGATGTTTGTTTTAACCAGGATAGCAGGTATGGCTTTTGCTTGATTAGTGTCATCCTTTTTCAACCTTATACAAGTAACAGCATTAATTTGAATTTTTTAAAAATATATAAACAGTAAGTGAAAGACTATTGAACTTACAGATTTAGTATCGACCCAAATTTGAGAGACAAAACCCAAACTAAGCGCAGATTGAATGCTAATCACTTGCTTTGCCAAAATACTCGATCTTCTAATTACTTGCTTCCCTCTCCTTCCGTTTCTTATCTTATTTCGCTCCTTCTCAACTGCAACCAAATCTTGCTCTTCTTTTCCATCCTTTTCACCATCCTTCAATTCGAGAATATCAAAACCAAGAGAACCCACTTTTGTTTCTTTATCTTTCTGAATCCTTGATGATTCTAATTCAAAGTTCTTCTCTTCTTCCTCTTGACCTTTTTCTTTAAACCCCACTTCACCAGTATTCTTGCTGGCTTTGATGCTTGTAAGCTTTAACCTTCCACTTCTGTTAACACTTGAAAAGTTAACAGTTGAGTAAGATTGTTGCCTTAATTTTTGAGGTTTGATGATGGAAAAGGGAAGTGGGGAGGAAGGAAGGCAATCACACATGTTGTTGGCAGTGGCTTAGGATTATAATTTAGAGAGCTAATGTTGCTGTCAAGATCAACACTGCTAATATAGCTTTTGGATAACACGGCCACCCACTTGCCCATCATTCGTAATCAAAGGAAAACCATTTTTTTCTTTAAAAACGAAAAAGAAAAACTGATCTTAAATTATTTGTTTTAATGAAATTAAAATTAATTATTGACCGTACTAATTACAACAAGAAGATTCATTTTAGTAGGAAGACTTTAGGGTTAAATCAATTTTTTTAATATAAAAAACTATTCAAATATTGTTAATTTTTTTTAATAAAAATTAATCATGAACTCAAAATATAATTATATTAAATGATATTCTTAAATATTGATATAACAATATATTATATGTTATTTGTTAAAATATTAAGACAATAATATATTGGATTTGTCGGGTTAACTTGTTAAATTTACCATTCATGTCATAAGACTATGATAATCATATATAAAGTAAATTAAAATTATAAAGACTAACTTATTAAATTTACAACTCATGTCAAATTTATTCTCATTAAATATCTATGATGAATTTTTCAAAAACAAAATAATGCATACTAGTCTCATATTCATAGAGTAATTGCCAATATTACTATTAAAAACCTCAAACACCATCATTAAAATCCTTTAATTTTATCTAAAAAATATGGTATCATCATAATATTTTTAAAATGTCATTATAATTATTTTAATTGAAAAAGACTTTATTTTAAAATATAAAAAATAAGGTGGGGCCCAGCTTAGAGGCGTATGGGCTTAAAAGCCCATGTCCGTGTGTCAGTCACTAAAAAGGAGAAAGCCCAAGCATACACATTTATTTTTAAAAAAAATACATGGATGACACGTCGTTTGTCTAGACATACAAAGTGTCGTCTACCACAATAAATGTTGGCCATCTTTAATGATTAGAAATTGATGTTTTGGTAATTTAAATCTCAAAACCCAAGATTCAACCTATTTTCCATCTAAAAACACCAAAACAACATCATATGAACTTCAATAACTTCATTTTCAAATCATGAAACACCCTCTAATCATTCTCAAAATCAAATTAAATCTAAAAAGACTTTGTAAGTGCCTATTTTCGGACCCAACATGAAAACAGGACCTTTGAAAATTAAAGAGAAATATAAAAAAATAGATCTGCTACCTATTTGTTAAAGAAACTGTGAATTCTAAAATATATATTGGTTTCTAAAACTCAAGCAAACGGTTGATTATACTTAAAGGGAGATAAATATCACCCTTCTACTGCATTCTTTTCAAGGAAATGTTATCCCGACTATGTATTTTCTTTTAAATTTTTTGTTATGCTATTAACTGTCAAAATTATTTTATGAGTTTATTCACAACTTATTTATTATTGATCGATTTTAGACTGCGAGATAGTATCAAGTCATGAGTTAAAAGTCTTCCAACTATATATATATAATAACACTTTCTATAAAAAATCTTGTTTGGCTTAGTCCCCGACATTAGGAGATCCACTAAACTAGTCATTAAAAATCAAGTTTAAACCAAAACATTGTCAATTTAACAAAAACTTGATGAAAATTCATCGATGCATTTTTAAACTTATTTTAAGATCAAAACATCATGTTAAGTCTGCATAGGACCCTAAAACAAGGAAACTTGTCGTTCTAACCATTCAAAAAGCTTAAACAAGACTTAATAATACTTGACAAAAACTCATTGACACATTTTTAAACTTATTTTAGGGTTAAAAACCATGTGTCACGTCTATTTTTCTCATTAAAACTAGGAGACTCATCGATCTAAATATTAAAAACGAGTTTAATCAAAACATCATCAACTCGATGAAAACTTGTGGGAAATTCATTGACATATTTTTTAACTCATTTTAGGATTAAAAACCATGTGTTAGGTTTACATCGGTTCTCAAAACTATGAAACTTGTCAACCTAACCATTTAAAAATTTTAAACAAAGTATATTAAAGGAAAAAACCAAAACACAAACTATAAAGGGAAAATACATTAGATTTCACCAAAACTCGTGTTATTTAAAATCATGGTATTTTGATGCATATCAAAATCTAGGAACAACATGAAGTAAAAGCAATTTAAAAGGACTTAAATGAAAGGTTAAACATGAACCAAAACATTTATTCAAAAGATAACATGGTTTTATACCTTGATGAAAGCAGTTGCATTGGTTTGACAAGATAAAAACGTTTGAAATCGAGGTATGTAGCTCCATTTAGAACCCAAATTGAATAATATTCTAGTTTGACTAGGCTAGATTGCCTCTTCTAAATCAAATCTCCTTTTGCATATATCATTTCTCTCTCTCTCTCTCTCTCTCTAACCTTATTATTTTTGTTCCTTATCTCTTTTCAACCTTATTATTTTTTTCTTTATTTTCTCTATAATATTGATGCCCTGCCCTTTTATAAGCATTAAAGAAGGACCTAAAATCTCTTCTTCAACATTCAATCCTGACCCTTAACTTTGTAAAATTGATTTACATTATCTAGCTCTCCTTGCTAGTTGTTTTTGCACTATGTTTGTAGCTAAAAAAGGTGTCTTTTAAGGTGATGGTACAACTAGTTTTAAAGGATAAATGGGGGGTGTTTTTGGTTTAGTTTGGTTGCAAGGAATGAGGCTGTAAAAGGATGGTCCTATGGTGATGGTGTAAGCTGGTATAAGAGATGAAATAATATGGTTTTTGACATCTTTTTATAGCAATAACAAAGGGAACATGAGCTATCTTTTTATGTCAGATTGTACAATATTTGTAGCTAATTGGAAAAATTGGATGAAAAAGATGTGTTCTTAGCTATTTTATAGGTATAAACTTGGATGACAAGGTGAGGTTTTATGGCTTGATTTTGAATCAAATAACAAAGAGATGAAAATGGTGTGTTTTGGCTTGACTTGCAATAGGTTGTGTGAACTTCAAGGTTAGGTTTACGACTATAATTAGTCGTGTAGTGGCATAAAGAGAGACACCGAGCTTTGGCTTGTTCGACGAGAAAAAAACAAACACGAGGGAGCAAAAAGTATGGTTTCTCATTTTTTATTGTTGACATGAGAGTAAGAAAAACATCGTCGTTTGTTTTTTGTTCTTTTGAATTTTTTTTAATATCCCAACCTTTGAAAATTCACCAACACAAAAATAATAAACGAAAATGTTAAAAATAGCAAAATGTTGAATTACATAAATAATATTTTTTCTATTTTAAAAGAAAGTAGAAAAAGCGATCAAAATAAAGTATAAAAAATGAGTTATGACATTAATCTACTTTTTTTGACATTATTAAAGGTCTAAACCACCTCCGTCAAGCTTTCCTATTTAAGACGACTTAATTATATCAAGATTAACTATTTAAGTGGTCGAAATGTTGTTGACCAAAAAGTTTCTCTTTTTTTTTATGACTTTCTCTCTTCTCCTTTAAAATTCAAGGATTGAAATATAAAAGACATAAAGTTTTAGGATCAAAGTATCAAAAAAGAAAATTACAAGGATAGGGACTAAATCGTATTTTTCCAGTAAAAACAATGTGTATAATTACAAGGACAGGGACTAAATCATATTTTTCCATTCAGCTTGAATAGTAAAACAAATGTGTATTTAATGTAGCAATCCACGCCGAAAAAGGGAGGAAAGCTACAATAAATGCAGCAATGTTGTTCTTCCCTCTTTTTAATTTATTTTGTAATTGTATCTATGGATAAATATCTTTTTTTTTTGTTTTTACAATATTGCATTAATGTGAAACCCACGTCCTAACCTTACCATTTTAAACTGAAACTGCAATAATTTTAAGAATTATTTTATTCAAAAAAATTGTTCTTTCAAAACATAATGCTTGTAAAAAAATTCATGATTGATTTAGAATAGAAACCTTAACAAGTTATATATAGTGCGCTTAGACTCCATTCTAGAAAAGAAAACTCCTTATTGAGAGGAGAGGTCCAAATTTAAATATGTCTTGATAAAAATGAATAATTTGTTTGTTTAATAATAATGTTATTTTTCTAATTACTTAAATTAATTTTTTAATGATTTTAGGATTATTTAAATCAAATCTCTAATGATTTTAAAGCTCCACCCCACATCCTGCATTTGGAAGAATTGGAAGATAAGAAATCAGAAAAAAATTATTATATAATTTTAAAATCAAACTTGGAGTATAAAGAATAAAAATTAGTTTATGATGCTTAGGATAATAATTGTTTGTTTTTATTGAGATTGGATAGAGAACGCAGGCAGTCATCCACGAAGCGATCCGCAAAGGCATATTCCAAGATCCAATAGTTCAGGCAAACTCAGTTACGTAACCTCAACTAAGAGAACGCCACGTAATTGCTGCCATTCACGTAAACATTGGACACGCATAAAAGTAGTGTTAAGAAGAAATAGAAGCGGCAGCCTCCCGCTTTCTCCTCGAGAGCTCTCTCTCTTTCCTTTCAAATTCTCCCATCATTTCTCTCTCCCTCGGCATCCTCCCCAGGTAATCCAAATTCCCTCTCTTTATTTTTTCTATCTTTTAATTCGGAGTTTTAAGATTTTCTTATTAATTTTATATATTTTTTGAGGATTGCATTTCTGCTGCTGCTGTTTTATTTCCCAAGCTAGTCTCTTTCTTTAGGTCTGAGTATGGGTTTTGGCATTTGTTTGCTTTGTTTTATTGAAATTAATATTTGAGTTATGTATGAAAACATGCAGGTTCTTATCTCAAAGTGTCCGTAAATTTTGTTGTTTTGGATCTGAGTTGGGTTGCTCACTTGATTTAATTTAGTTCTGTTTATAAAACCCAGAATTTAAATCCTTTTCCTTTCCTGATTTGGTATGAAAGTTACAGTCTTTGTTTGTTTTGGATTTAATATCTTGATCTGTTTTGGAAAAGATTTGAAGTAATAATTGTAGAGGAATTTACCTTTGGTTTCAATTCATTAATTTGTTATTAGTTTCTAGTTATTCCGTTTTTGGATTCTTGTTTTATAATTACTAAGTGTAGGTTTTTCGGTTTCAAGTTGGTTTTTTGATTTCTTTTTATTAAGAGAAATTAGTATTTGAATAATGGGTGGATATAATTGAAGTTTTCTTTAAGCTTCTCATCTTTGCTTATTAATTTTGTCTATTTGAACTATCTGTTAACAAACCCTCGATTTAAATTTTGTGTTTTTTTGTGTGTAGAAATGATGGTGAATTGTGGGTATTTTGGCATTGATGGGTAATTTTTCCTGTGCTCTTTTTTGTGTTGAATTTTGCAGATTTGACGGACTGATCTTCATGAATTCAAGTACCACTGGAGCATCAACCGTTTCCTGCAAATCAGGAAACAAGAACAACTTTTTCTTCTGGATCCTATTTTGCCTATTGCCAAAGTTTCTTGGGACTCCTATTGCGTACGTCAACTTCCTTTTGATTAAGGCCATTGACAGGCGTCCCTCAGTAGTTCGTGTTTTGGATACTTGTGGAGAAATCACACTTTAGCTGTTATAGATTTGGCCTTCTGCAGTTAACATCTGTAGTAGTGATAGATTTGAGTCAGCTGCAGTTGGTGTCATAGTGATATTTGGCTTTTTTGCGAAATGGTTTCCTCTCAATTACCTGGTTCGACTAAGAACCGGTTGTTGTTTCCTGTGAATTCCTTAGATACTGAAGTATCAGATCACGTTGAACTTGATTTCACTGATGTGTTTGGTCCTTTGCCATCCATAGATGTGAATTGTGGTGATCCTCTGTCTGTGGGAGATGGCAGTGAGCTTATTTATGACAACCCTGTTGTCATTCACAACCGGTCACATTCATTGGTTGGCCCCTCTTCTTATGTTAGCCAATCATTGAAGCTCAGCAAGCTTAATTTAAACGAGACGGAAGATTCAATGGAACTAGTGAAGTGTGTCCTGGATGAGACTATTAAAGAACTAGAGGAATGTTCCCTAGATGATGATGCCATTGAGAAAGATGTGGAGGGTGTCAGTGGAGATACTTTGGAGGTCCAAACTGTGGGCATTGAAGATTTTGAGGTTTTAAAGGTTGTCGGGCAGGGTGCATTTGGGAAAGTTTATCAGGTGAGGAAAAAGGGTACACCAGAAATATATGCAATGAAGGTCATGCGGAAGGACAGAATAGTGGAGAAAAATCATGTTGATTACATGAGAGGTGAAAGGGATATTCTAACAAAAATAGCCCATCCCTTCATTGTCCAGCTCAAATACTCCTTCCAAGTAATTATCCATCTGACAGTCTAGTTACTGCATTGATTTTATTTGTTTCTAACATGAATTCAGCCACCTAGGGAGAAAAAGAATCTTTTTGAGGAATTACATTTTTTTGTGAAAATCTTTCTAGACAACAGGATCTTAACATAGAAAGTATCTATTTTTGAATTTCTTCCTTTTCCCATTGAGACTACTGAAAATTAAATTTTGGCTGTTGCTGGCATGCAGACCAAATATAGACTGTACCTGGTGTTGGATTTCATAAATGGGGGTCACCTTTTCTTCCAGCTCTATAACCATGGACTTTTCAGGTATCTATAATTTCATTGGTTTGGATACTTTTTGCTGAAGGCTTGAAGTAGATTGATACGTATTAAGATGTGGCTATTCTATTTTAGGGAGGATCTGGCACGTATATATGCTGCAGAGATTGTTTCTGCAGTTTGTCACCTTCATGCAAATGGCATAATGCATAGAGATCTTAAACCGGAAAATATCCTGCTGGATTCAGATGGCCATGTAATTCCTTTCCCTCCCTCCCTCCCCACCTCCCTCCATGCACATGCACTAACATATTCTTTTCTGAACAAAAAAAGTTATGTTTTATACAATCTTTTGTCTAGGTGATGTTGACTGATTTTGGCCTGGCAAAGCAATTCGACGAAAATACAAGATCAAACTCAATGTGTGGAACAGTTGAATATATGGCACCTGAAATTGTTCAGGGAAGAGGCCATGATAAGGCGGCTGATTGGTGGAGTGTAGGAATTCTATTGTATGAGATGCTCACCGGCAAGGTTGGCTTTCTTCACTTAATTCAATGTAATTTCTCTTTGTTATCCTCCTTTTTGTAATTCTTACAATCGCTTTTCACTTGGATGCTTTCATAATTTGTTGAAATTATTATCCTGGTTTCTCTGTGTACACTTCTTCTTGCAAAGCATTTTCTTAATTTGTCTGTGACCCAAGGGAATTAAAGGAAATTTGGTAAAGCTCATATGCCAAGTTTTGGATGTTGTTTGAAAACATAAGATATTGAAATAATGCATGCATAGGTATATACTATCTTGTGTATTTTTATGCTTACTTTGGGTACTGGGGAGAATCCCCGTTTTCCCCTCATCTTGCAGCTCATTTCTTGTTGATATGAAGTATGAACATACGTGTCTATGAGGGCTGCTAAGCCTTTCTATATCAATAATGTTGCCTAATTATTATGTTTGCTTTGTCTTTTGGTCTTGCAGCCTCCTTTTGTTGGTGGGAACAGAGACAAAATTCAACAGAAGATAGTCAAGGATAAGATCAAGCTGCCATCATTTTTGACAAGTGAAGCGCACGCTCTGTTGAAAGGGGTAAATTTTAAACCCATCTATTTATGTCTTAAACAGTGTTTTAGCATAGGGCTTGAATTTTGGTTTTGGTTTGCACCAAAATAAAAGAAATGAATGAAATAAAATAAAAGGATACGGTAAGAAGAAAATGTTGGTTCTGGCATATTGTTCTTTAATTGTCCAGATTAAGATTTACAAACACCCAATTCTTTATTTGTTGATCTTGCGGTGATATCAGCCTTGAATTGGTGCTGAGTTTTGGGTTGGGGGAAGGGGGGGTGGTGTGTGAGGTACTAATTATGATGCTCATCACTAACTAAAAGAGCTAAGTGAACTTGTTTGGTTTTGTTTTAGCTCCTCAACAAGGATGCCAGCAAACGCCTAGGAAGTGGACCTTTGGGAAGTGAAGAGATTAAGCGACACAAGTGGTTCAAGGCAATCAACTGGAAGAAATTGGATGCAAGGGAGATCCAACCCAGTTTCCGTCCAGATGTAGCTGGGAAGCACTGCATTGCTAACTTTGACAAGTGTTGGACTGACATGACATTGTCAGATTCCCCAGCTGCTAGCCCTAAGATGAATACGAATCCCTTTGTGAACTTCACTTATGTAAGGCCTGCGGCCTCTTTCCTTCAACAAAGCAGCCCCTTGTACTAGCATAGCATACATCGGATCACTCTTTATCTCCCACGATTGGTGGTCTTGAGTTTGAAGTGGTTTATTTAGGAAGCCTCTAGGTATCATTTTGTAGCTGCAAAGAAAGCTCTGCCTATGGACAGAAGCCATTTCTTCTGCAGAAGCCAAAAGGCATCTCCGTGGATAATATTCTCTGGTATCTTTAGTCTTTTTGAAATTTTAACTCAAACTACGTTGAATGAGAAACTGGAAGAGCAACTGCCAGAGTTCCTTGTATGCTCTGATTTTTTTTTCAAGAGTAAATTAAAGGTCTTGTTTTCTTTTCGTATATTTAGCTATGCGGACTTAAAAACAAAATTGATTGGAGTTTTATACGATGAAAAGGTATGCATTTGCCCCTCGAAGCTATGAGTTTATCCCGTCATGGGTAAGCCCAAAATCGTCTTATTCAACGAAGAGAAGAACAAAACCTTAGGCCCGTTATCAGCTTGTGAATATACTTGGCAGGGAAATGGGGCTGTATCTTTGTCCACGAATTTCCTTCTCAGTGGATAAATTTGTGTATGGCATGTGGCAAAAGATCAGCCTTTGCTGACATGAGCTGGATTTCTTGTGGGCAGAGCTGAGCTCATTACATTAGAGCTCACTCCCCGCTGAAGAAGCAGTATGGCTTCTCTGATATCACCTATGACACCTGCACTTCAACAGAATCCTAAAATTATTTGCTTTTCTGCTTTCAAGCCTACTTTGCATCATGATACACCTTCTTTCACTGACCGTTTGAGAAGTAACCCAGGCAGGTGTAAAGCATTTTTCGGCAACATTCCAGATGATTTATTGGAGAACACTCTTCAACTGGACCAATTCCCAGCTTTTCAATCTGGGTTGGTGCAATTTCAGAGTGTTACTGAGGAACTGTCAGATACGCAGAAATGGGGTCTTCTGGTTTTTGCTGGGGTGGCATGGATTTATTTAACTGCAAGGCCTGGTATTCTCATAGGTGCCATCGATGCATACCTTCTTGCTCCTCTGCAACTTGGTTTGGACAGTTTGACTGGAAGGAGGAACTTGAAGAGGAGTGATTTTCTGGTTGGGGATAAATTGGGAGAAGGTTCTTTTGGTGTTGTCTATTCTGGGGTGGTTGTTCCAAGGAATGCAACTGTAGAGGAGAAGGTGCCGAAGAGGGGAACTGGAAGAGCATTACAGTTGGATGAGAGGTTCAAAGAAAAGGTCATACTAAAAAAGGTAAGTTCTTTTATTCTTATATAAAAGAATACAAGTAAAATGTAATCAAAAGATAATCATTCTTAGAACATTCAATGAATTTTAATTCTTAAAGAGGAAAATGTAATCAAAAGATGAGTTCTCACTCTTATAGCAGCCCTCCTCCTTGCGTATGAATTATCAACTTTGTAATTCAACCTGGAATGTGTGGAAGTGATGGTGATATTAATGGGAATGTGCAGGTGAAGGTAGGAATCACAGGGGCAGAACAATTCGGCGAAGTTGAGGAGTGGTTTAATTACAGGCTGTCAAGAGCAGCTCCTGAAACATGTGCTAAGTTCCTTGGAAGTTTTGTTGCTGATCAAACGAGTTCCCAATTTACAAAGGGTGGAAAATGGCTTGTTTGGAAATTTGAGGTACTCACCTAGCTGGAAATCTTCCAAGAACTTTGAAAAACTAAATAAAAAGTATTTTCTATATTTAACTTCCCTAATATGTTGCGAGTTCTTTACATATGAGTTTGGATGGAATGGACTTTTGCAGTTTCATTTGTTTATTTTGAAACTTTGGTTCAAATCAATCTTGATGCACACAGATTTGTTTACAGTTCTAAATTCATTTAATGATACAACTATTGTCCCATGCACCAATTGTAGGGAGATCGAACCCTTGGTGATTACATGAAAGATCGTAACTTCCCTTTTAACTTAGAGTCTGTCATGTTTGGGCGTGTCTTGCAAGGAGTTGATTCTGTTAAACGAAGTGCATTGATCATCAAGCAAGTAATGCGCCAGATTATTACTTCACTTAAGAAAATCCATGATACTGGGATTGTTCACAGGGACGTAAAGCCAGCTAATTTAGTGGTGACAAAGAAGGGACAGATTAAGCTCATAGATTTTGGGGCGGCCACTGACCTCCGGATTGGCAAGAACTACATCCCTGACCAAAGTCTGCTTGATCCGGACTATTGTCCACCAGAACTATTTGTGCTCCCAGAGGAGACACCAAGTCCTCCACCTGAGCCGGTTGCTGCCCTTCTTTCTCCAGTTGTATGGCAGGTACTGTACCATCTAATCTCTTCTCCAAATATGAAACCAAATGTATCAAATTTTCACTTTCCTTCGCTAATTCTCATCTAATTTGTTGACAGGCTCTATAAGTTTGCTTTTTCCATGTGCACATCTATTTATCGAATGCTGATTGGGTTCTAATCTAATTTGTTAGCCAGCCTTTATATGATCACTTCACCCTGTTCACTGACTTGGTCTTTTAACTGAAGTTTTCTAGTATGCTGAAATGAAATTTGCAACAATTGCTGCAGTTAAACAGTCCTGATCTATTTGATACGTACTCTGCTGGGATTGTTCTCCTGCAAATGGCAATACCAAGCTTAAGGCCCGTATCAAGCTTAAAGAATTTCAATACAGAAATAAAGAAAGCTAGATATGACTTGAATAAATGGAGGGAGAGCACTCGATTGAGGCCTGACTTGACAATTCTTGAACTTGACTCGGGTAGAGGGTGGGATCTAGCTACAAAATTGATTTCAGAGAGAGGTTATCTTGGAAGGGGACGTTTATCAGCTGCTGCTGCTCTAAGGCATCCTTATTTCTTGTTGGGTGGTGATCAGGCAGCTGCAGTTCTTTCAAAGTTTAGCTTAATCAAATAGATACCTTCCTGGTGATGCGAGTCCATATTCTGCTCCCTTAAATTTTCCATTTTCTTTTCTTTGTTTTTGTTTTTCTTGGCATAACATGTCAAAAATCAGGCCTATCATATACAGCACTGGAGCCTGTCTGATGGGTGGAACGTAGTGAATCATCCAACACTAAAAATTCAACAAATTAATGAAATAAAATTGTAGATGTGCTGTTCACCATCCATTTGTCTTCTTGTTGATTGAAGGGTTGAGGCCTCCTAAAACTGAGAAACAATTTATTTCATGGTTCCTCCTATTCAGACCTTGTGCCTCATCTGTCTCGATCATTATATTGCTCTCATTGCATGATAAAAGTCTCAAGCGAGTACTCTTCTAAACAATCGAAGTTATGATATCAAACTGTTGCATCCTGTTTCCTTTTGATTTGATGATGAGAATACAGAAGAGGCTCGCCACTGTGAACTGCTTGTTAACTATTTCGTGAGCGTTGCTGTTTCTGCAGGCAATGGCCAAGGTAATTGATTTGTTATTCTATGCACATAGCTCTCTCATTTTTGTGTGGCACTTGTGCTATAAGAACAGCCAAAAGGCCAAAGTTCCATTCATTGATTTTTCATATTATGGTAGAGGTTTCTTTTTCAAAAATCAAAATGTTTCTTGTCTCTCTGCAATAAAATTTGCTAATTCCAGTTGCTGCTAATCTTGTTAGTTTGATCTATAAATTTCACGGCAACCATAAGTGCCAAAGTGAAAATCAATTTATTCATGAGGCCTACGTACCATGCTCTTTTAGTGGTTTACCATACCATGCTTGGGTGAGAAATTTAAATACCAATGGTCATTAAATCAATCATATGAATGTTTACTACGTGAATTAGAAGCCTGCTTGCCATTCCTCTGGTCATGGAGAAGTGCATGAACAAGGTTCAACAGATAATATGACTTCTGCTTTACAGCAATTATAATCGGCGGAGGGGAAAAAAGATTCATAACAAAAAGCACAATGTCTTTCTTTAATGATGTTGCAAGAAGTTGAACTAGATAAAGTAGATCTCTTATGCGTAATGGCAAAGGCGTTTGATGTCTCATTTACTCCAAAATCTGATTTATGCAGAACTTGTGGTTTTTTATTTAGGCAAAACTTAACTAGCCTGTGCCCGCATCGTGTTCACTGGACATGACAGATGCAATTAAACAGCTAGAGACATATTGGAGACGATTTGCAAACAGAGAAGAACACAAGTATTAAGCTATTTTTCTGAAAAATTGAGTGGAAATTAATTTATAATGGTTTCTATGCAACTTTTCTAAGGCTGGAAACAATCATCAATCCAAGCTACTTAACGATCTCAATGTGTCCATTAATTTGCCTTAACTAATACAATTGATAGAAGACAAGGAGGATAGACATCATTAATCTGTCAGATTAAAGAACATCTTAGAAACAGCGGTGACTATAACAACTGGGCATAAAGTTCCATTCATTAGCCCCGGAATCGCACAACTGGTGGGTGAAAAGCCTGTTGCTGTTAAGGTTGCGGGAAGAGGGTAGCCATATCCAGTACCGAAACCAAGCCAGAACCTGACGAACATCATCCAAACCATTATGCAGTCCCATGCATGCCTATATGATGAGTTCACTGCCAACGTGGCACATGGTAGATACAGAATCCTCCTTCCAAGTCTCTCTTTTAACCAACCAAAGAAGACAGAGATGATCTTCACGAGCGATGCTACCATGGGTAATATTTTTCATGTTTTAGACGCCGAAGAGATTAACGAGTGTTTACTCGTGGAATGGTTAGTTGGTTCTTGATAATTTTTAAGCTTTAGATGTTGCAGAATGAAAGCCAGAACATGTTTTTGATACTAGTTACTAGAATCGGAGGAAGTGGATACCTAATACAAAGAGTGGCAAGGAAGAACTTTGTAACAGACAATTTGAACTGAAAAACCAAGGGTGGAAGACGTAAAATTGCTTGGCAGATAATACAATAACAGCTTGTGAAATACAAATTTCTTTCTTTAAGCCATTCACTTTATTTAACAACACCAACATTAATGTTTTTGGAGGTACTATAAAACAAGGGTGTTATCATGACTACTGTACTTCTTCCCTTTTCTGTTGTGATTGGTGAGGTACTTTTACAAATCATCATGGTAGAAGAAGGCCTCTAAGGGATTCTTCTTCTTGCAGCCCCATTTGCATTTCCACGAACACATGGAATTGAAGATTGCGACTCGTGTTGAATGGAGGGAAATGATGTTTGACGTGGAAGGAGATTTTGATAGAACAATCGCATATCCATCATCCATGTAGTCAGTCCCATCAGGGAAAATCTGCCACAGAAGGCTCCCAGCTCCACTCCCACCTCTCTTGGTTGAGTTCAAGAGGGTCTTGTACACTGTGTTAATCATCGTGTCACGGAATGATGTTTTGTAACCAGGGTCTTTTGAAGAAACACCAAACTCCGCGAACACAACTGGCATTCCCAGATATCTCTCAGCATCCTCTATGTGAGCTTCCATCCATGACTTGATGAATTGGATATGAGAATCCGAGATTGTTAGCGAAATCCTTCATCAATAGATTTAATTATTTGTTTAGATCCTAAATGAGAAAAGGTAATTTGCATCTAAAGTTAAATAGGCCACAATGCAAACAATGATGCGCTCAGAAATAGTGCACAATTTAATGTGTCAGTTTTTTTTGTCATTGTTGATGCAGTGAGTACTTACCAGGAGTCTGCATAAATGTGAACAGAAGCAAAATCAACACCAAGAACCTGATGGTTCCTGATAAAGTCAGTTCCAACTTGTGTAGCATATGAATTCGGATTGAACTGGGCCCTATCAGGAGCCGATGGACCGTAAAATCCCTCCAATCCAATCTCTACCAAGTGCTTTGCATCCATGCTCTTCACATATACTGCCATGTCTGTTATCCATGACTATAAAAAAACAATAACATTCAATTGCTTTAGAAAATGATGGCACAAAGCACTACCAGCTATCAGAATATCTTGTATAGTATTAATGTAAAATCAAGTGTTGATGAACAACAAACCTGCAGTTTATCACCAGAGGGATCTGAGGTGCACCGAGGTTCATTCATCAACTCCCAAGCAAATATTGTAGGGTCATCCTTGTAGGTTATGTTCGTGAGTGTATTGACTCTATTCAGTACCGCCTGC
Organism: Populus x sibirica; assembly: GCA_019202695.1. Classification (NCBI taxonomy): domain Eukaryota; kingdom Viridiplantae; phylum Streptophyta; class Magnoliopsida; order Malpighiales; family Salicaceae; genus Populus; species Populus x sibirica. Next base: position 27,168 of record JAGMVL010001464.1, read on the forward strand.
ATTCAATGAATAAAGAAACTGTAAGACGAACTGTCAATGGATTATTTTCCGAGTTCGATGTCAGAGTGCACAAAAAAAAAGTTTTTTTGGGACAGCAGTATGAAAGTTGCCTTGACATGAGCCTTATAGTAGCTTCTGAGTGTTGGATGCGAGAAGAAATCATCATCAGATGTCAAATTAAGGCCAGTAGCTTTTCCCCATTTAACATACTGTGCTTTTCCACCATATGCATCCCAGTTGTTAGTCAACGATAATATGAGCCTGATCTTGTACTTCTTTGCTTCACTCACCACAAAATCCAAGGCCAGCTCAAAAAAAAAAAAAAAAGAACAAAAAAATCATGAGACGTGAAGAACGCAAAGTAAAATAGCTTTGGCAGCCTAGCTATCAGTGGCCTAGCGAGGTTGCATCTGTTATAAGCCCAAAAACTAGGCAACGGTACCTTGAAAACATCTTCATCATAAACACCAGGAGATTTCTGAAGAGCTCTCCATTGTCCATCATTAAAAGCCCAAGTCCTACAAACTGTTAGACCAACTGATGATGCTTGTTGGAAAACCTCAGTGACTTTTCCTCTTGTAGATTGATCAGCAGCAAACACCATCAACCAGTATGTGTTAAATCCATTGACATAGAAAGGTTGGTCATTGATCACAAACTGGTTTCCTTTTCTGGCCACCATTTGCCATTCATCTTCTCCCACATCATTCAACTCATAGGCCCTGAACATTTGAATAATCAAAGTAATAAACGTAACAATCTCATTTTACAGAAAATTAAATGAGATAGTCCTTGCTTATGGTTACCCTGGACTTGAGCTAGAAGATGGCAAATGATTGTCTACTTCCTCCGCTGTTGTATCCCATTGGTCACCATCCATAACACCAAAGCTGCTGCATTTTAAACATTCATTAAGAAGAATAAAAATGGATACGAAAAATATGATCTTGAACCCAAATATCCTCTTGTGGGTATCCATGGTATTGAGTCAGCAAGCCAAGTGTTGCACACTCCTCTTCCTTGGACCACATATTTATATGCATATTGATCATCTAATTCTGTCTTTTACTGGGTAACAGAAACTGTGATATGCAAGAAGAGTGTTGAAGAGGGGATCGACACTCTAGCTTTAAAGCCAAGAAAATGTCAATTCTTGCACTTTCTCAGCCATTTTCTTCTCTTCCAAACACAGATACATAAGTCTATGTGCATACTTGGATAAGGCTCAAGGTATGACTCCTAAGGTAAGTCTGAAGGGTCCTACAAGAAAATGAGACCCTTAAAAACCACATAACTTTTTAGTTCAGATGTCACTGACCTTACTTCAAGGTCACTGCATCTCCTGGAGACCATGGCGCTGGTAAGCAGTAAGCATATATATAGACAAATACAGGAAAGATTAAATCTATAGATAGAAAGACAATGTACAGAGATTGATAAACACCATTTCTCTGCTGAAAGCAATCGGGAGAAGTAGAGGGGAGCTGATAAGAAGGTAAGCAATACTAAACTGATCTGTTGCAAACTTGACTTGAATGTTTTGTGACGCATCAGGGAGCAGCTATGCTCTATGTGGCAAACCCTAGATTAATCCCCATTTTAACTTGCCTGGCAATGGCATTCTTTGACTTGATTGTCCTCTCAGAAAACCTGCCTGATTCATCCACTATCACATGATTTATTATTTCTGTTCTCCTTTCGGGTCTTATCTGTCTTCTATATTAGCCTTATGAACAAACAATTTTTAATATTTTCATCATTTGATGCCCTAAATATATTTCTAATACAATCAATTAATTTTCATATTACGCTAACTTTTAAATTGAATTATATTGTTTCATTTTTATATGATTACAACCCACAAACATGTAAATAAATATTATTGCCTGTGAAATAATATCGATGAGCAGCACAACAATGGCTACCAGCATGAAAGAAACGAATAAGATACAAGATTTCACAATCAATATTTTTCATATATAGAGACTAAGGAGTGGAAATTTCGGCAATGATATATCTCAAAGTCTTCGAATCTAACTTGAATTTAAAGAGTTTGTCGATGTAGAATTGTTCATTAATTAATAGTGCTTCAACGTTTATAATTCAATTTCGCTATGAAGGAAACAATAAATCATTATGAACACTTTTGAATTGATAAAAATTCATAATATTAGTATCTTATATACTATGAATTAAAGTAAAATAAAACGTAATGTAGAATTTTAATGGATATTAGAGATAAGAAATCTAATTAATAAACTAAACTGAACTTTACTAAATATTAAATATATTATTCTTCGAGAAATATCAGATTGAGAATCAAAAAATTAAACGTTGAATTTTTTTATAATATAGAATTGAAGACAGGTTATTTAAATAGAAATTCTAATAATGAGACTGCAACTCACTCAAAATATGATATATATTGAATAATTTTTTTTAAAAAAATATTGATACGGTGACATATTGAATTATTATTTTTTTAAAAAAATATTAAGACCGCATCATATTAGATCGACTCGGCTTAATCTATTAAATCTATAACTCAAGTTATGAGACTGTGACAACCCTATAAAAAACAAATCAAAATAAATTATGAAAGTTAATTTCTAATTAATCCAATGTTAAAAAATAAAATTAAAAAAAAATAAAAAAGGACAAAAAACTACTAAAATCAACTCGGTTTAACCTGCCAAACTCGCAACTCGGGTTATGAGATCAATATAATCTCATAGAAAGTAAATAAAAAAATTATGAAGTCTAATTTTCAACCAACCCAATGTTGAAGGATAAAATAAAAAAATCAATTAAAAAAATAACCCAAGTCAACACAGGCTAATCTGTTAAACCACCTGGGTAATGAGACCGAGATAACTTTATAAAACAAAAATAAAAAAAATAAAAAACTCCATTTCCAACAGATCCGATGTTGAAAGTTGAAATCAAGATAAAATAAAATAAATCCATGAGACTGAGATAACTTTACACAAATCAAATTAAAAATAATTACAAAGCTCAATTCCCAAAAAATCTAATATTAAAAGATAAAATTGGAAAAAAAATTGAGTTGTTGGAGGGTGAAATAAAAAAAATACCCAATTAAAAAATGACTAAACAAATGAAAAAAGTGAACTTTGGGCAACTTATCAAACCTATGATCTGAATAATGAGATCAATATAATTTCAAGGAAATCAAATAAAAAAATTATGAAACCCAATTAAAAAATATTTAATTAAAAAATTATAGGATAATCTCATAGGAAAAAATTCAAAAAAATTACAAAAACTAATTTTCAACCAACTCAATATTATAGGATGAAATCAGGAAAAAAATCAATTAGAGAAATAGGCCCATAAAAAAAATAATTCTAATTAACTCGAGTTATTCTGTTAAACCCGCGACCTGGATCATAAGATTAAAATAAATTCATATAAAAATATAAAAAAAATTATGAAGCCCCACTTCCAACATATCTAGTATTGAAGGCTTAAATCGAGAAAAGAAAAAAACTAAATCCATGAAACCAGTAAATAACCTAACATAAAAAAAATTTAAAAATAACTACAAAGCACAATTCTTAAAACGATATAATATTGAAAGATGAAATTGAAAATAAAACTTAAATAAAAAAAATATTGGGTTGTTGAAGGGTTAAATTGAAAAATAACCAAAACAAAACATTATTATAATAAAAAGTGTTTTGCGGGAGTGACTACATTGATTTACCCACATACCCTTTAATGTTTTATTAACTAGTCATGGTGTCCACGCGATGTGGCAGACTGTTTCGACAATCATGTACCATGATAGGGCAAGTTCAAACACAATTGGGAAAAAGAAAAATACAATTTAAGGATGTGAAAAAACAAAGTGAGAAAGGAAGGAAGAAATTTGAGAAGACTAATGATAAAAATGGTTCTTAAAGTTAACAAATCATTGGTTATCATTCATCAACAATAGAAACATAACAATGGTTTCCATTCAATGGTGGAAACAATAAACAATAGCTTTCATTCAACAATAAAAGCAACAAATCATTGACTACCATTCATCAATTGTAACAACATAACAATGGTTTTCATTCAACAATGAAAACAACAAATAACGACTTCCATTCAACAATGAAAACAACAAATCATTGGTTACCGTTCATCAATGGCAACAACATAATCTTTGATTTCTTTCACATAATCAATTTTCCAAACACAACCTTTGTCATTTCTACCTCATTTCTTTATTTGTTTTCTTTTTTCCCACTTCATAGATCAAACTCAATTTTGTTTTAATAACAATTATCAAATCTAATGCAATTTCAAGAAAATAAATTATATAATTAAAAAGATAAGATGCATAAGCACCTACCTGCACCTCTAGTTGAGTGTGCTCCTGCTGTTGTAGAAAATATCACTCTCGGTACCTCTCCTGAATCTAAAAAAGGTACCATAAATTAATACTTATATCATTTCATAACATACCACTATTCCTTTAATTTACATCCGACTATACAATTCATCTTTAAAGTTTTATTTATTATTTCCTCCAACTAGCTCCAAGTATACTAAATACTTCTCATATATAACTTATCATTTAACCTTTCCTCATTATATCAACTCTCAAATAATCAAATTCAATTACTACTTCATTTTCAATTGTCCCCCTTATTTTGTATACATATTTGGCCATAAACCTTTCTTTTTTTCTTTTCCTTTCTAATGTTTTTCTTAAATTTTATCATAGTTTAAATTACAATTTTTACATTACAAAACTATTATTTAAATACAACACACTCACATATATATTTTTATGAAAACTTCGTTCCAATACTACATTTCAATATGTTAATCAAAATTGATAACATGATCTAATGTCCTTTCAATAATTTCTAACATATACTTTACACTAATTCTTTACAATATCAACTCATAAACATTAAAACAATACTTCTCTTTGCTTTTCTACACTTGGTTGGCCACCTCCACTCAAATCCTCACCATGTTTTCTTCTTAATAACACTAATTTCACATTTATAACACTTTTTTATTACATGTTTTAGCATTTCTAACACTAATTTACAAAGCTCCTAAATTCTCAATCATGAACCCTAATTCACATAATTAAGAATTTTATCAAAATCAATTAAATTTCCTTATGACTTGTTCAAATGAGCTTAGACCACCTTACCTAACAATATTTATTTTTGTTGTTGTGGTTAATTTCCATTATAAATTGATTTTCACCGTTGTAGTCGATTACAATTGTCTACTAGTTCCTGCTATTGTGGTATTTTAAAATTATTTACTAGTTACCATTGTAATTTATTACAATTATCTATTGGTTATAACCATTATAGTTTTTCATAATTCACATGCAATATTATCACTTTTACGGTCAATTACAAAACATAAATAACTTTTAAATTTTATACAACACAATTAAATCATTGTACATTTAAATTTATTTTCTAAATATCTCAAAATCTACCATTAACTCTTCTATTAATCCAAATAACATCTACCAATTATCATTTCTTCCTAAACTTATTTTCAAGCATATTTATTCCGATTAATAAACACAACCCCCAAACCCAATTAGCCAACTCACATTCAACATGCAAACCACATTGAAATACCTTACCAAACATAATTTACTCACACCTACAATTTTAATAGCTAAACAATCCTACAATGTTACCCCAAATCTCACCATTTCCATACATATAATTTTCCAACACATACATCACAACATGCCAAACATCCATCACATCAAACATTCTACTTTATTTTCTCATTTCACACACAATTTGTACACTATTTCTTTCTCCACATGGATATTCACAATTTTTTTATATACACACAATTTATATATACCGATTTAATTTTTTATCTCATATGAAATTTAAGTTAATTTATCAGGGATATTCATCTCAAATCACAATAATTTTTTTTTAATTTATCATTTCTCAATTAAAAATTACTTTATTTAATATTGATTTATCAATTTTTAGACTGAAAGTTTACAACAATAGCGTACAAAAATTAGAAAATAAGCCATCAATCAATCAATGTTGTTTACACTAAAAATAAAAATTGAATCATCAAAGGTGGAAAAAGACTTTCATACTTACAATAAATAAAACAAAACATTAAATGGCTGACGGTTCATATAAATTTCAATAGAGGGTGGACACCGCAGGGTTGAGATAATTTTTTAGGATGGGGCTAAAACTAGGATAATTTTTTAGGATGGGGCTAAAACTTAATTTCTTTTTGTTCTTTTAGGCCCCTATCTCTACCCCCTAAAAATGAATTCTTCATAAATAATGATGACTACGACGGTTACTGGTAGACAAGTCTAGCAAGTAATGTCATTTAATATAAAAAATAGTAGTATTAGATTTAAAAAAAAAATATACTTTTAAAATATAAAATTAGATAAGCCTGTCTGTTTTTATATTTTAATTTTTATTTATTTTAAATTATTTTTTTAAATTGTTTTGATATGTTAATATAAAAAATAATTTTTAAAAATTAAAAAACAATATCTTTTTATTAAAATACACTCTAAAAAATAATTCCTCTATTTCCATAAATCATTAACCATTAACGATGAAGGTTTAAAGTGTCAACAGCGTATGAAAGCAATTCATTTTTTATTTTTTTCCAAACAAATGCCCAACAACTAACCAATCATTTATAGAAAAATGGTACGATGACAATTAAGAGGCAGCTAGATAACGCACCGAACGCGTTGAAACGGTCTCCTTGGAACCCGTCTTCTTATCCTTCATCGCTGATCTGTCTTCCAACCAAGCTTCCATGGCAAATACTGTAATTAACACCACCTTTAAGGACAGTCACGTCATTTTAGTATAAACAGTCTAGCTCCTTGAAGCGACGTTTGAGAGTTTGGTTGCGGTTACTTTTTAAAATAATTTTTATATCATTAAAATAATATTTTTTGTATTTTTTAAAAATTATTTTTAAAATCAGCGCATTAAAACGATTCAAAATATATATAAAATTAATTTTTAACAAAAAAATATTTTTTGAATTTTTTGAAAATGCGGATTAGCCCGCATTTCCAAACGGGCTCAGAACACGGAAACACCATTCTGGGAAACTTCAAAATCAGTCCCCAAACTATCTTCTATTTTTTATTTAGTTCTCAAACAAGATATTCTTGCAGTCGAGTCCCCTTTTTTATGAATTCAAAATGAAATTCCCTCTCCCTCTCCCATTTTGGATGGTGCCCTAATCAAGCTAATAGCCAATCATTGATTTAAATATAGAATTAATAGTATTATATGAGGCATAAAACATAAAATAGTAAAACAGTAAGTGCACAATTTTTTTAAGGAGGAAGCACCGGAAAAGTTATTGTACTGAGTAGTTCTTCAAAAAATCCAAATCTACAGGTTTTTTTGTTTTTTTTTAATCGACTCAATAACTTACATAATTGGTCCCACATATTGGATTTTATTAGGTTTCCTAAATTTAATTGGTTTCTTTTCATAATTAGTAATTGGTTTTTCATGATAGTGTTTAATATTGTAATATAAGTTGATTTTTTAAATATATTTTATTTAAAAATATATTAAAATAATATATATTTTTATTTTTTAAAATTTATTTTTAATATTAACATGAAAATAAAATAAAAATAACTACAACAATAACGGTTTTACCGCAAAAATAAACACTACCGACGAAGCCAGCACAAGTTGGTTTAGTTTCCCTTTGCTTTCTAGTTTCGTCAACTTCTTAGTTCTTACTCAAAATTTCAAGCCATCTGTCCGATTTGACCCAGCCAGTTCATTTCTCTTTCAGATTGATTCCATCTAAAAAGGTAAACCCTCACCTTCACCTTCACTTAATATAATCTCCATTGTTTTGTTCCCCTAGAGCTCCAGAAAAATGGCATTGCATTCTCTGTTTTTCTCTCTATACAAACCCATTGTTATCAGCAGAGCTTCCTTCCCTTCATTGTCTTTGGGTTTCTAGTGCTGGATTCCTTGCTTTCTTTTATCAAGTTCTTGGCTAGTTTTTCTTGTTTTCAAACTGGGTTTTTGGTGTTTGCTTAGCTATTCCTTGATCCGGTCACCTAAAGGTTTGAGCTTGATTTGAGTGCTTAAGCATCCCAGATCTCTACTTTATCCTTATCAAGCTTCAGTTTTGAGCTTGCTTTGTTTCTGTTTTGGGTGTTTAACTTCGTGGTGGGACTTCTTAGCTTGTTTTGTTGAGGTTTTGAGGCCCTGAGAAGCATGGATAAGTGTTTCTGTGTTTCCGTTTATGTTTCTCTTTGCTTGTTATCTTCTATTCAAGTTATTTTTGCTGCAAATTATGTTCCCACCGAGAAAATCCTCCTAGATTGTGGGGCGAATTCCGATCAGTCCGATTCAGATGGTCGGGGTTGGACCTCAGATAGGGGTTCTTCATTTTTGTCTTCGTCTACAAATTCATCCACAGCCACTGCTTCCACTCAAGACCCTTCTGTTCCCCAAGTTCCGTATCTAACAGCACGTATTTTTCGGTCCAGTTTTACCTATAGTTTTCCAGTGGTTTCTGGTCGTAAATTCATTCGTTTGTATTTCTATCCTTCTTCATATAGTGGTCTTAATGCTTCCAATGCTCTCTTTTCTGTTACTGCTGGGTCTTATACACTTCTTAGCAATTTTAGTGTTGCTCAAACCGCAGAAGCTTTGAATTATGTTTCGATTATGAAGGAGTATTTGGTCAATGTGGATGGTGATACATTGAAGATAACTTTCAGTCCGTCTTCAAATCCTTCGAGTGCTTATGCATTTGTAAATGGAATTGAAATCGTGTCAATGCCTGACATTTATAGCAATGTTGATGGGGTGATGATTGTCGGCCAAGATGCCCCGTTTACCATTGACAATACTACTGCCCTTGAGAATGTATATAGGTTAAATGTGGGAGGTAATGGCATTACACCCTCTGCCGATACAGGTCTATTTCGGTCGTGGTCTGATGATCAGATATATCTTTACGGGGCAGCGTATGGTCTTACACAGAGTGCTGATCCAAATATGACAATTAGATATCCTGCAGGGATGTCCTCTTATGTTGCCCCAAGTGACGTGTATGCTACTGCTAGATCCATGGGAACAGATCCTCGCATCAACATGAATTACAATTTGACTTGGGTTTTTAGCGTGGATTCCAGTTTCAATTACTTGGTTAGGCTACATTTCTGTGAGGTTTCGAATATAACCAAGGTTAACCAGCAAGTGTTTGACATCTTCCTCAATAATCAAACTGCTGAAGATGGAGCGGATGTGATTGCCTGGGCAGGGGGGAATGGGAACAATGGAGTTCCAGTCTATAAAGATTACGTGGTGCTAGTTCCTGGTGGACCTCCTCAGCAGGATATGTGGCTTGGTCTTCATCCTAATCCGAAGTCAAAGCCCCAGTATTATGATGCAATCTTAAATGGTGTAGAGATTTTCAAGTTAAGCAATCCAAATGATGGTAATCTTGCAGGACCAAATCCAATCCCTGCTCCTAAACAGGAGGAAATTGACCCCATGAAGGCCAGACCAGGATCTGGCTCTGGTCAATCAAAGAGCCAAACAGCAATTATAGCTGGAGGTGTGAGTGGTGGAGTTGTTCTAGCTATTGTCATTGGTTTCTGTGTTCTTGCTGCATCACGCCGCCGCCATCGACATGGAAAGGAGCCAAGTTCAAGTGACGGGCCATCTGGGTGGCTTCCTCTTTCTCTTTATGGAAATTCACATTCTGCTAGTTCGGCCAAGACAAATACTACAGGAAGTTATGTTTCCTCCCTGCCTTCAAACCTTTGCCGCCACTTCTCATTTGCTGAGATCAAGGCTGCCACCAAGAACTTTGATGAGGCTTTGATCCTTGGGGTGGGAGGTTTTGGTAAAGTTTACAAGGGAGAAATTGATGGTGGAACAACTAAAGTTGCGATCAAGCGTGGTAATCCACTCTCTGAGCAAGGAGTGCATGAGTTCCAGACTGAGATTGAAATGCTCTCAAAACTTCGACACCGCCACCTTGTTTCATTGATTGGGTACTGCGAAGAGAATACTGAGATGATCCTTGTTTATGACCACATGGCTTACGGAACATTGCGTGAACATCTATACAAAACCCAAAAGCCCCCTCTGCCATGGAAGCAAAGACTTGAGATATGCATTGGGGCTGCTCGTGGTTTGCATTATCTCCACACTGGTGCAAAGTACACTATCATCCACCGTGATGTCAAGACAACAAACATTCTTTTGGATGAGAAGTGGGTTGCTAAGGTCTCTGATTTTGGGTTGTCAAAAACAGGCCCTACTTTGGATCACACTCATGTCAGCACTGTTGTCAAAGGTAGTTTCGGCTATCTGGATCCAGAGTACTTCAGGAGGCAGCAACTAACTGAAAAATCCGATGTTTACTCTTTTGGAGTTGTGCTTTTTGAGATACTTTGTGCTCGACCAGCCTTGAACCCAACGCTGCCCAAGGAACAGGTGAGCCTGGCAGAATGGGCTGCTCATTGCCATAAGAAAGGCATTCTTGATCAGATTCTTGATCCCTATCTGAAGGGGAAGATTGCACCAGAATGCTTCAAAAAGTTTGCCGAGACTGCAATGAAGTGCGTCTCTGATGAAAGCATTGACAGGCCATCAATGGGTGACGTACTCTGGAACCTAGAGTTTGCCTTGCAGCTACAAGAGAGTGCAGAGGACGGTGCCAAGGGTATTGTCGGAGTAGACGAGGAGGTGCCGTTCAATGTTGCCTATAAAGGGAAGAAAGATCCCGATGCATCCCCGGGTTATGATGGTAATGTAACAGATTCAAGGAGCAGTGGAATCAGTATGAGCATAGGCGGTCGGAGCCTCGCCAGTGAAGACTCTGATGGCTTAACTCCAAGCGCTGTTTTCTCACAGATCATGAACCCGAAAGGAAGATGAGATCATAAACAGGACTGGATTTGTTATCAAGTTTTCGGAAACCCAGTAAGGCAGTTTGCAATCTGCTGCCAATCATCAGAGGACTTGAATTTGGCTTTTTTCTTTAATGTTTTTCTTATCCAATTCATTTAGTTACCTGTTCACCTGGTTCTGATATGTTTTGATCAAATCAATTACTATAATTTGTATCTACAATTCACCTGAAGAGTGTGGTGTAACTTTTATTTGTATCTCTACAATCTATCTGCTTTCATGCTGTTCTTTGTGGCTTAGATTCTCAAGTGTCTGGATTTGGATAGAACAACCGTCCATGTCTGACGATGCATGTTTTCATGTGGTAGTTGTTAGTATTTGATGGTCTGAATTGCCATCAAATCTGGTCTCTTACATGTGGTGGGGGCCAAGTTGATTGTTGTCATAAGGAGGACAGGCCAGACTGTTCGGTTCAACGAATATTTGAGTCAGCTGGCAAAAACGCGGGGAAAGTCATTGGCAGAGCTGGCATAGGATTTGTTGATTAATTGACTTTCGTGAGTGAAGAATTTTAATAAAATGTTTTATTATTATTATTAGTTCTTACAGATAGTTAGCGTGCAGGCTGAACCAATAACCAGAAAGTATATCCAGGTAGGCTTTAGTTTTCTATTCGAGTCTGTCCCGGAGTGGCCACGTTCCACAAACTTTGTAGCATGATCTCGATTTGAGTTTTTATATTACAAAATAACTTATTATAACAAAACTTATAATTCATGGAGGGTTCACTGTTCACTTAGACATAAATTATTATTCACGACAATAATATAATTATTATTTTGCCCTTAAAAAATCAAAGCCTTGGTGTTAGGGGTAGGAAGGTCTTTTTCTAAGGGTCTATATTTGTCCATTAAACATTATAAAATTAATTGGGACAACTTTATCTTTTAAACTTTTAAATACACTGTTACACTAAAAAACAAAATATTTTGAAAGGTTATAAGGAGGCAGTTCTTTATATATATATTACCTTTACATGCAAATTTTGTTGAACTTATATAAAGAGACCTTTTCATATCAGTTTTTTTTTTTTTTTTTTTTTTTTTTTGTAATAAACAAGTTGATAAAGGGTGAAATTATTGGCTTGTGCAGTGTCACCTCACCACTAAACAACATCTTTTGGGGCGGCGTTAGAAGCATCTCGTTGTCCTCTTTCCATTGGTGCCGCGCGTGTGCGAAGCAACGCGATGGTTGAGCTTCAATTGATTTTTTTTTCCTCCCTTTTTAACTCGTTTCCCCTTGTCAAAATATAAACATGTTATTTAATTTTTTTTGTTCTAATCTGATTCTCATTCACGTGATTGTTATTTGTTTTATTTTTTAATTTTTTTTCTTCAATTCTGCCCCTCGTCATTTAGTTTCATTTAACTTTTTTTTAACAAATTTGATCATTATTCTTTTGAATGTTGTTTGTTTATTTTAATCTTTTTTAAATTTTTTAATTTAATCTCTCAACATTTGATTTCAAATTATTTTTACATCAAATTTAGTCATTATTATTTTAATTGTTAATTTTTAAAATCTTTTTTTATTGCATTTTTCTTTTTCAATCTCATCATTTGGTATTTTGCATAGTTATTTTTTAGGGTCTGCCTACTATGAGGTTAGTTACGGGTTCATGACCAGGATCACAAGTTTTGTAGGCTAACACATGTTGACTTTGATTTTTTTTAGGTTCTTTTTTAAAATTTGATCTTTTTTCAACTTCTAACCATTCTATGATCATCATCTATCTCAATCATACCAAATACAAAGTGTCAAGATCCTATTTTAAGGTTCTCGACACATCCTATGCAACATTTTTTTAAGGCAACATTTTTAACATGGTATTGAAGTTACTAACAAAGTATTGCGAGCAATAATGATGATACCTATATAGCGCAAAAAATATTTATGCCATGAAATTTTTTATTATTGCATGTCTATCTGATATAACACGACAAAAAATTTATAGCAGTTAGGAATTCATTATTTTCTTCATTATAAGTGATATTATTGCCGGTATTAATAATAGTATCACCATAAAAGCATAGTATTCCAACACTACAAGATATTTTGTTTAATAACACAACAAATCTCAAGCCTAATTTATCAATGTACATAATTTCAAAAAAAAAGTTTATGCAACGAGACCCTAGATGATAACATAATCAGCAACAACTCAAATTCATCAATTTTCAATTTTCTTTATCAACTCAACGGATGCATAATTAACATAACTTATACTTAATTCGAAAAAATCCAAAATTTAACCTAAAAAAACCCTAACGCTAACCATAACAAAATTGACAACAATCCAAATTCATCAATTTTCTTCCTAAATAACAAAATTATCAACTCAAATTAATGTATTTTGTAACTAATTAACATAATTTAAATCTAATTCATAAAAATCTTAAATTACCCTAAAAACCCTAACCATAAACCCTAAAATAATCAAAATCTAAAATTAGCAAAAATACTATGAAATTAATAAAGGAGATGTAATATAACTTTAAATGTTGAAAGGGGGTGGCAGTGCTAAATGGCGGTGGCAACCAAAATCAAAGAGAGGCCTGCGAGTGTGAGAAGGAGAGGGGGAGAGAGAGGGGGGGTAGTGTTGGGGTTGTAGTATGGGTGTTTCGTGGTGGGGAGAGTGAGATGGGCGGGGCAGTGATGGTGGCAAGGAAAGATGGGAAATAAAAAAAAAAAGGGAAGAAAAATGAGGGTTGAGGTTTTAATTTGATTGTAGTCACATGCAACTCACGAGCCATGAATGTTGCATACGACTTGTTGAATTGTGTTATTTTTTTAAATATTTTTTGAACTTTGTTATTTGTTTTATTTTTTATTTTTATTATGCTAATTAAAAAAAAAAAAAATCCTTCAGAGTATTGGTCGTATTTACATGGCAAGAGCTGAAATCCTACCAGTTATAAGTACTCCTACCAGTTAGGTGAATGAAAGGAAAATATAAATGATTAGTCCTTCATATAACTTGCAACTTACAATTGTTGCATCAACATGGAGCAAACATTAAAGGAGTGTCTTTCTTAGACAGCTCCTTGTAGAATGGTGCAATCAGTCTACGATGATCACGCCATAATGAATTAAGATTCACGAGCTGCACCTGCTCAGAACTAAAAATAGATTAGCTTGTAAAATTGTTCCATGCAGCCACCAAAGCAACATATCATACTGCTAAAGCTGCAAAGAAGAGCTGAGCCTCTCTGCCTGGGTAAAAATAAGAGGAGACTTTTGGATGTTCCTGCTTATCTCTTATCGAAGCTCTTTGAATCAGCTTAAGACATCTAGTTTATCATTGAAAAGGGTAGCGAGAGATTGGCAGAAATCAAACCTGCAATCTTTCCATCCCTACTTTCTCTTCTGACAGCTTCTGATCCCAACTCTTGTTGGTGAAATCCCATGTAAAATCATTTGCATCGCGTCGATGCTGCAAGTATCATGAACATTAGAACTATTATTCTTTTTAATCATAGTAATGCACACTACCGAGTGTGTAATGGTGATTAGCTGTGGACAAGGCACGATCAATCCTTTGAAGATAGCATGCTGTATTCTATTCATATATGCAGAGAAAGAAATTTCCATTTTCCCGTTTGCAAAGCTTTCGATATGCATGAAATTTTACCTTAGCCAGGCTTTGTCCCATATCTGATCATATTTAGACAGCCAAATAAAAGAATTTCCAAGTAGCTCTAGCGCACCAATATCCTGAAAAGGTGCCAGGAATTTATTATTATTTTTTTTAAAATTAATATTTTTTTGGTGTTTTTAGATTATTTTAATGCGTTGATATCAAAAATAATTTTTTAAAAATAAAAAAATATTATTTTGATACATTTCAAATTAATTTTTTTTAAAAAAACAACCACAACCACACTCCCAAACATATATAGACCAATGGTACTGCAGCGCTTTTTTTTTTTTTTTAGCTTTTTTTTTTCAATTCAATTCTTCTGCATTGAATCAATTTGCAAGGTCTTGCTAGTTTGTATCTCTAAACTTGACAGAGGGTTCTCGAGATCTCAAAAATATATTTTTATATTAAAAGTTATATTTTTTTTATATAAAAAATTAAAACAACAGGAATTGAATTGAAGCAACAAATAAAACACAGAAACAATCTCTTTGAATTACAATTGTGAATCTTGATTATTTAATTCAACAATATTAAACAAGCACGCAAACTAATTCTCTTCTTTTTTAGTTCAGCTTGCTTTCATGTTATTCATAATTTGAGTTATTATGAAATAAAATTGCTAGTTTTAAAGATATTTATAGACTTGGAGTCTATGCTCTTCTTCTTCTTCTTCTTCTTCTCGTCTCCCTGATTTCTTGACTTGTTACAGACTTGAAAGAGCACCTCAAATTGCTATTCACAACTCCTTTTTCTTTTTCTTCGAAGAAAAACAGCTTTTATTTCACAGCGCTTTATTCCATCAACAGACCCTTCTAAAACAAAAACCAAATTCCGACTACATCAAACTTTAACCCTAATTCCAACTTCAAACACTCAAAATTAAAAACCCTTCAAGCAGTTGGTCATATCTACATGACAAGCACAAAACATACAGGTAGAACCTCACAACTGAAGCACTAAAATACTCAAGTTGTTCGATAGGCTCTCAAAGACCACCGGGAACCATCACGGCGGTCATTTGTCACTAGGGGGCAATGAGTCTGCAATAGCAGTTATCTTCTTCTGCAACTCTGGCTTGTTGGCTCCTACAAGCTTCTCCAGCTGCTTCCCATCTCTAAGAAAGAAGAAAGTAGGAGTAGCTTTGATCTCCCATGATGTACTGAGGTCCTGCAAAACACACACAATAAGATACTGACATCCACCATCATTTGGATCGACATATTCTGATGTAAACAGAAACTACAAGAATATCAATATATAACAGCAGATTAAGTTCTGCATATTCTGCTCAATGAACAAATTCCAAAATCAGGATTCTTTTTCTCTTGTTTTTTATGTTTCTTCAATATCAATTGTGCAAACTGCAGGATAAGTCTCAAAAAAATGAGAGACAGTGCTTACATGCAGCTAAAAGTCTAGTTAAGACAGTCCAACCTATTTAGATGGATGAGAAGAAAAAAAGGAATATCATTCAAATATAATAGAATGTAGAACTTACAGATAGTTCATCAACATCGACCAATAAGAACAGTAGAGAAGGGTATTTTTCAGAAAGCTCGTTGTAGAATGGTGCAATCTGTTTACAAGGACCACACCATGTTGCACTGAAATTTGCGAGCACCTGTTAAACATCCATATTCAGTTCAAAATGAAAATAGATTATTACAAAACACTAGTCAGGTAGATCAAACAAACTTTTCATGAAGTAGCTGACTTCCAAACCCAACCAGCATAAATCATATAGTAACAGCCGCAAATGAGAGCTGTCCCCTGCTTGAGTAGAAATAATGGAAAACTTTTGGATGAACCTATTTCATCTCTTATTTTGGTTCTCAATAGAACTGTTTAAAAATTTGCCAACCTCAGGCTATATAATTCTCAGCCAAAACACATAATAGTGTATTACTAAAGACAACGCGGAAAAATAATAATCTCGTGCACGGACAAAAATCAAACTTACAATTTTGCCATCCCTACTTGCTTCTGACAGCTTCTGATCCCAACTCTCTTTTGTAGTAATGAGGTGCACATTACCACCAGCAAACTCAACATGCAGCTCATCATTGTCTGCATCACGTTTATGCTGCAAAAACCATGAACACTCAGAACCCTGTCCTTGTATGACTTCCATAGGATAAGAACAAAACATGTGTATTAGTGCGCAATGGCGATTGCAGCAGACAAAACACAATTTAATCCTCTGAAACAGTGGCATAACAAAGTGGAAGCCTCAAGCATAGGTGGGGAATAATAATAAAACAAGTCAGCTATATCTATATTCAAAAGGATTCCATTTAAAAATATTAAGCCAGAAGAATTGATTTATTTTATTTATAAATATAAATAAGTTCACTGGAATAACATCAAAAGCATATAAAACAAAATAGACAGATTGGTTTTTCAAACAAAGTAGAATGCAAATTTTTAAACCAAAGTTTCATATTCAAATTTGAAAAGTTTCTGTTATTGTTTTACAAGTTTAGAGTGGTTAAGAGAGTTCATTCTTCTTCATGTTGGTGTATAATCCTCTCAAAATAGTTCCCCTCTGTAGATTGACTCTTCATGGACTGTGTATGAAATTTTTAATTGTGAGCGCAATATTTTTAGGACACATAATAATTATTTGTATTACATATTCAGTTGATATCTCTCAATTAAAACTACCAGTGATGTGAAGCTTGTTATAACTCTATATGGTTTTTCTTCCTAAATGCATAACCATGATATGTGAGACAGACCTGCACCATTTTAACTTAGAGAACTTTTCTAGAAGCAATCAATTAATAACTCAACAATATTGTATCCATCTCATTCTTCACCATCTTTTCCATGCTGCAAATGAAAATCAACCACTAAAAGCTCTTCTTTCTTTTCCCCACTGGTTGCCGTGGAAAAATTTATCAAAATTGGATGAAAAGTCTTTACTTCAAGATCAGGATGGGGAATCCTTTTCTGCAATACCATAGCGGAGGTCCCGACCTCCATTTTTCATAATTTGACATCCATTTTTCTGCAATCTTACAAACTACTATTTTGGACATTGCTTCATTCTAAACTTTTCACAGTACATTCAAGGGAACCAAAATTCATTGATAAGCTTCCATTTTCCTGCTTTTCTCCAAAGCAGTTTTCCTTGTTATTGTGAAAGCAATATGAAAGACAACAATAAACTTAAATCCACATACAATCGTCCACACTAAACACAACACTGAGTGTGCCTTGGTGATACACAGTGGACAAGGTACAATTTGATCCTTTGGAACGATGCTAAAACATAAATTAGAAGCCTCGCAAATAGGTGGGGAGTAAACCATGGAGTCAGCTATATCTACATTCAAAGTGAGTCCATTTAAAAATATTAAGCCGAGAGAAGTGATTCATTTTCCTTTACATAATTGAATAAATTCATTTGAGTGCCGCAAACAGCACATCACGAAATAGACAGATTTGGTTACTGTCAAACAAATAAAAGCAGAATTCTAAACCAATTTTCCCATTCAAAGTTAAAAAGATTTTCATAATTTTTACAAATTCCAGGTGGTTGAGAGAGTTTGTTCTTCTTCATGTTCACTGATCACTCAGAAAATCCTTAACTGTTATTGTCACGTGTTTAGGATGTGCTGTATTATAAACTACTAGTTTGGAAATTGTTGACTCCTCATAGTAACTCTCCGATAATCAAACCCCATCAATAAGCTTCCATTTTCACGACTGTTTAGTAATTTTTTTTCCATTTGTGTTATAATAAAAGCAATATGAAAAACAATAAGAAACCCGGATCCACAAATAATCTTGCACATACACAATCAAAAAGAGTAATGGATTGGAATTATATATAAGAAGATAAAATGATTAATTGTCATAGAAACTCTTACCTTATCCAAGCAAAGTCCCATATCTGATTTCCAAACTTTTAATCCCAAGCAGCTTAACGTAGTATACCAAATATCCTAAAAATGGAACAAAATCCAAAACCTTCAACACACCTAAAGAAAAAACCGCCAAGATTTATACTGTTCACCGTAATTGACAACAGAAACAGTATAAATAAATAAATATATAAATTGATCACTTCGAATCAAAACTTTGAAGAGCGCCTCTGTTGCATATCAGATAAATTAGATTAGTGTGGTAAGAAAAAGGAAAAGTCTTTCAAAACATTTCTCTTTAAGAACCAAAATTATGGTTATTTACTTCAACAATCAGCATTGAAACTCTCTTCTTCAATAATATTAGTAACACTACATCAGTTCTTCTAAAAAAAACACAGCAGCAGCATTAGAAGTAGAAAGAAAGAGGTATAGAGAAAGAAATGAAGACAGGAGTGGATAATTAATTACCTTCTTAAAGATAATTAGAAGGAGATTATGAATGAATTGTCAAGGTCGAATGAAAACCCTAGTCTTTAATTGCGGAGTAATGGAAGGAAAGAAGGGAGGTAAAAGAGAAGAGAAAGAAGCATGTTTTGTGTCTATAAGCAGACACGCTTTCTGTCCTTTGCTTTTTCTGTTTGAACAAGTAAAAACAAGAGATAAGTTACAAAGGTCCAAGGTTGTCCTCACCGTTCTTGTTGTGATTCAGTGGCTATCAATCTGCTCCATTTTACAACTCTACGATTCTGCAGGGTCACCCAACCAATACAGAGAGTATACTCTTCAAATCATCGTGAGATAGACTTCATTATCGGTTAACGCGCAAATTAATTCCTTGATATCCTTGCTATCAAACTAATATATACTGTAAGACCTAGTGGTTCCACGATGACCAGGACAAAAAAAAAATACATATTCCCGGTTAATTTATTGCTGAATAAAAAAATTGAAAAAAAAAGAGAGTGTGAACTCTCGTATCGGGTCACAAAGTCGGGAGAAGTTGAAGTCAATTTTAATATAAAGGACCTGAAAAAAGAAACATAAGCAAAATCAATTAACTTAACAAACCCGTTGTCTAGATTATATAAATAAAATAATTTAATAAAAAATTATAAAATTAAATTATCAATCTAACTTGTTGTTAAAAACAAAACCAGAAAAATATTCAATTTAAAAAAAATTAAAAAAAAAGATCACAATCAACCTAAGCTAACTCAGGATCTACATCATGAGATCAGAATAATCTTATCAAAAAAAATAAAGAAAATCATGAAGCATAATTTTCAAATAAATACAATGTTGATGAAAAAAATTAAAAAAAATCATTATAAAAAAAGACCTCGATGACATCCTGGTTAACCTTTTAAATATATAATTCAAGTTATGAAAATAAAATCACTCACATAAAAAAAAAAAATCATGAGGTCCAAATTGTTCTCGGTGAGCTGTTTCTAAAGCTACAAAAAATGATGGTGTTTTGACATCAAAGGAAAGAGCATGAATTGCCAAATCACGACGGCTTCCCCCACACCTGGCCGACTAATTTGTCATGCCTGTCATATTCAGTCCCTAGAATTTTTTAAGTTTCAAATTAGATTCCGCAATCTTTGATTGTTTTAGAGAAATTAAATTAAATTTTAGTTTGCAAAACCAACTGCATGTCAGAATTTTTCTTCGATATCATGGAATCCCCATATCTTAGGTGAAAAAAAAAAACTCAATGTAAAATAATCAAATTAAGAAAAAATCAAGAGAAAAAAAGGTTAAATCTCCTCTTTGCTCGTGCAATTCAATCCTCGATGTTTACAAGGAAAATGAGCTTAATTCTTTTCTAGTATTCAAATTAAGTCAATATAGTTTTAATTAATTTAATTTAATTGCGTCAAATCGAGCAGAGTCAGCTTTGTTTCTTAACACCTCGAGTAGCCATTACGAGGGTAAACAAAAACAAATAACAAAGTTAGAACCCAAATTAATATAATTTAAAAGGACCAAATATAAAAAAATAAAAAGAACTTAAAAAAGAAGAGAAAACACCGTGTGGATCCATGGTATTTGCTGTCACAATGAGCATGAGTCGTCAGATCTGCTTTATTAGTCTTTTTCTTGATTCGTAATTTGACTTTTATATTTTGTTTGTTTAAATGATGAAGTTAATTGTACGCCATCCTGGATGTGTCTGCCCTTAATGAAGGCACTTGCTCAATCAGAAAATGTCCTTTCTTTTGGTTTTTTCTCTAGCTTACCATAACCACACGAGGCATGCGAGAGATGAGCTTATGCCCTAGTTGTTAACAACAGGAAGACGGCATAATTACTGGGAATTGAGAGGAGACTAAAACTTGCAAGCAATGTCCACGCTAGGATCACTTGGCACTCAACCATCATCACTAGAAGAAAAAGGAAAAAAAAACACCCTCTCGTGGCTTGACTTGTTATGACTGGATTCAGGTTGATTTGGGTGGTGGTGGTGGTGGTGACAACAGACCAGCATTCTCATTCTTCAACAAGTACCTCTCTTTCAATTCTCTGATTTTATTACTTCGGCACCGTTTGAAACGTTTTTCAATAAATTTATTTTTAACATTTTTCTATTATTTTGATATGCTGTATTAAAAATAAATTTTAATTAAAAAATACTTTAATAAACAATTCTTCGTAATTATATAACAAGTTTTGCCCTCTCCTGATGATGGTCCAAGGATCATTGTGCAATGGATGACAAGATGACAACTTGCCAAAATGGAGGCAAGTTAGTGAGCGGCAAGATGTGAAGAATAAGAAACTGGATCCTTCATGTTCCATCTTGTTCAACGTTACATGAAGTCGATGATACCTTTTTTCATATTTCACGGGAATTCACTTCGAAGGTTTCACTTTTTGATATCACGACATTTGAGAGCAGAACTCCATCCTCTGGAACTTTGAATATACTTCAACCTGAAGATTCATCCCCCTAGACAGAATCTCCATAACAATGAAATCTCATTTTTGTTCTGTTTAAACATGCAAAGGGCCCAAGCCTAGAGTGGTTTAAGCTTTTCCTGGCTTCACCATCTCCTACAAGTTATCTTAAAAATTCAATTTCAGTACCTAAAAAATTAGGTCAGGAGATTGGATCTATCGTGGCAAAGTTTGATTCCGTACTCCCACAGTTGGATCTTAAAGAACATAAAATCGAAACAACCAACATCTTCAAAGTTGAAAATAGAAGTGGAATGCACCCTCCCATGTCAATGCTCTAAAGATTAAACTCACACATACAAAAAAATTGTCTAGATATCATAATGGGCATGCAAGGCAAGATAAAGACAATTAAATGAAGATGAAATGCCAAGCCAAAGGGTAAACAGTTAAGAAAGCCAGTAACAAGAAACGTCTAGATCAAAACGACATACTTTCCATTCAGTTATTTTCCATGCAATCCCCAAAACATTGTTTGGAGGTGCATGGAATGTCATCCATTCTTGCGAAATTGAAACCCACCCTTAAACCAACACCAAAAGTGTAAAACAGACCATGTTTCAACACATATTACGATAAATATAAACCATTTATACATTGCCTCCATAACCTCAGCCCATGGCATACTTCTGTGTCCAGCTGCGAGCAGTGGCTTCATATTTGGATCGGTCAGTCTTGTACATATGGGCAATCTCCGGTACAAGAGGATCATCAGGATTTGGATCAGTCAGCAATGAGCAAATGGAGAGCAGTACCTGATGTGCATCCAAGTATATGATTATGCATCCAATGACTAGTAGTAATAAATCTTTTTTAGACTATGGTAGCATGAAAAAAAGTACAGAGACTTTTGTGTTGGTTTCAGAATGAAATTGAAAGCCTCATGCTCACCCAACCCACTGAACCACTCTGCTTTGACAACATTGATAAAAACTTCTTAAAAATAAAAAAAATAAAAGAGCAATTTCAAGGAACTAGAACCCTGTTTGGACATCTGCAATATATATAATCAGTAGCGCTAAATTTGGAAAAGAGCGATGTGAATGCCACTGTATTCTTAAACTATTGCTGCATAAAATATGCGATCAAACTCTCCCGTTCTCCATTCATCCTAAAACCGATGACAGTCTACAAACTTTACTAGGGCATGCTACTGGTAAGTAAAAACGAGAACTATAGCATATTAACATGTTATCAGCATTAATTAATAGAATGAAATCAAACCTTAGAGATGGTAAGAGCAGGACTCCATTGCTCTTTGAGAATATCAAGACAAATGCTTCCATTACTATTAATGTTGGGATGAAAGACCTTGGTCCTAAATGCAACCTGAAGGGGGGAAAAAGGAAACAAAATTGCCCTCCAAAAACCACACAATTAAACAAAGCAATGCCTCTTTATGCAACCACATACAGACACGGCTCAAAATCGGAAATTGCACCATTGACTGCAAAACAAATTACCTTAGGGGGCTTGAAAGGATAATCAGGAGGAAAATGGATAGTAACTAGAAATACCCCTCCTGCATATGGACTATCAGCAGGTCCCATTATTGTTGCTTGCCAGTGAAACATATCTTCAGCTACAGGGCCTATATCCCAGGGAAAAAAAATTATCAACCCCAAATTTGAGTCATTCCTCATGAAACAGATCATTCAATACAAAATAAGATTGCAAGCAAAGCGGGCTCCAAGCCATGACCAAGCACAGTAATGTTGACAGAAAGAAGTTGAAATTTAGCTTAAATTAGAATGATTAAATAACTGGGCTTTTCAGAAATAAAAAATTATTGCACACCTGCACTGCAAGAAGTAGGCGGATCCTTCTGTAAATCCTTGAGTTCCTTCAAAATACGCTTTGAAGCCATTATTATTACTCCTCCTATGCACCGTTAATAAAAACAGAAAAGAATCACAGTTACAACAAGAACAAAGAAAAATATATAAAAAGAAAGGGCAAAGGATACCTGAAGATGAAAAGATGGGGTTGTGGAAGGGGGAAATCGACGAATCGACGATCTGGAAATGAATTAACGGTGGATCCAACACAACCGCTGATTTCCCACTCCCTGGCCTCTTCTTTTTATTTATTTTTCTTCTTACACCCAGAGATAGCGCAGAGGCGGAGGTGGAGGAGGAGGGTCTGCTTCTGTTTCCGGATTCTGTTTTTATAACGTTTTACTCGGGTATTAGGGTCTGTTTGGCGGTGATGAGGTGGAAATCACCGCTTGGAGGTTTGAAAATAAAAGTTTGAAATATTGTAATTTTTATATTTAGAATAAAATATTAAAATATAGAATTAACTTTAATTATATTATTTGAAATACATTGGAAATAAATTGAATTAATAATTTTGACTATTTATTTTTAATTTAAAAATTATTTTAATACAGTTTTTTTGTTATAAATACCCTTATATTTATTTAAAATAACATAAAATATAGGCATTTTAGAAAAAAATAAAAAGACTCATATTAATTTTTTATTGAATATTTGTTGATTTTTTTAATATATATATATATATATATATATATATGTTAAAAAATCTTTTCGATCAATATTGTTTTGAATGTTAAGAAGGTTTTTTTGTATAAATATTCCAATAAAAATTGTCTTATTTTACCTCCAATTCAATATATTTAATTAAAAGTATTGATGGAGCTTTTCGCTTGGAAACAGGTTAAAAGTTACAATTTACATACACTTGTTGTATTTTTTTTGTTTCTATATATTAGATATAATTTTAAATACTACTTTTAATCTTTACTTATTTTTAATTTATATCCATTTAATCAACCATGATCCACGTACATTGCAAAAAAAAAAATCATTATTCATGCATAATTGGTTGAGAAAAACAAAAAAAAATAGAAGAAAGGAAGATTCTGGAGAAAAGAAAAGGAAAGATTAATAAAATTATGATTAATACCAAGTAGAGCAAGAAAGGATATTGTGCTGGCAAAAAAAAATTGAGGAAAGAAAGAGGATTATGAGATAAACAAAGCAAAAATACAATTTGTGTTAATATGTGTGTATTTTTAACATATTGTTTTTAAATTTAATTTTAAAAAAAATTATTGTAGCAAATTAGCAAACAGACCCTTGTTATTTTGTTCTAAATCAACTATTGATTTTTCACTAAATGACAAGTCGTCTATCGGATCTCTGTAGTTTGTCATTCACCTTAAACGGCGTGGTATTAGGGTCATGGATGACGGTTCAGAAGTCAACACTTTGATAAGTCATGGTGTCGGTTATCTATCTTCCACTGAAACATGTTACACATTCTCCCACGTCCTCTAATATAGCCAGTTATATAACGCCACCTCATCAACGGAAAATAAAGAAAGGTGAAATCCCCTACTCTCTGGTCCACTAGATGCATAAGGGAGAGCAACAGTCACAGCCACCTGATTTGAATACCTCTCTTTTATCAACGATCGCAACATCTATTCTCTTCTTATTTTCAATCGACGAAAAAGGAGCCGTTACCAGCACGGAGAAGAGAGGTTTTCACTCTCCTTTGCAAAGAAACGTTTCGAATTTAAATTAAAGAAGAGGAGGAGGAGGAGGAGTTCTTTAGTGCATCAGTATGTGTTTGAGATCAATGCATCCAATATATGGAATTTACTCTCTTTTTTTAAATATCGTTGTTTCTTGATGCAGATCTAATAGCTAGAAAATCAAAGTGAGATTTAATTTAATTTAATTGGTCGGTGATTATTTTCTTTTTGGATGTTATTGCAGGTTTTTGTGAATTTAAGGGAATCTCGGAGGTTGCTTAAAAATGGAGGAAGAGAAGAAGAAGAAAAGAAACAAGAAGAAGAAAAGCAAGCAGAACAGCCACACCAACAATAATAAAGCATCAGAAGACGACGTGTCGGTTGGTTCTGCTACTAATAATAATAGTAATGGGCAAAATCAAGTTATAGAGGTTTCTTCAAATGGTGATGTCGTGGACGCAGAGGATTTTAATGGACATTATGATAAACCCAATGGAGCAGCACCGCATTCTGTAAGAGCTCAATTCTTTTTGTCCTTTTTTTTAAAAAAAAATTAAAACCAATTTGTGCGCGCGCGCGCTCGCGCTTAAGTAATGATTGAGTTTTGTTTTATGTGGGTTCGATTGGTTCTTGTTAATTAATTAATAAATAAATGGAGCATTAGCCTCTTAATTTTGTAATGAAAAATGGAAATGAAAACGAAAGAGAAAAATAATCTGCCACATGATATGGCTGGATTATTGATGTGTTAGGGGTGAGCTTTTTGTGTCTTTTGTTGATAAATTAAGTTACGTTTTGATTAATAATGATAACCCAAGAAGCGCTTTGTCTTCTGCCACGCTCTCCTTAAGTTGTCTGCGGCAAGATTTGACAATGGAGTTTAAACGTTGCATTTTTTGAATTCCTTAACGAAAACTTCTGAGATTATGGTTTATAGTGTATTTTATCACGTCTTTTTGTCTACATTTTCCTCATGTTAAGGGAAGATAGGATAGTACTTGTGACCATTTTTTAATTGCTAAATGTTTTCAGATTCTTCTTTTTGCTACTTCTACTTAGATTTTCTGTAGGATTGACTGCTGGTGATGATCCCACCTTTTTAAAATTCTGTTTTGCAGCCCTGGCTGAAAAGAGAGGTGAGGCATTCGATCAGTTAGCTTTTCACCCTTGTCTCTTCCCTCTTTCTTCTCCCTATCATTTATGTTACACATTCTCATATATTTGTTTTTAACATTAGTTTTGAAGACGAAATATATTCTTTGTTTCTTTTCTTTTGTACAGGCTGCTTTACAAGAGACAATCAAACATTTACAAAATGAAACCGATTCACTCACAAGGACAAAGGTGCTGAATTATATTTTGTGAATTATCACGTGCATACGTGCTCATGCACAAGACACTCTTCCTGTTGTCAAGTTGAATTATTCTTTTTTGTTTTAATTCTTGCAAGAAGTAATGTACTGCATTTAACAGGATACCTTTGAAGAGACAATCAAACGATTACGAGATGAAAATGATTCACACATACAGAAAGAGGTACTACGAACTTAATCCAACTGTGGGAATGTTCCTGACAAAAATTATCTGAATTACTTGACACACTTCGTCTTGTAATATTAAATTGGTTTCTTTGTTTTGACATTTATGCAAAGCATGAAGGAACTTACTGCATTTTACAGGCTACCTTAGAAGAGATAGTAAAACAGTTACAGAATGAAAGTGCTTCGCACACGCAGAAAGAGGTAATATCAATGCATTCAATGGTGGGATGGAATCGATTAATTGTTGTGGACTTCACGAGGCTAGGTTTTTCTACCTTTTTCCTAATTATTTAAGTCTCTTGTCGTTGTTTGCAACGTGTTTTTGCAGGCATCCTTAGAAGATACAATCAATCAATTAAGAAGTGTAAACAATTTGTGCATACAAAAAGAGGTAGCGTAAATGTTTTTTAATCATTAGATAGATGATGAAATTTGTTTTGAGTTATGTTTAGACAGGAAAATGGTTTTTTTTTCCTCCTCTCTTTCATTCATGATGCTAAAGTTCCAATCTGTTTGTTTGATATTTTTGGGAAGAGGAAGTTGCCTGACTATAATTTTAATTTTACAGGCTACCTTTGAAGATACAATCAAACAATTGAAAACTGAAAATGATTCCCACCTGCAGAAAGAGGTAGTATAAACAGTCAGCTGAATCTTAATTTTATGCTTTATGTGCTCTTACTGTCTGCCCTAAAATGGATGTTTTGCAGGCTGATTTAGAGAAGAGAATTGTACAATTGCAGAGTGAAAAAGATTTCTGGCTTCAGAAAGAGGTAATTTTGGTTTATAGGCTTGTAAATAAATCTTTTCTCTTTTGGAACATTTAACACATTCAAGGGCATTTCTCTTTAACATGATAAGCCTTGGAACCAGTGTTGGAAAACGTAGTGTTGCATATTAATATGCAATTTGACATACCCAGCTTATCACTAGATTGCCAGCTATATGTTTTCATTATAAGCATCATACCATAGCATTTTAACGCTGCATGCATGCAGCCTATAAGATGCACTGTTAACTTTTTATCATATCACGTGCAGGCTGGCTTTGGGGAGAAACTTAACCACTTACAGGATGAGAAGGCTGCTCTGGTTTTAAAAGCTGTATATTCCGTGCCTCGCAGCCTTTCAGTGAAACCATAACAAGAATTGTTTCACTGATTGGCATTATGCATTTCATTTTTGGTCTTTTCTTGTGTGCTCATGAGAAATAGTGCTTGATAATTTATTATTTTGAAATTTTATCAATATACTTGAATAACTTTGTGATATGTTCCACAGGCAAGCATAGGGGAAAAGATTAGACTATTAGAGAGTGATAAAGATTCTTGGACCATATCAGAGGTAATCACCTTTTGTTATGTGCGTTGTGTTTGCTTTTTCCCATGTTCTTTTTTTCCTTCTCACAAGAATTTGTTTGGTTGAAAGAGAGAAAAATTGGTTAGGTGCTGAAAATAGGAGGGTTCATGCACAATGATGTGTTTCAAGGAGAGGGATTTAGGGAGGGGAGGAGGGAAGAAAGGGTAGATAAGCAGAGGAAATAAAATAGGAGAAAACTAGAAGACTTGTATTGGAGGATAAACTGGTTTCAATTCATAGCTTGGAAATGAGTTGGAGGGTTCTTGCAGAATGATGCTGTACACGGAGAGGGATTTAAGGAGGAGGAGAGGGAGGGTAGAGAAGTAGAGCAAATGAAATGGGATAAAACTAGAATAATTGTATTGGAGGAGATACTGTGATGTCTATAAGACATAATGTGTGCGTTCTTTTATAGGCAGCAAAAAAGAGAGGAGGAAGAATAAATCCATGTAGATCAATTATCTATATGCTTACAGGAAATGGAATAAAGTTTTATAAGTACAGTTTCTGACTAAATAAATATTAAGGTCATGGTAAACTATAATAATCATTAACTTCTAAATAAGAATACCATGAATAAAATTTCAAGAAAAATAGAACAAATATTTTAAAGTTGTTCCATTACTCTAGCATTGTTGTGGCATTTATCTCTTGCAGTAACAGTTCGTATTTATCCTTTTTATAGTCATCAGATTGAATTATCAAAGATGACCATTAATATACTTGCGCATCAATGTTCTTACTCAGAATACAACCAAAGAAACCATTGCTAGAATGAATATCGACATCACAAGACTACGAATGCAGGTATATAGTTTTATTCATGTAGTTATTGTTACATCAACGCTTCTGTTGCAACAGCCTATTGAACTTCACTGTGTTTGTAAATGTGGTTTGCATGAGCTCTGTCATGTTTAAGCTAATTGGTTGGTAGATTTGGTTATCCTAGAGAGTAGTATGTGTAGCTCACAGCCATTCTGCATCATAACCTTGTATGTGTTCTGGTATGGAAATTAAAACAAAGCCTGGCAGGTGGTGGAGTTGGAAGATTCCAGGAATAGTCTCGTGAAAGAAAACCAACAACTGAAGGAAAGCATCTCTGACCTGAAGTTACAGCTTCAAAACATTGATACGAGTGTCTCCTTTGCTAACACATCAGAACTCGGAAAGGTTTGTCATCCTGTACCCAGCTTGTTAGCTTTTTGGAAGTTAAATTTATGGTCATATGTCAATTAGTTTTCGCTGTTAAAAGTTTTTTGGTGCGTGTGATTTTATTCTTACATTGAGATTCCTTGTTCTCTCTTGTGTTCACATTCATGATAAATTGTGATTAAACGTATTGAAAAGTTGGGTGTTTAATGTAGCTTGGAGCTGAAAAGGAGGAATTGAACTCCCAGATCGAAGCAGCTTGTGCACTGGTAGACAAATTGATCACAGAAAATGCAGACCTTGTTGAGAAAGTAATGAACCGCTATTCTGCTATCCCTCGATTGTCATGTCAATGTTTATCCTCCCCCCCCCCCCCCTTCCCCCACACTAATTCCAATGGTCCTAAGAAGGCGTTATGTATATAGTCTTTAAGTGGGTGTTTATTGATGTTATGCATCCACCAACTTTTAGTCAGGTTAATGCAAGTGAATGCGTGGGTTTGAGCTCGCTTTTGTGTGCATGCACTCGTGTGGAATGTGTTAGCAGGTATTGTGACTTTTTTTTATCATTTAACTCTATATTTGTTTCTTAGGTGAATGAGTTGTACATTAAACTTGACCATCAAGGGACAGCAGCTAGTTTTTCTTCAGCAACTGGAAGAGGTGTTATCGTTAGAAATTCTGAACTCGCTAATGGAACTCATCCCATGGCTGATTCAAATGCAAACCTGACTGCATTGGGCCATAAGCTAGAGTCCTTGGAAGTGGAACCTGCTGTGGTAGTTCAATACTCTTCAGAAGCTGGCTCTGGAGAAATTGTGCAAATCCCATTGGATGATAATGAAGTTCCGGATTTGGAGATGCAAGCTGCTGAGACTGACGATAAGAGTGGTGCTGTGCCACTTACGGATGCTCCACTAATCGGAGCTCCTTTCCGGTTAATATCATTTGTTGCAAAATATGTTAGTGGTGATGACTTGGTCAACAGATGATTCAAATTAGGGCACTGGCTAGGATATATGATGTTTCGTTCTTCCCATGCATCTTCTTGTCCATTCTTATTTTTCTATGATGGGCAAGTGTGAGCCATTACTTTTTTTATTATTATTATTATTATTATTATTATCACCACACCGAACATGTTAACTGCAGAGTTGATTGACCATTTTCTTGTCCTAAACTTACGTATATTTTTTTTTTCTGGTTTATACTAAAGTTGTTTCTGGGAGTGAATTGTGTTTTTAAAATATATTTTTTTATAAATTAATTTTTTTGAATTTTTATATGTGCTGATATTAAAAATAAATTTAAAAAAATAAAAAAATATTTTAATATATTTTAAAATAAAAAATATTCTAAAAAGTAATTTTTATCACAATTCTAATCAACTTCAAAATAACAAATCGACTGCTCTTGCATGACGTGTCGGCTTTTTAAAATAACGAAGGCACTTTAAGCGACATCGTAGTGGTAACATCACTTGGGCTTGATGGCTCAATAAGTTGTGTCGTTTATTTTCTGCAGAAAACTTGCTCCGCATTCTCCTAATTTACACTCGTGCAGCCAATCATATCTCCCCACCTCATCCCTGGAAAATAAAAAATCTCCGCTCACTGGTTCACTAAGTAAATAACTGTAAGAAATCACAGCCGTCGGATTTAATTAACTCAGATCAAGCTCGCAGTACAGTGCTCAATAAAGTTAAAAAAAAAACCCACCAAACTGTAAGAAAGCGAAGCCGTATCAGCAGCCAATAAGAAAGGGGAGATGAAGTCACCAAACCAATAAAACAAAAACACGTGGAAAATATAAGTAGCCGTTAGTTGAGGCCATTAAATTAAAAAGGTCCGTCTTTTCGCTTGTTCATTCGTTGTCGTTTGCGATCTCTGTTTCTATTTCTAATTTCTTTTCCTGCTCACTGAAGGAAAAAAAAAGAAGAGGAAGCCACGTAATCGGAAATGGAAGCACACGGAGGAGGCGGCGGAAGTGGAAGCCTCCGGCGAGTGTTAGTGTTGGCATTTTGCGTAGCCGGCATCTGGTCGGCTTATATATATCAAGGCCTTCTTCAAGAAACTCTGTAAGTTCGTTTTCTGACGTTGTGTTTATTTAGTGATATATATATTTGATAGCACTCTTTAAATTTGAATATAATTTGATGTAGATCGACGAAGAGATTTGGTTCAGATGGGAAGAGATTTGAGCAACTAGCATTCCTAAATCTGGCGCAAAATGTAGTTTGCTTGATATGGTCATACATGAGTAAGTGGTTTTTATTTTATTTTTGGTTCTAAATCACAATGCTATTGCTAATTCTATTAAATGATTAAACTGAACATAACATAAAAAACAGTGATAAAGATATGGTCGACGAGGAGTGGTAGCAGCAGCAGCAGCATGGGTGCTCCGTGGTGGACATACTGGAGCCCTGGCATTACAAATACAATCGGGCCAGCCTTGGGTATTGAAGCCCTAAAGTATATCAGTTACCCTGCTCAGGTCCTGGCAAAATCATCCAAAATGATACCAGGTAGGCCGGTTGATTATCATCAAGCTACGTTGCTGTGGTGTTTTGATAATGGATATCTCTGTGATGGATGGGATATGGTTTTGGTTTGTGGCAGTGATGCTGATGGGTAGTCTGGTGTATGGTATAAGATACACCCTTCCTGAGTATCTTTGCACTTTCCTTGTTGCTGGAGGAGTATCCACATTTGCTCTCATGAAGGTGACCAGGAGTAAAATATCATCTGCTGCGTTATTATTATTAATTACATGATTCTTCTTACTTGTTGCTTGGGGTTGGAATCATTTCAGACTAGCTCGAAGACCATCAATAAACTAGCACATCCAAATGCACCCCTCGGATATGGCCTTTGTTTCTTGAACCTTGCATTTGATGGATTTACTAACGCTACTCAGGACTCACTAAAAGCCAGGTATGTATAAATATACCTTCATCTCTAACCCTCGTGGCTATTTCTAAGCTTCTGGCTGCGTATCGTCATCATGATATTACAGCTTAAAAGTGTCAGTACACTTGGTTGATCAGGTATCCAAAGACAAGCGCTTGGGATATAATGCTGGGAATGAATTTGTGGGGAACAATATACAACCTGATCTACATGTTTGGCTGGCCGCATGGTATTGGATATGAGGCAATCGAATTCTGCAAGCAGCATCCAGAAGCAGCATGGGACATTTTTCTCTACTGCCTTTGTGGCGCTGTGGGTCAGAATTTTATCTTTCTAACCATTAGCCGCTTTGGATCTCTAGCTAACACGACCATTACCACAACCCGCAAGTTTGTCAGCATTGTGGTTTCTTCGGTGCTGAGCGGCAATCCCCTATCAGCAAAACAATGGGGATGCGTGGTCATGGTGTTCTCTGGGTTATCATATCAGATTTATCTCAAGTGGAGAAAGTTGCAGAAACTGCAAAAGAAGAGAAAGCCTTTGTGATTATAACAGTTTTGAACTTTATATGTACCTCTTCTTTTCTTTTAATTTGTTAAATCATCATTTTGTATCCGTAAAGATCAACGGTTTCAAATTCACAGAACTAGTAGAAATTGTAAAATGTAATTGAATAGATACTTTATCAAGGCAGTGAGTTGAAGTTCTGAATGCCGCCTTCGTGGACTATATATGTGAAGCGCCTTGACCTTATTTATATTTGGACGTGTTCATCTGAATAATTCTAGGAAAACTAAAATCGTTTTGGGAATTCATGTGTTGATCTCTGATGGGTTGCATATTATTTAAATGGATGATATGTGGTTTTAGTAATTTGGTGACAATTACTAAAAACAAATATACAAGTATTGACTATAGATTAACATTTAGAAGAAAAACAGTTTAAATAACAAGGATTTTTTTAAAAAAAAAATTCATGATTCTCCACAAATAATTAATAATTACTAGCAAGGCTGTCAAAAATATTTTTTTAATATGACACGAAAAAACACAAAGTAAACTCAAATTATAAAATCATAAGTAAAACTTAAATTGACAATCAAATTGACATTGCCAACTAATTAAGTAGTAAATAATAATACAACATAATTAAAACATAAATGAAATAAACAATAAAAGAAATTAAGAATCTTGAAATACATAAAAAGCTAAAAATAAAGCTCATTTTTATATAAAAAAATTACAAGTGAATGAAAATAATACCTTTAAAAATCAAATACAAAAAAAATAATTTAAAAAAAACTTATATTAAAAAAGGTTTATAAAACTAATAACCGAGATCATGAGACCGAGATAAACTTATAGAAAAGAAATTGAAAATAATTGCAAAACTAAAAAAAAACTCAAGGTTACTCGAGTCAACCGCCTAACCTTCGTGTCAGGTTATGAAATCGGGATAACATGAAAAAAGTAAAAAAAATAAAATAAAATAAAACTAATGTTTTTTAAAAAATCAATGTTGAATGTTGAATCATGAGATGAAAAGAATTAGAAAAATAACAATTATAAACAAGAAAAAATTTAAAGTGCTTTAAAGTGTGAACATTTTATTGGTAATATTAAAAAAAATATTTTTTATTTAAAAATAAATATTTTTACTAATCTAAATAATATATTTAATAATTTTCTGAAAATGACGTGAAACATTTTACTTTTGCACTCTTGGTTGCAACTTGCAAGTAGCATGTTAGTTTTGAATTTATTTAAGGAAAATTATCATCACTCTTGTTTAATCATTTTCTTACTTTATCTCGAAGATTATAGTTTACATCCAAGAAGTTGATAATAATTTGTATCCTCCTTTATACACACTAAAAAAATCAACAAAAAAATCATATTATTTATAAGATTATTATTATATTTAAATTAATGATTAAAAAACCTTTATGATATTAATATTACAACTTTTTCATCAAACTAATAATTATACTTGCCATCAAATTAATATTACAACTTTGTAAAAATTTAAAAAAAAAACTAAAATTTTCATAGTATTATTTCATCAAACACTTTGTCTGCGATACAAAATCAACCTCGCTAGCTACTTCATCGACGGCTTTGCATACGTGATAAAAAATCAACTACAAGAATTTCATTTTCCTGAGCGGCCGTAAAATCCAATCACTTGAAGTAAGTAAAACTAAATGTGGACTTTCGAATCATGCGGCGGCTTACAATATGTGAAGCCTAAGTTAGAATAGATGCATATAATATTGCCCAAATAAATGTTTGACTGGTATATGTTTTGATCCTCATTTTGGATTGAGATTGGCATGGGAAGCTCCTTAGTGTGTCATTTGATTTTTTTTTCTCATGTTCATTACTTGCAAGTTCATTTTCTTGATCAGCTGTGAATTACATGCCTGGCTGCAAAACTGCAATCTCTAACGTTGTTCTGACGATTGCTGTATTTTTTACCTTGCAATTTACCACACCTCTTTTCAAGCACACCCCAATGCCATACTCGCAGCCATCATTATATCAGCTGATATCCCCTGTTTGGATAGTTAAATTGGCGTGGAGTAGGGCACTGCTGATTTGGATGCATTGATATATTGTGATTTTAGTTTCCAGGTTGTGGGGTAGACTGATGAGGAGGATTGGGCGGGTGTCTCTGGCTTCTTGAGTTCCATTGGGCATCATTTGGATAGCCATTTGGCATAGCTTGAAGAGAGGAATAGGGTTTTACCATTGAAAGACAAGTGTTGAAGAGAGGGTATCTTGAAGAGTGGAAAAGGCATTTTTGACTTTTGATCGAAACTAAGAAGAGATAAAGAGAGAGGAGGGAAGAAGGACGATGAAGAGATTGGAAAAAGAAACTAGAATGTTGTTTATGTGTTTGTGTTGTGTTATAGATTTGAAAAGGAAAGAAAAATATAGAAATTGGCTCAAACAACATCTTTTAAGTCTAATTTGAAGACTTTCCCTATAGAATTGAGCCTGTAAAACATCCTGGATCCAACAATTAGATCAATGAACATGTAGGGACCAAACAAATAAAGACACGGTAGAACTGATGAACCTGGTCAGAATTTGGACTGAATGAATGTTGCTTGGTTAGATCAGTGAGTGAGTGGACATAAATTTCTGAGAGCATCTTATACATACCCTGACATTGATATTTCAACTTTATTTGATGCTGGGAAATTCTGCAAAGCTGAAAAGGACATTAAATTCCGCAAACCTTTAGGTTGGAAAGAGATCAAATTGGAAGAACAAGAAATATTCTCTTCCTTCCATGTTGCCCACAATTCTGTTTAGATTCATATTTTATGGCAGTCTTTGTCAGGAGGCTCCATTTTCACCATATTAAGCTCCAAAGTAAGAAACAATTAGCGTGTTTAACTTTCAAATAAAATCTTGACATACATATAAAAAAACAATAATCAGAGTTTCAGCATTTACAGAAATCTTCTTTAATTTCCATACAAAAATAATAATAAGAGAGCCAAATTCAACTGGATTTGCACATTCTGTATAAAGCATGTGGAGCCTGTCTCTGAAAAACCATGCCTTTGCCTCTATTTGAAGATGAGAGAAATCATAAAATTCCCAGATTGAACCTGGTCCGTCTAATTGGTTTTGTGGAGAGTGATTACAGGTTTTTCTATTTTTTGGTATCCAAATAATCTTTTGTTTTCTTTTTGAAGATAATAGCTTCAAGAATTACAGCAAGTCCAAATGTGTATAAAAGAATAGAATCTTTAGTGGATCACACTTTAGGGTAATATGTATAAACTCCTAGAATCTGAAAAGGAGATTCCTAGAGAAATTGAAAAGGAAAGAGTGAATAAAGAGATCATAGAAAAGAGAAGACTTGTTCTCTCAATCACAATCTCCTATCCATTTAGCCCACTGTCGCGTCCAGGTGCACTAAGTTCTTGGTAGCCGCTGCATAAAACAGCTCCTATAAATAGTGTGGCCGATGACCATTACTAAGCATGTAAGCTAACATAGCATAGATCAAGTGTCCCCTAGAGTTCCTCTGAGCACTTCATTGGGAATCTTCGATCAAATGAAAGAGTATTATCATTCCTACTGAAGTGTTTGGGGGAACTCCTGGTGTCATTTGATGTTAATATTTCATTATGAAAAGCTCAGAAAGCAAGAAATCTGGCTTCATGTTACTACGAGAACTTAAGCAAGTAGAACTTGTACACTGAAACCCCACAAAATGGTGCACAGGTTAGAGTTAACTCTTTCCATTGTATGTCTCAGAACAACATCACTGGTAGGCAATGTCTTTTTTCTTTTAATTCATGACATATTTGTACATATCCCATCTTTGAGGCTGTATATTTTGACACCAGCTTTCACTATATTTGCTGTCATCATTATTTGACACAAATTTAAGAACCTCCAATTGATGCAGGAGCATTAATGAATTTGGATTAAATGCTTCCAACAGAGCTTAAAAGAACCTGAGCTCAGCCCAAGGAAATCAACAAAAAGCTGAAATCAAATGCTCACTACAGGTCCTGATTTCAGTTTCAAATTCAAACGTAAAACTTGTATCCAGACCAAATTACTAGTCAAGCCACGTATCATTAAAAGATGTGAGTGTCGAGTTTCCAACGCATCAAATTGTGAGAGATTCGGATCTTCCTACCAAGATTGTGGCCATTTTAGTGACAAGTGTGCAGGCTGCTGAAATGAGAATTCAGCAGAACCAAAACCCTTCTGCCAGCGTTTCTGCAACCAGCAAGACTGCCCTCTTTGTCAAGAAACATCATAGCAGCTTTGACATATTTTACTCTAAATCACTTTCACATGTAAAGCCTTTACAAGTCAATATTTGACAAGATTTTTAAGAATATCTTCACTTTGCTAATGAATCAAGTATGCAAAATATGAAACAAAATCTTCCAGATACAAAATCACTGTCTGCAATCAAGGAAGACGATAATGGCTAGTATATGATTGGCAATTGCAGAAGTCATCCTGCATATTTAGAATTCTGATTTCATTCTGTGAATATTTTCCTTCCTTTAGTACAGTAGCTTGTACCTATAGATTCTCAAACAATACAGCACTGTAGGTACGTCCCAGGTAATTAAGTATTTGACAATACAAATATCTTATGCACTTTAGACCCAAATAAAAGCTGACTTCCTTAGAAAATCACACGTATGACAGATTTTGCAGAAAATCTGTCACTTGAATTTCTTTTCAGCCTCACCTAAAACTTTAGCTAGATGGAAAACGTTTGTCTAGGTGTAAACTTTCTTGTTTGTTCTTTTCCTTGGAGGGATTGTTCCGAGTATAAAAAAATTATGTTTCAAGAATGTAGTAAGAAGTTAAACGTGCATTTAATGGAATTAAATTCGAGTGGGACTGTTGAGCTATTTCAAACTCTTAATTCTA
Source organism: Populus x sibirica (assembly GCA_019202695.1). Taxonomy (NCBI): domain Eukaryota; kingdom Viridiplantae; phylum Streptophyta; class Magnoliopsida; order Malpighiales; family Salicaceae; genus Populus; species Populus x sibirica. Next base: position 64,508 of record JAGMVL010001464.1, read on the forward strand.
ACAAGAGGGAAAGGAGGCGAGTAACTGAGTACCGTCAGTCAGAATTTAAAGATAGCAATTAAACAAAGAATACAGAATACTCTAAATGGACGAAAGGAGCTAAGGTGTAAACCCTAGTTTATTCTCTCTAAAAATAATAATGATAAAGTCTCATAACTAAAAGGTTTATAAAGCTTTAAATATACAAAAACCTATCTCAATCACGAAACAAAAACAAAAACTCAAAATTACAAAAAAAAAATAAATATAAAATCCAAAAATAAAAAGAAAAAACACAAAAAAAATACCAAAACCTTGGGGCTATTACGAGATTTTTAATATTTAAAGATTTGATGGTCCGTGTTGCGATACAGTCGTTAATGTCAAAGAACCGTCTCAACCCAAAAGCTTAAGCTGTTAGGTGAGGTTTCAGGATATGATTTATATTATTCTCTAACACTCCCCCTCAAGTGAAAGCCCTTTGGGCTTGAAACTTACACAGACTCACATTACCTTGTGCTTAATTTTTATCAAATAAATGAGGATTGTGAGATTCGAACTCGTAACCGCTTGGTCATTAAGGCTCTGATACCATGTCAAAGAACCATCTCAACCCAAAAGCTTAAGTTGTTAGGTGATGTTCCAGGATATGATTTATATTATTTTTTAATAGTTACTATTAGAAAAACAACTTCCAAAAACTACTGTAAAAAATTGAGTGTGATCCAATAGTCGGATCAAATTAAAGTTATGACTCTTTTGAACTGTTATTCTGGCATATCATGACTAGACCTCTTCTTGGATTTTGACTTATCTCACTGGTCAATAAATGCATTTATTAGGCTATCCACGTAATCTATTTGAGATAAATTTTCATCTAGATGAGACAAACTCACATCTGACGACTCAGAATCATATATTAACGCAGCCTGACTGCATCATTACGCTTGGTGTTGTTTTGGGTGTCATGCTAGCAAGAGTGGTTCTATATATTGATCCTCGTGCTGTTGAACTTTTCTAGACAAGGCAATGACGATACCATATATACACAATGGTTGATGCTTGATGCCAAATCACTGAGGTATATTATGTAGCGGACTAACATCACAACATGATTAGTGGCTAAGACTTTGAGAGGTTTGCATGCCAACAATGAAAAAATGTAGACAACCTGGAAGTTGGTTGGTGGAGTCGGCTTTGGCTTTTCAGAAGTTGCAGAAGATGAATGTTTAAGCTACTTTGCTTTGTATTGCTTGGAATGCTTGCATTGTTACACTCCATTTGGAAAGAAAGAATGGCCGGATTGCTTGTTGATATATGTTATTATCCTAGTAGAATAATTGAGCCCATTGTCTTTTTTGTCAAGTATAAGGTCTTGAGATTGAAAGCAAATCAAGCTATCTAGTTTCTCCTATAAATATAATTGTATGTATACATGTACAGAGATTGGAAACTCACTGCAATATTAGTATCATCTGATGCTGCAAGATTTTCCAGCATACTATCCTTTGATTTATATATTTTGATATTCTATCACTTCAGAACCACTAAAGAGCTCGAGGATAGCTCCTTCAAGCTCGAATTTTCTTGAAACCTGCATTAGCAGTGACAACTTGGACTATATTTATATAAAAGGAGCTAGCAGAGCCATTGTTTCTTATGTAGCTACCTCTTTCGTCTTCTTTTTAAAGATATGGAAATTCTCAGTGTAGAATCAATTTTTATAATTTACCAGAATTATTATTTGTTAATCCCAAAGGCAGGTTGGCTGGTTCAGTTAGTATTCTTAAAGTACAGTTTTATAAATTGACGCTACTACTGGCTCACGAAATTGGTAACAACGTACCAGTGTGGGGGAAATCCATGGAAAATGCCAGCTTAATGCAAGAATAGGCTGGACTTGCCATGCTCAACAAGTTATGAAGTATGGTGACAATCGGACATAATCTGTTAGCTTCTGGTTGTTAATCTGTGTCAACTAAGTGGCCAGGGAAACTCCAGGGGACAATCGACGTGCTCTTCGTTACACAACACAAAACATCTGCCTGTAATATGCTGAAGGTTTCTTTATATATTCTGTCAAAGTAGGGGACCGAACATTAAAGAGATGATAGAACTGAACCTGGCCGGAATTCAGACTGGGTGAACGTTGTTTAGGCGAGAGAATGAGTGGCCATGAATTTCCTACAACTTTTTGTAAATACCCTGACTTGTATCTTTCCAACTTCATTTGATGTTGCAACTTTTGCAACCTTTCCAGGAAATTCTTCATGCTCAACTGAAATTGCTAGATTCTGCAGAAGCTGAAAAGGAAATTAAAGGTTGGATAGAGATCAGAATGGGAAAAGGGAAATTATTCTGAACCTTCAATGTTGCTCACAGTTCCGTCTAGATTCATGTTATATGCTTCGATGCAGAAAGCCAAAGACAGGAAAAAGCTATCCTTGTTAGGAGGCTCCATTTTCATACCAAGTGACCAATAATAAGCAAAAAGGTGAGCAATGTTAATTACAGATGCTTCAAAGGGGTACTTATCAATTTGGTGCAAAAAGAATAAAACCTTTTTTGTGATCACGTTTTAGTATAAAGAATACACTAGTTACATGTTTCACGATTCTCAACGAGTTGGATAAAAAAAAAATTGATTTAAAAAATATGCATTCATAAAAAATGAGGAGAAACAAATTATAAAAATTGATTTTTAATAAACACAATGTTAAAAGATTAAATAAAAAAAATAAAGGAACAAAAAATATATTATTGTTTCAGCGAATCTATGAGGAGAGCTGCCCTGAATTCAACAATTCTTTTAGATTTTTTTAATATGGTCCTAGAATCTAATAAGATTACCTAGATATATCTAGATAATATTCTAGAAAGGAAAGGCTGGAAAGAGATCATAGAAAGAAAAGAGTCGCATGATACTGTTCTCTTGCTCACAATTCTCATCCATTTAGCCCATTTTTGCGTCCAGGTTCTCCACGTACTTGCTAGCTGCTGCACAAAATAGCTCCTATAAATATTAAGGCTGATGACCATTCCATGCATACACTAAAACAAGAAGGATCGGCGTAGCATAGCATAGCATACCATAGATCAAGTGTCCCCCAGAGTTCCTCTGAGCACTTCATTGGGAATTTTCGATCAAATGAAAGAGTATTATCATTCCTACTGAAGTGTTTGGGGGAACTCCTGGTGTCATTTGATGTTTACAAGCTCAGCGAACAAGCAATTCTGTCAACTCGTCCTTACGGGTGAATTCTCTTCTTCCTATTTTCTTTCCTAGCTAGCTAGTACGTATATATATTATGACACTGATATATAAGCTGTCGACACATACTGCTTTTGCGATTCATTTGTGCACCAAGGAGATTCGAAGCTGCAAAAATCTGATAAGTCTTATCATGCAAAGTATGTATTAATTAAGAACCATCCATTACCTTTATTAGTGAGAACCTCCTAAGATAACTTAAGCAAGAAGAATTTCTAGATTGAAACGTCCAACCCCACAAAAAGATGCACAGGCCAGAGTAGACTCTTCTCGTTGTTTCTGCCAAAACATCACTGCAGGTAAGCAATGTCTGGTTTAGAACACACAATTCACAGCATATTTTTGCATCCCATCTTTGATAATTGCAGCAGACGGTTCTACATTTGGATACCATGATTTCACAGCATTTCCAAGTCATCATTATCTGACTGCAATTTAAGAACCTTCAACTACAATCATAGAGAATGCTATAAAACCAAAATTAACATTACTAGCCCTTCTCCATCAAGGGTTACATATACTAAGCAACTTTCTGTCTCTCTAGCCAGGAATTGCAGATTGTGGAGTCCTCCATTCTATGGTTGCTCGACTAGCTACAACCACTTAGTTTTTACTTAAAATGAAGGCAGAAATAACGAAGATAAGACAGGAGCCAACCTTTCTTTTGACAAGAATCTTAAGCTATTGTGGAGTCCTCCATTCATGGAATAATTGGTACTCAATTATCTGATAAGAATCTTAAGGTTGACAATTGAAAATCTTGAACTACTTTTTTAATGAATGATTAAGCTATTAATTTTTCATATTGATTATGTTAGAATAAAAAGTATTGTTTATGCATTTTGCACTAAACTATTCACTTACATCATATCCATGCATTCGGTACTCTTCAAAGGTGCACTACCAAGAAATTGTCTAAAACAATAGAATTACCAACCAGAATTTTTTTCATTAGTAATTTCAGGTGATTGTAGTGACAAAATATTTTGATTGAAAATTCTCAATTACGATAGTGACAGAATAATTTCAATCGATAAATATCACAGAATTATTGATAAAATAAAATAATTAAAAAAACCCTCCTCCTCCTCCTCCTTCTTTCTCCTCCTCTTTTTCTTTTTCTACAATTCAAAACACCAGCCCCTCCCTCTTATATTTTGACACAAATCTAAGTACCATCATTATAAATTTTGGTCACCTAACATTATATAGTGCCAACATCATTGTTTTGATATAATTCTCTCTAAATATCCCCTACACCACGCTAAACAAACCTACTTATTTATAGTTTTTAGTATTTTTAGTGTAGTTTGCTTGTATATTTATCCAACATTTATGACTTCAATTGTTGTGCTTCCTCCAAAAATCAACTAACATGCTAGGATTTTGTTAGGAATTAGGATTAATGAGATTTAACATAAACAAATTGTTACAGGTGAACTTTGATCGAAGAAGGTTTACTAAAGCAAGAAGGAAGAATTACCGAATAAGAGAGTTTTAAAAAATATGATTGTTGCTTATTCTGTCGTTGGATGCAACACTGTGTTTTATTTTTAGTTTTAGTCTATGCGCACCCTTTCATTAAACTACATTCTCACTTATTTAGAGCCTATTTGGGGCAGCTATGCAACTAGAGTTTCATTAAACAATTTAGTCCCACATTTTTTCACTGTTTTTTTTTTTTTTCCAGTTTTGCTGGTTTGATTATTATTCTTTGTTCGTTGCTGTTGCTGTCGCTATGGCTACAGAGTTCCTCAAAAGAAGATTACGCCATCAGTTCCCAGACTTGAAAATAATGGCGTTGTGCTGTTGCAAATTTGCAATTCAGTAGTTTAAAATCTTGTTTTGTCCTAAGAAAACCGTTGTTGTTGTGTTTCTGCTAAATTCGATGAGGTTACCTCGAAAACTTCGTATTCTGGATCAATGCTTCGTCGAAGCTATAAGGATACTAGCCCTGCCTGGGTTCTTATCACATAAAAACAAAATTACAAAAAAATAAAATAAAATAAAAGACATAGTGATTTACTGTGGTTATGGATACAAGTTTCTTTTCATTTCATTGGAGCAGTGTAAATATGTTTTTGCCCTTCACGACAAAACTGATTTGGCCTGTTATTTGGGTAGATTTTTCTTTTCCAGAAGATATATTAGTAATTATAAAATTAATAAAAGATAAATTGGTCAAGAGAACCATTTTGCCTTAAAAACAAAAAAAAAAAATTAAGTTTTCAACGAGGGGCTCTTTGGTCTTCTTAGAAAAAAGTACATGAGAGGAAAAAAAAAAACATGTAACGGGGGCTTCTTTATCATTTTTATTTTTTTAAACAAGTGAGATGTCAAGACTACCCTTGGAATCCAAAAAAAAACGTTTAGTTCCCCGGGTGTTTTAGTCATTTTCTTATTTTTTTTGTTATTTTTCAATTTAGTTAGGACTTTTTTGATAACTTTTAATTATTAAATATTATTTTTTAAAAAAAATTATTGACGCATGTGTCAGTGCGTGACAACCCCCACACCATTTAGATGGTGGGTATGGCCCTTCTAGTTACCAAAATCTTGCTTTCATGGAGGCATTGGGAACTGCGAGTTGTTCTTTTTCTAGCGATGTGGCACATGCTCACAAAGGAAGTCTAGTTGAGCTGCAATGGAGTTTTTTTTCTCTCTCTTTTCTCTCTCATGCCCTTGAAATTCACACCTGACCTTCCAAAAAACAATTGTGTCCTCCAAGTTGCAGTTTTACCGATTTTGGCCCTTTTTCTTTTAATTGCTATTTATTTGGTTTTTGATGCTTTTTGAAGTTTAGCTTCTTTTTTTAATTTCATAATGAGGCATTTTATTCAATTTGTTTTTTTTATCTAATTCGGTCTCTCTATTTTTTATTGCTCTATTTTTGTATTTTATACTTTTCTTTATTATTATTTTTTTCAATTTCATCCCTTACTATTTTATTGCATTTATTTTTTTAATCCATTTTTGGTCATCATTCTTTTTATAGCTATATTCTTATCATTTTCTTGATTTATATTTTCTTCAATTTTGTCCCATGGCATTTAATTTTATTTTATTTTTTATTCAATTTTAGTCCTTATTCTTTTGATTACTTTTTTTATCCTTTTCTTAGTTTTTTTTTGTTTTTCAATTTAGCCCCTAATTATTTTCTTTCATTTCATTTTTATACCATATTTGGTCTGCATTGTTTGTTTTACGGTTTGATATTTTACGTTGTTATTTTTTTATAGTTGCCTTCCAACAAGGCAATCCTTAACTTCATTGTTTGTTCCACTTTTTTTTTATTAAGTTATCTCGGTCTTATTTTCCGGGTAATAGGTTAGTTAGGTTAACCATGGTTGACTCGGATTTTTTTCCTTGATTCTTTTTATGAAATTTATTTTTTTTTTTACAATTTCATCCTTTGATGTTAAATTATTGACCCTTGAGCTATATGGTTTTTTTACTTTTCTTTTTGTTGGGTCATTTCGAGTGTGAGTTAGTCAAGTTAACCCGAGTTAGCTTATATTTTTTTATTCAATGTTTTTTATTTAACTTCAATTTTTTTTTGTTATGTCCTTCTATTGGAAGTCATTTTTTTTAATCTCGATCTCATGTTGCAAGTGACGGATTTTTCGAATTAACCCAGGTTGACTCGGATTTTTTATCCCTGAATTTTTTATGGTTTTTTTTTTCAATTTCATCATTTTGCATTAAATTATTTGCCCTTGAGCTTGTTATTTTTTTGCTTTTCTTTTTGTTTCATTATTCCGAAGGTAGGTTGGTCAAGCTAACTTGGGTTAGCTTGTATTTTCTTTTTCAGTGTTTTTTATTTAACTTCAATCTTTCTTGTTAGATCCTTCTTTTGAAAGTCTAATTTTTTTTATTCCAATCTCATGTCACGAGTGGTGGGTTAGTCGAGTTGGTCTATGTTGGTGTCAATAAGTTTCATTCGACAAGAGAGGTTAGATAACAGTGATTTTTCCCCATAAAAATACTTGAAAAGAGAGATTGAGTTCCATTTGATTTTTTTAATTCGGTTGATTTTTATTTTCCGGGTGGTTGTGAAGTGTTTTAGGGTTAACAAGTGGTTTATGGAGGTTTAGCTAGTGATTATTAGGCGTTTTTTGGTGAAAAAGAATTGAAAAATAGATTTTCAAACCAAAAAACCCACCATTTAATTTTCCAGGCACCACAATAGTTATTGGATTCTAGACTAGGTAGCAACAGGCAACGTATTATCTGCCCTAATAGACAATGTGTTGTCTTTTTTTTTAAAGAAAAAAGGTTGTCTTCCCCTTATAAAAGAAAAAAAAATATGGCCCATGCACATGCGCCTAAGCCTTTTTTTTAAGGCTTTGGAGCTCAAGGTCACCCAGACCCGCACGTCTAACCTAATTTTTTTTTTCAATTTTATCATTCAAAGTTGGGTTTTTATTGAATTTCTTATTGGTTTTTTTTTTCAATTTTATCTTTTAATAATTTATTGATTTTGAAATGGTTTTTAATTTTTTATCATATAATTAAATAATAAAACAATATTATTGAAGTCCATAACTCATCTCATGGGTTTGATGAATTAACATGTGTTGATCCGAGTTAATTCAACATACCATGTCTTCCAGGTTGCATTTGGACCCATGTGTCTAGTCTTTTTTTGTAATTTTTTTCTTTTTATTTGTTTTATTTTATTTTTTGCCACAGTAAACTGATTCATGTTGAAATTACTTCTATACGATTTAAGAGTTTTCAAGTTTAACTCATTGCACCGAGTTCAATAACAATATCAAAAAAATATCAAAAAATTCCATACAACAAGCTAGTAAAGTTTAGAACATCTCACAGACTTCGACTATTGCTATCTTACTTGACTTCTTATAATTTTTTTCTTCTGTTTTTGGTTATTGAAATAAGAAACCTTGCTACAATTCAAGGGAAAAGAACGAGATGGGTGGTTGCAACCGATGCAGCAAGAACCTAATTCAGAAGGCAGCATATACTGTAAACAAAAAATTCCAACACCGAAATCATCATTTCATTGCAGAGAATGCACTGCCTCTTTACTTTATCGGTTCTTTGTGTTAAAAGTTTACATCATTCATTAATTCCAAGTACGCAAATAAATTAAAAAGGAAAAAAATAAATCATTCAATAAAGATCCCTTTTATTAGATGTTACAATAGGCCGAAAGGTTCAGGCAGAGACTCAGATCCATTATCAAAGAAGGGACCTTGATCGGATTTATCATCAATACTGTGCAACCAGTTTGTGTTCTTCAAGTCCTCGAGTAATATTGCATCATATCGAGAGCTTTCATAGATGTCAACGTCACTCAATTTTGCAGAGTATCGCCCATCATTTGCTTCATGCCCGATTTCTGCAGCCCTGCTAAAGTGGATTTCATCATCCAAAACATCTCCATTTTGTGAATTTCCGTTGTTGATGGATTCTTGCGTTCTCCGAGAACGGACAGATTGGCTTTTGGGAGTGGTGGATCTAATGCTCTGAGGGAAGAGGGTGGTGCTTGAAAGTGATCGAGCGCTTCCTGTGCCATTTCTTATGTCCTACATCAGTAAGTTGATATACTGTTAGGATTATCATAAGATAGAACTGTCTCGTGAAGACAGAAGTAAAAAAAAAGTTTCATGCAACAGTAACCTAACATGAAAATCTCTTGTTGAGGAAATATAAGCATCTGTTTCTGCCTGTGTCACCTAACTTGATAGACAATAATCATCAATCCAGGCTCTCGGTCACAAGAATAGGCAAATCATCCCAGTCACACTTCAAAACTTTCAGGGTATGAAATTCGAACCAACAACCAGGGAACAAAAAAGTAAAAAGATCATGCTGCTAGTTCAATGGCAGCCAATAAATAAACAGCATCGTTATCTATTATAATGATGATATTGGCATAGCATTGTGTGATGCATGAAGGTTAGCACTTAAAATCAACACGGACAAAAATGATCACATCAGACATTTTGAATGAGTTGGGTGAAACACAACATAGAAAGCTAGTTTATCACAACATGGAAGGAAGAGTGCACATACCATATGCCTGATGGCCATATCCAAAGACTTCTTAGATATAGTCCTCCCAAACCCAGTGCTATCTGAGGCAGCTGATGATGACTTTACTGGTCGTCGTATTCCTACTTCTGACACATGTGAGACCTTTCGAGGCTCAGGTGTATCAGCAACATGCCCATTACTATGCACACGGCCCTTTCCAGATGGCTCTGTGAGTCTTCCCCTTGTGACAATTGGAGATGAATGTCTTCTTGGTGCATTCAAAGATCCCATGGTTTCTGGGTTCCCCTTCATAGCTGAAGAAACACCTGTCCTGGACCTACCTGCAGAAAGCGGCCTCCCCTGCAAAGTTGTTCTGAGGTTTGGAGGTGTGTCTAGAGGAAAATCAGGAGGAATAACTGGTTGCTGTGGTGGCCGAACTCGAGGGCTCGGGGAACTTGGTCGGGATGCTGGCCCGGGAATGCGACCATTTGAGAGAACACGTCCAGCAGAAGTTGAAGGACTTGATGCAGCAGATGAGGAAGGTGCTGGGTTCCGACGTGTAGGAGTTGATGGACGAGAATTTGATCGAGTGGGTGCTGCACTAAAGTTTGCAGGACTTTGCCCCCTAGAACTTGGAGTGGAGGGCCTTGAGTTTTGGAAGGGTGGAGTCTTGTCAACTGATGAGCTGGTGGGGGCAGGTCGAACTCTTGACGGGGTTGAGGAACGTGATGGTGTTGGGCGGGCTGGTGGTGTGGAAGGTCTTGCTACAGGTGGCGTGCGGGTTAGTGGGGAGGATGGTCTAGTATAAGATGAGACAGAGGCTGAGCTTGTATTTAGGATTGAAGAGGACCTATTCGAGGAATAGGTACTGTATTGTGAAGACGATATAGAAGGTCGAGTCACTGAACTGCTTCTAGTTGGTCTTGAGGAATGGTAACTCTCTGATTGTGAAACTGAAAGCTGAGAGAGAGAGAGAGAATTTGGCTTAAACTTCCATAGCTGATTTTGTGTCATCCCGTTATCACAATAAATTCCTTCCAAAATAGAAGAAATATTCTTGCTCGAGCAGGGGGTAATTCAACAAGCATAAAATGATCTAAAATTGGGGCAAACACTGACAGTGGATAGCTTAGAGAAAGAAAAGGAGAGCATACCCTAGAAACCGCCTTGGTAGTAGAAGTTGATCTAGCCAAAGAACTGCTTCGTGGAGCCACTGAAGCTGGTTTTGATTCACTTCCTTCCGATGGAGGAGAAAGAGGAGTTCCAGGGGGGGTAAGAAGCCTGATGACATAAAAAGAAACAAGTATGGGTTATGGTATATGAATGCTAGTTTCTTGGTTTTCGATACAAGAGTAACAAGATTAGCCTATGGATGTTTATTCAACACAAAACGAACATTTAACTGCTAATACTTCAAGCCTAAATTATTTGCTAAATCTTGTCGGTCAAGTGCAAATAAATTAACAGCGGGACAATGTCTTTGTTAGAACTTCAACTCATATTAAAAATGTCAAGTTTTTGGTCTATAAAAAAGCGCTTGCGCAGAAATATTCTGAATGGTATTCAAGTAACCATGTCCAACTGCCATTTTGAGAATTTCTCCTGATACTCTTCTCTATCTTGCACAATAAAATTGCTCACCATTCGAAATAAGCAGTGCAAAGTTGTCTGCAACTCTTAGAAGCATCAGAACAAAGCAGGTCAGGATTTCCATTTTGAATTCATTAAAGGCTAGAACGCAAAACTCTATAAGAGATCCCTATGTGCCATCAACATAAGAATCAGAGTTCCTTCTTTTTTTTCTTCTTGGGTTGCCTAAATTGTACTATCCATTCCAAAATATCTTTAATCAAAGCAGAAAAGGGGGACTGATTATCCAAAGTTAAAGGACTTCCAAGACAATCTGATCCTCTAGCAAACCATGTTTCCCCTGGAACTATCAATCCAACATACCTACACATATCAATATCGATACAAATCTGTTGAGAAATTTTTAACTTTGAATCCAGAATTCCAAATGAAACAAATCTTATACCAGACACAACTAGCATCAATGATGTTGACCAAAAAAAAAGGAACAAAAAAATCTGAAAAACAAATTTTAACATGTAATTGCCGAATCTGGAAAGCGTCAGAGATTTACCAATCATAATCATGCTTCCCTCCCTCCGTGGATGATAACAGATCATCGATTCCGCTCCTTGCAAATTTAGCTGAGCCAACTGCAAGTCTCTCCAATTTCACTGAAACTGTAACCAATAACCCCACTTCAAATCATAAGACCACCACACATTTTTCCCCACAAGAACAACTATATATATAGAAACACAGAGAAAATCACAGCCATATAGACAAGCAAAAGTCAGTCCTGGCTAAATTAAAATAAAATTGGGAATTAAGAGAAAAATCCCATATAATAAATCACCATATCTGTAAATTCAGAGATCAATAAATAATGAATCAAATCCATCAAAACTAAACACAAAAACAAGAGAAGAGGCAATGGTAGTTCTTTCCAAACTGGCCGCCATGCTAGCAATAGAAACGACAACGTTTTGATTTTATTTTCTTTCCTATTCTGTTTCTTTTATTATATATAGTGTTCAATATATATATTAGTCAGTGACATCATTTTTCATTTCCAAATCTCTCATTCGTCAGTAAAATGACCAAATTATCCTCTTCCTCGTTCCAGCACCTCATCAAAGGATTGCGAGAAACACAAAACACCACCGAGGGCATTTCCGGCAACATAACTGAAAGAAAACCCATAACATACCATCAGAAGATTCATCGGAGGAGACAGAGAGACCGCGGCGGTTCTTGGAGAAGAGATCCAAGTTCTCGTCCGTGCCATTATTATTTTTAGAGAAACCACCGCCACCCGTCACATTATGACCACGGCGGTAGTACTGGGATCCCATCGGAATATTCCTCCCTGCCACTAGAGATTCTCTCAAACTCCCATTAGTGCTCCTAGAATTATTATTATTACTATTATTAATAATATTAATATTATTATTCATCATTTCTTTCCTTTTTTTTTCTTTAGCTAAGCTACTACCAGCAACATCCACGTATTAGCTTCTCTAAAGCAGCAAAATGTATGTCAGAGAGAGAGAGAGAGAGAGAGAGAGGATGACAAGATCTACTGCAAGAAAGAAGGAGGGGGGGGAGAGAGAGAGAGAGAGAGAGAGTGCAGTTGATGCGAAGAGAGACAGTCAGTCACCGAGTTCTCTTTTGTTTTCTTCAATGTTTTACGTCATGTAAGAGAGAAAGGGGTTTTGGATCTGTGTTTTTTTTAATTATTTATATGAACAGAGTACATATTTGGTCCCCAATAACCATATGAATATCAAATGGGTCTCCGAAAACAAACTATTATCAATCGAGTGCCCATCAGCCAAACATGACCAAATTAATTATCCCATCCCACCCCCACCATTGGGATTTATGACAAAACGGTGTGTATTAAATACAATAAATATTTCCTGTTTTATATGATTTAAAAGGGAAATATATTTTCATGAAGATGGTCAATTGGGTACTGTCCGGTATGTGGGGACCCAGGTGAGAATTGGTTTTGTGAAGGGACTTAATTGAGGATTTTATAATAGCTGGGGATAAATATGACCTTTTACCTGCTTTTCTTTGTGGGTATGGTCAGAACATAATTAATTAGCCTTTAGAGAGCCAGATTTAGGGAGATCGGTGCTTTTTGTCAATGGAGGATACCAAGACAGAATGGTAAATCTGCCCGAATATACTTGTTTCTATTTAATTTATTTATCAATTTAAGAGATTATTTAGTATTATAATTGAAATTATTTTTTAAAATATTTTTTATTTTAGAATATATTAAAATAATATTTTTTATTTTTTAAAATTTATTTTTAATATTAATATGTCCAAGCAATTTAAAAATAAAAATAAAATATCATATTCAGGTTATTAGTTTTATCTTATACTAATTCATTGAGATTTACAATCTATAATATTCTAACCAGCATCAATTGCCTTTGTAGTTCAACTTACGTTTTTATTCTCGGGAAGTTAAACCCTTTAACTTTCGCTAATTATCATTACATCGAAGAAAATCAAACTAGTGTCATCTTGATCATTTTGTTATCTTTGGTGTAAAGGTATTCAAATCATTTCATCCAACTAATTTTTTGAATCCATGTAAGGAATAATCCACTCGTGTTTACTAGTTATTTGATATGCACTTTACTATAAATAATATATTTTTATAAAAAATATATGCAAGTTATTTTGATGTTTTTTTCACATAAAAAATCAAAATATAAATCAAAAAGTTTATGCAAGTACCTAATTAAATAAATTGATAATCATCTATCTAAATAAGTGGATAAAAAATTATTAACAATAATTAAAAGCAAAACTAAAATAATTGAGAGATAGATATAGATTAAAATATTTGATCCCATAATATATGATATTTACCTGGTTGTGTTTACTGAATTTGTTTATTAAAATTGATTTTTTATTGAATCAAATAATAATAGAAATAATCACACACGTGAAACTAACTGAATAAAATAAAAAGAAAAGGTATACAAGATTGAACATATTAGAAATATTATCTAAAAATAAATATTTTTTGTTTTTAAAAAATAAATTTAATCTATATAAAACAACAATAAAATATAGATGAATCAGAATAATATCTCCAAAAGTTAAATACACAAAAATAATTAAAAGAAAAAAAAACCTTTATTCAAAAAAGACTTGCAAAATTGGTGGCCTAGATCATGAGACTGAATAAACTAATAGAAAAGAGATTGAAAATAACCACAAAACCAGTCTTTAAAAAAAACAAAATAACGTAGAACATTGAAATTAGAAAAGAAAATAAGAAAAAAAAAAGGAATGTCGACCTGCATTAACTTTTCAAATTTGTGATTTAGGTCATTAGATCAAAAACACTATAAATAAAAAAATCATAAAGCTATACAATCCACAGCGAATCAAATACTAAAAGATAAAATCATGAAATTAATCAATTACACAAAAGGATCTAAAACCAAAAAAGAATATTGTAATTAAAAGAATGAGAATGAAAAAAAAATAAAGGGCAACCATTTTTTCTTATTAGATGGTTAAATTGAAAAGAAAACTAACTTTAAAAAAAGGAAAAACAAATCAAAATTGTGAGGGCCAAATTGAGAAAATTAATGCACCATAAACCTTGATTGAATGATGAAATTGAAAACCAATAAAAATATAACGGAAAAGCCAAGAAAAATATTAGAAATCAAAAGAATAGGAACCGAATTGAAAAAAATAATATATAATAAGTTGTAATTGAATGACTAAATTGAAAACAAACAAAACTGTTATAAAAAAACCAAGAATAAAAATCAAAAGAATAAAGAATGAAATTAAAATACCAAAAGTAAAGAGAATGATTGAAAAAAAAAAACAACTACCGGTGACAAGTCATTCATTAATCCTTGTCACACGCCACACAAGAAGGAAGAGGATGTGGTGACGCTTCTAGCAACATAAAAAAAGGTTAGATGTGACCACCGAGAGGTGTTGCACTAGCCTCTAAAAGGCACGAACATCTCTCACGCGCTAGTGCACGATGAGCATGTGCCATCAGCTTATTTAAATAAAAAATTAATTATTCAACATAAAAAGATCAAAATGTACTCCATGAGTTTGAAAAGTTACCAAAAAAACCTTTGTGAAAGGACTAAAATGTCATTAGCTGTATGATTTATTTGTTATCTGTTTCTAAGGGAAAAAATATTTTTTATTGTATTTTAAGAAACAAAAAGATAGAAAAATCATTGGTCAATAGTTCTAAATTTTTTATACTCTGAGAGTAAATAAATCATTTGACTATTAAATATTTTCGAAAAAGAAACATATACCTATTAACAATTTTTAAATGATCAATGAGCCACTAAAAAAGTATTAAATTACCCTTAATATAAAGGCATTCATGGTTAAAAAATTAGTAATTTCACAGTAAAAATTCATAGTAATTAATTTACAGTTCTATAATAAGATCCATAGACAATCTCACATGATCAATTTGACCATCCCTTTTTTAAGGGCTTGTAATGTCATTTCAGTGTAATAAAATAACTAATTAATATGCTTATACCATGATATTTGCTAGGGTCAAATGCCATGATCTTTTTCTTTTGTAGCTAATGATAGAATTGCTTTTCCAAGGGACATAACAATATGATGATATTTGGGAAGAGTGGAGTCTTTAGACAATTACAATGGTCCCACCCTTTAAATGTTGCGAATTTATATGATGAGGATAGCGTGAGGTGGTTGTGAGGATTTAATTACATTGTAAATTCAAGATTTACTAAAATTTATTGAGATTTTTGTACATTAATAAATATCAATATTATCATAATTAATTTTTTTTTAACTAAATATCAAGTAAAAAATCTGAGAGATAAACATGGATAAAGACACTTAATCCTATCCCATAAAGAGCCACTAAAGCTTTATTTATTTATTTATATGACATTTACCTCTACCAAAAAAAATTGGCGTCCCATGTCATTCATTTAATAAAAATCAACAATAAAATTAAAATAAATCTTGGGCACTTTTTAAAATAAGAATAAAAAAATCACCTTTCCAATTACAAAATTTTCATCTTATTAAACGGTGTGGGCCAAACTGGAGGATAATTATTATATAATATTTGATAATTATATTGATGATGTAATGCAATTAGTAGTGTATTTCAATTAAAAAACAAATCTTCAATTTAAATTTAAATTGGCTTTTTAGCGGAGCTATTGGTCACGGACCTAACCTCACATGTTGTTCAAATGTATCAAAGATGCCAAGGCAATCAATTATACAACCATAACAGCTGTAATTTAGTCTACCTCTTAGGCTACCCATCTTATTTGTTTTTATTTTTTAAAAATATATTTTTATATTTTCAGATCATTTTAATATGTAAATATTTAAAATAAATTTTAAAAAATAAAAAAATAAATTATTTCAATCTTTTTTTTTTAAAAAAAAAACAATCCTTTAGCTACAACCAGCCAACCACCTTCAGCGTCTCCTATTCCATAAGGGAAAAAGGAAAAAGAAAGAGAGAAACAAAGTCAAAAGAAATTAAGAGGATCAAGAACATCTGAATTCTTGACAACTCTACATCTTTGCACAGAGAATCTCACGTGAAATAACATCACACTGACCTTTCTTCTACAATTTCTACTTTCCTCCCTTTTTCCTGATGTTGAAAGAAAAACTCAGGGATAGTAAGTAGTTCATTTGTTTGCCCGTGACCTAATTTGGATTTCTTCTCCCAAAAACCCTAGAAGCTAAATTTCATAACCCTAGCTAGGTGTGGCAAGACGATCACTTAAAACAAAAGCAAGCATGGAGCTCTTGAGTATCATGTTAGCATGGAGCTGCTTACTGAACTTCATGAATCTATATTTTTAAATTTCCCTTTTAAATCTTCATGACTATGCAAATCTACTACCTGTATTCTGAGGAAAACATTAAAAATAAATACAAAAGGATGTGTTAAATTTATTTTGCAAATCACTACTCATCAAGACTCCGTGAATTGCATGCAATTGTATACCCTTTTTTATTTTCTAATTTGATCATTGAGTATTTTTTTTAAAATTTATTATTTAATATTGTACTGATTTAGAATTTATATAAATGATTTGTTGAAATATTTCTTTTTTTTCAAGAAATAACTTTATTGTTGTATAGTTAAATAAATTTTTTTTGAAGAGTTCCATGCATAGTGCGGTCAAGTATCTTTTATTAAAATTATATATTTATTGATAGATATAATTTTTAATTTATTTTATTAAACGTATGCTCTTTTTTTTTGCATTGACAAAAAAAAATTTAAATCTGATCTGAAGCATGAATAATTAACAAGGTCCCTAAAGGACGTAGCGTGATGGTAAAGGGTTTGAGATCTGCACAGCAGATCTCGAGTTCGAGTTAGAGCATTCACTTCTTGTAAGAGTCTGAGACAGTCGGAGTTTTACTTGCTCATCTGGGCTCACAAAATGCACTTTTCGGAGGGTGGAGTTTCCATGAATCCAAAAAAAAAAATTAACAAGTTAATTACTAAATATATTCACTGATATCATACCATCCGAAGCATGCAATATTTCTTTGTTCTTCCCTTTTTCATTCCTTAAATTTGAAGCATTAAATCATTTGTTAGGATATGAACCCCACCATGGACCAACCATATATACTGAATCCTTAGATGGGCCATGGCAGGAGAACCCTCCAATAAAAATTAATAACTGAAGCATGAAGATGATCACTTACTATCAAATTGCTGGACCATTTGAGAAAAGCATTTGTGCAAAATGTATGGGCCAACATACTAGGCCCAACAGCATACCCGTGTGTCATGTTATGATTCATACTTTGGGTTAAGAGCCCGTTTAATTTCATGGTAACAGTTGTTTATCAAATTATTATTTCACTTGAAAATTGATAGAAATAATATTTTTTTTATTTCTAATATCAGTATATCAAAATGATATAAAAATATATATATAAAAAATTTAAAGCAAATAAAAAAATTTTATTTTAAAAAAATATATTTTTGAAACGCTAAAATAAACAGAGTTGCCAACTTCCTTCTAATATTAAGTTATGGTTAGTTGGTCCATCTACTAATAATATGATCAATGGAGCCCCTCTGGTATACATTCTATTAACATTCAAGTTTCTTAACTTATAAAATCGATAAAAAAAAAAAGATGTGTTGTCACAATGTGAATAACAACATGGATGGCAATAAAATTAAAACTCAATTTTTTAAGTTATAAATATTTAATAATAAAAAAAACAATAGAGCATTAAAACTATATAAAATATTTAATAAAAGGAAAAAAAGATAAAAATATAATTTAACCTTTTGTAAAAGTAATATAATTTTTTTTTATATTACTTTTACAAAGGTTAAATTAGATTTTTATGCTTTTTTAATTAAATTTTCAAAAAAATAGAAAAAAAAAAACAAAACATTTAAAATGGGTTAAATATTTTTTATATCACTTTCACAAGGGTGGAATTTGGTTTTCATGTTTTTTTTAATTGATTTATTTTCAATTTTATTATTTAAAATTGAGTTGATTGACAATTGAGCTACTATATATTTTTTGATTTACTTTCTATAAGATTATCATGATTTTATAACATGAGTGGAAATTTTACATATTAATCTAAGTTGACTCGAGTTGATCTAATATGTTATCATCTCAATATTTTTTTAAAAAAGATTTGGTCTTGAAATCTTCTTTTTAGTTAAATTATATATTTTTTTAGTTATTTAGATTACCTTTGGACTTGCCAGGTTGATGGAATCACATGTATCAATACTTACATGGTTTTAGTTTTTTGTTTTTTGAAAACACGTTAGCAATGCCTTTTTTTTTTAATATTTTAAAAAATTTGATCCGATCCACAAGGTAGTATGAATAAATAATCTAGTAAATAATACAAAAAAAAAAGATGGTAAACAACTGTAGCTATAATCTTTTATGCTTTGACCCTTGAAGTTTTTAGATTTTTCATATCTAATCCTTATAGTTTTAAATATTGGTCCTTTTACATTTTAATGTTTTCATATTGGTCCCCTATTTTTCTAGTTTTTCTTTACTTGGTCCCTGTAGTTTTTGGTTTCTTACACTTTGTTCCTTGAAGATTTTATTTTTTAATACGTAGTCGTAATAGTTTTAGATTTGTTCGTTTTGATTCTCAAACTTTATTTTTACCGTGTTTTTGTTCTTAGGTTATGAAAAAAAGAGAGAAAATTGTTTAGAAAGGGAAGCGGAGAGAGAGATATAGGCTATTACATTCCGATAAAAAAATAAAAACTAAGATTGATGTCATTAGATTTGTTTTGGAGATAATAATTCAATATATATTTGTTTACCATCTAACTTTGCTATATAAAAAAAACAGTAGTAATTATTTTTATATTGTAATTGTGATTATAATTGACACATTACATTTGAGGTTTGCCTAGGGCTCCAACCCGCATGTTCTTACAGAATAAAACGATGCTGTTTAGTAAAATAAATCAAGCTGTTAGTTCAATTGAACCCCAATGTTTTCTAATTTCAATTAATTGAGTCCAACATGCAGCTTCTATCCAAATTCTTATCGCTTAAGTCTTAACTCGGAACTATAATTTAATTTTATACGGGAAAAATAAATAAATAAAATTCCACATAAGGTATAGGAAGTTACAAATAGGGCCTCAACTGACTCTAATAATAAAATATGGGGCTCAATTGAACGAATAGTCTAAAAAGAGACTAAACTGACTAACGTAAGAAAATACAGGGTAAACATAACGACTTTAGCCCTCCAAGGTTTCTTCTCCAGCGAGTCAGTAATATCTCTATTAAAACTCTTTCCTTCTTCCAGCAGAACCAGACGCAGAAAACTCTTAAAAAGAAAAAGAAAAAGAAAAAGAGAGAATGAGTAGAGGAAGCGGAGGTGGATATGATCGGCATATCACTATATTCTCCCCTGAAGGTCGCCTCTTTCAAGTCGGTATGTACTGTCTTCGATTACTGTTATTGAAATTTGCTATCTCTCTCTCGGTTTTAATTGAATGGATATTGAGATTTTCTGTGCAGAGTATGCGTTCAAGGCAGTGAAGGCTGCTTCCACCACTTCCATTGGAGTTCGCGGCAGCGATTCTGTCTGTGTTGTTACTCAAAAGAAGGTTCCGGTGAGTCAATCACTCTTTTTCCTATTTTTATTTTTTAATTTTATTAACTGCCTTGATCTAGGGTTTTTGTTTTTTTTGCTAATTGTTTTTTGAATGAGGGATCAGGACAAGCTTTTGGATCAGACTAGTGTTACTCACCTTTTCTCTATTACCAAGTTTCTTGGTCTACTCGCCACCGGCATGACTGGTCTACTTCTTTTGCTTTCCTCCTTTTCTTTCTTAGAGAAAAAAAATAATAATTGTGGCATTCAAGTAATTGATAATATATATTGTTTTTCGGTTTCAGCATGATAAAATGTTTCTTTTTGTGTGGATTTTTTAGCTGATGCAAGGAACTTAGTCCAACAAGCAAGGAATGAAGCGGCGGAGTTTAGGTTCAGATATGGGTATGAAATGCCTGTCGATGCGTTAGCCAGATGGTATGTTTGTGTTTTCCATGATCCTATACCTATATTTGATTATGTTTGAGTTTTTCAATATGTGGGATGGATGATGGATCCTTTTCTGTTTGGGTTACTGATAGCAAGTTTAGGTTTCATCTTAACTTTTCCTGCCAATAAGCTCATTCTCTAGTTTTAACTGACGACTTCTTCTCTAACCATGTTTGTTTTCCATCCGTATAATATTGAATTTTAAATTTTTCTGCATATGTAGGATCGCAGACAAATCACAAGTTTATACTCAGCATGCATATATGAGACCTCTTGGAGTTGGTATGGGCTCTTGTTTTTGTTTTTTGTTCTGTTGTAGTTCTTAAGATGATTTACATCTTCACGCAATGTGCTATTTATAAGGTGTATCTGAGTGTTTTTTTGTGGACATTTATACATGCTAATTGATGCTGCTGGTCTTATTCTTATATTTATTTATTTTGACACCTTTACCGTATCTTTTTCTGTGAAGTTGCTATGATTTTGGGTATTGATGAAGAGAACGGGCCTCAACTTTACAAGTGTGATCCAGCTGGACACTATTTTGGTCACAAGGTAATTGGCAATCTTGTTCTTTCCTCGAAAATGCATTACATTTTTGATGTTTTATTCTAAGTGTGCTGTTTCTCTATTGTATAATGAAGCATCTGCGAATCCCATGATCATATAACCAAAGAAACTTGGATGAAGTTGAGATAAATATTTCTTCAAAGACATGCTTAAGCTATATCCTCAGGATAAAAAATATCAGATAATTTGGCATGTATGCTTTTGAATTTCACATGACAATGTCTATTGCCTTTTTTGGTGATCTATGTTTTTCAAGTACTCCACTCCCTAAAATCGAGCAACTTTTGTTATTTGTTGTTTAGCTAGGTCAATTAATTTGCCTTCTAGGTATGTTTACTAGATTTGGCAGCCAATGAACAGTGCAGATATTACATTCATGGAACTACCTGTTTTCATGATATGATCACTTAATGGTGTATGATGCAACTCCTGAAATGATTGTTTTTGAATATGAGAATTTATTGATCGCATATTGATTTTTTTTAGCTTTGCATTGTACATAATTCTAAGGATGCGTTTTGCTTGAGGAACGAAACTTTACACTCATGTTGCAGGCTACAAGTGCTGGATTGAAAGAACAAGAGGCTATCAATTTCCTGGAAAAGAAAATGAAAAATGACCCTTCTCTCTCCTATGAGGAAACTGTGCAGGTACTTATGCCTATTTCCTATTTCCTGGAAATGACGTGCTGAAGGACTGTATATTTTTTTTTAACTTATGATTGGCCATGCATGTCAACTATTGTGTGTTTATTTTCTGTCTGGTTTTGAATGTGGTTTAATATGCATGGAATTGTTTGGGCCATATAAAACGCACTACCCAACAACTTTTAATTTGTCCTCATGGTGTTAAGGAATTTCAAGGGTATAACTTTATAGGAGTGCTCACATGATTTTTGTTCTGCATTATTTGATTTCCTGGGCTATGAGAGGATTCTGAGTATAGAACTAGAAAATAAATTAGAGGATAAATGTTACTGGTTTTTGTTTGATTATTTCATGAATTGGTGCAAAGCTACTTTTAGATTATTTGTAATGGGTTTTTTGTTTTTTCCAGAAATAAGATTTTTTATATCCTAATACTGCATATTGGTTTTGTTGTGCAGACTGCTATTTCTGCTCTGCAATCTGTTCTTCAAGAGGATTTCAAGGCTACTGAGATAGAGGTTTGATGTCTCACTTTTAACTTCCAGCTGTTAGTGATACTTGACCACTAATATTAAATGATCGAAATTAAATACCCCGTGAAGGCTGAAACTCAAAAAATAAAGAAACTTCAGTGTAATTTGTCTTCTCCGACATGTGGCCTATGACTGATATCTGGCATTTCCATTTCTGTTAAGGTGGCTTTCCTGCTGTTGAGTTTCCAATAGAATTCGGAATATGGGCCCAGTACCTTTTCCTTTTTTTTCCCAGTTGCCTATGAGATGCCCCTTGTGCAGTGTGTGCTACATATGCTGACCTTTAGAATATGGCATGGAAATGCCGTTTAATCAATTTACCTGTACAAGTAAAATGGTTTATAACAGTCAGTGTTTGGTTTTTTGCCAGGTGGGAGTTGTGAGAACAGGTGATCGCATTTTCAGAGTGCTGTCCACTGAGGAAATTGATGAACATTTAACTGCCATTAGTGAACGTGACTGATTTATGGAGTAAACAGAGGCGCTTGGAGGAAATGGTTATGCTTTCATTTGAAGTTATCAAAACATATGCATAATTAATCTTGTATTTGGCAGGGAAAAGGAAGATTGTTTTGAATTGTATTCCCAGATTTCAGTTAAATTGCCAAAACATGTTACCATTATTGCCATTTCTGCAGTTGTCTCTGTCAGCTGTTTTCCAAGAAATGATAATGGGCTAAATGGCTGCGGTTTAGAGAACCTTGTACTTGGTCTAAACTATTTGCATATGTAAGCTTGGGATTATGTGATATCTCGATTGCTTGGTGTTCTGTAGATGGCCGGCTTGTTTATGGATCTTTGGAAATTTGCCAGTAGATAAATTAGTGAACCAATGCAGTTAGGTGTTTTCTTGCTGGGTCTAGTTGTTATCTCGGAAGCCAGCATGCTACAGATCTGTTAGTTATTCTGTCACCTGGGTTCTAGTGTAAAGAACTAGAAAATATCAAAACTTATTTCACGAGTCTATTTGTATCCATGTTTCGTACTTGTTCTTCAACGGGATACTTCAAGGATTAGTTGAACTTTCAATGGTGTTTTCCAATGAAATTTGGGGATAAACAACCATGGCATGGTGGGATGTTTGGCTCTAGTTAGATGACAGTTGACAAAGACGATTAACTTAAGTTAGAACAAATAACATGTGGTTGAACGGGAACCCCTGGAGCTGTGCATCCTGTAACCAGGAAATGAAGAGCGTGTCCGATTACCTGATCACTTAACTGGGAATGCGATTAACATTTCCCGGTTCTGGTCTATGCCTGAGTGAAGCGTTTTCTCATCATGTATAAGGCCTGCTCCTGAGTTCAAAAGGTGTTATCTTTCACCGTTTTCAGCCAATGTATCAATATCTTCAGCATAGCCATGCCACCATATTCGGAGGTCGATTGAGTGCTCTAGCTTTTGCAATTTTATTGATTCCCCTCCTTGTGTGCCACATATTTGATTGATTTGTGCTTCTTGCTTAGCATAATGATGTTTTTTATAGGTGACTTGGGTGCAGAAGTTTGGATTCAAAGCCCATTTCAAAGCTTATTTTGAGTCTGTTTTGATGGATTACAAATCACAAGCTGCTGCCAAAAGTTCTCGTGACCTGACTTGAAGGGCCTTATGGAGTGGATGCATAAGAAAAGGCCATATGCGTAAACCTCTTGTTGTGTTTTAAAAGCTTTTTTCAGTCATCTCTTAGCTTCATTCTTATTTGATGGTAACCACTTTTAATATCAATCTTCAAACACAATGTGGAACCTAATAACTGATCTATCATGTCATCTAGCCTTAGTATCAAAAATCTATATTTAATTGTGATCTAGTTAGTGACTTAACTATCCATACACACACCATAAACTATCATCTTTTTAAGACTAGAAGAATTGGTATTGCACATGGACTCCTCGTCACTGGGGAGTTCTTGGTGAGGTCAAGATAAGTTGCTAAAACAAAGGAGAGGTGAGGATCAACCCGTTCAGTATAATTCCAAAGAATTTCCTAAATATATCCCTTCTCTAACAACTCCATCACTTGTCTTTGCAACTCTTTGGCTTCTTTAGGGATAAGTTTATAAACTAGTATGTTTGGAAGGCATGGGTGGCAATCAAATCAATGTAGTTCTGGATATATCGCATGGGTGGCAATCCTTGGGATAACTTGTCTAGGATCAAATATGCAAATTCTATTATCATACACTGTACTTCCTTAAAGTTGTCGACAACATCATCCTCCTCTCCGACCGTTCCACTACTATGAACTATGACATGGATTACTTGTTCACCTGTATCTCTGCCATAAACTATGATAAAGACAACATATTCTTTTTTTTTAGTCCTCATCTCCACCTTTCCTTTATAGGTGTAAATTCTATACATTTCCCTTTGATGCTTAAGGTTTATGTATTTTTTTCTACCATCATTACTCCTATCAAACTAACATAGCTTCCCCAATAGAATGTGACACGCATCCATTGACACCACATCACACTAAAGACTATCAAAATATTCTTGTCCCATGAAAAAGGAAACAAAGCAACATTTATCAATAATTACCTTATTGCCTTTATTCATCCATATTAGTTTATATTGCTTAAGATGATTTTTAGTTTTCAGTTGAAGCTTCATTTATTGCCTTCACAGATATTACATTCTCAAAGCTACCACTAATTATAATCAAGTTCTGAGACCTTGTCTTTGGTAATGCATATAGAATGAAAGATAGTTATACGTCGCCAATTCTTTTCTGAATCACCCTTGAGCAATAATATAATATTTTTAATAACAAGGGTAGTATCACCATCTCCATGAAAAATATCCCCATCACTGCCGAGTCATCATCATACTTAGGATCCATATTTGTTAGCTTCTCTATCAGAAATTGTTTTCAGAAAGACTCTTTACTTTGTTACATTCGCTAGCCTAATGCCCTAGTTCACCATATTTGAAGCAACAAATTTTAAAGCCAAAACTTCGACCCGTCATATGTTGATTTTATTGAGCTGGCATAGATTGTATGGTGGTATCCCTTTGATTATTATTATGCCCTTTATCTCTGTTATTCTGATCTGCTAAAAAATTTCTATTAACAGACCTAATAGCCAACTACTTCTTAACTATCAAGGCCCTTTGAAAAGCATAAGAAGTTGTCCATAAAATCTGGAGACACAATACATTATGTATGGACTATTGTAGACTTCTTAAATACCTTGTCACTAATTGCTTTTCTATTTTTTCCAAATTATTCTCAGCTACTAACTAGTAGAAATCAACAGTGTATTCATTGATTGATTCACCTCCTTGTTTCAACATTTGAAGCCTCTAATTAGAGTTTGAGAATAGCCAAAAGGAAAAAAGTTCTCACTTATTTTCATCTCCATCTTGTCCCATTCATTTATTTTTGATTTTTCTTGTCTCTCTTGTGTCTTCTTCAATTGTTCTTACTAAGAAGATGCCCGACCCTTCAATCTGATTGTGATTAATTTAACTAGAGTCTACTCAAGAACCTTTTTATATGAAAAAAATTCTCTTTACTTGATTCAACCAATCTATCAACTCTTTTGCTTGTAAGGTTCCAACAAACTTAGGGAATTTAATATGAAACTTGAAATCCCTAGATCTGATCTCTTCCTTGTCATGAGGTTCTCCTTTGATTAACACTAACTAATGACTCATGATCACTCTCCTAGGTCTATTCTAGTTGCTCTCTCTCTCTCTCTCTCTCTCTCTTCTAGCTTACAAGTCAATTTTGTGATTTGCCTCTGCATGTTCTCCATGACAAACTTTTGGCATTTCTCTCCTGAATGGGAGCTTTCTCATCCATTCTTGGCCACACTTTGCTCCATGACCTCTTCCTATCATGGTTGTTAACATCAAACAATTATCCATGAAATTGCAGCAAATAAGCAATATAAAACCTAAGATTGTTGGGCTCTGATATCAACTAATACATGTAAAATCTAATAGGACAACAATAGCACAAAAACACAAGAATTTTAATGAGAAAAAAGGTTGCAGATGTGAACTCTAAATTCACAATTTTATTCTCTAAATTTTAAATATATAGTGGTTGTCTCTTCAAGAGGTTTACAAGACCTTTAAATAGATTAGGAAAACCCAACTCTACTAGGAAACAACCTAAAATCCAAAAAAACTAAGGAAACTAAAATAAAATCCAAAATAAAAATGATAAGTATGAGAAATCCTAGGAAAATAATAAAATTGGTCTAAATAACAACTTCTAGGTCTAATTCTGGAAGATTTAACGATCTAATAAGTGATATTATAACTTTCTACTACTTGTAGAATCACTTAGAAAAATTTAAGTTCGATCTAACGGTTATACCCCTTGTTATTTTAGTTTTAAAGTGCTAACCTAGCCTGACATGACCAGGCCTTCTCTTGGACCTAAGCCTATCTCGTTGGTCCATAAAAGCATATGTTAGGCCATCCACATAGTTTTTCTAGGTCATACCCTTATCTAGTAGTTTCAGATCCTCGCTTGAATACTTAGATTTTTAAGTTTCTGCAAGCCCGACTGTATCACCTTTTTTGGTGATATTAGTTGACATGAAGAAGTCTCCATATGTGAGTAGTCACCTTGTGTCAATGAAAAGTTTGTGTGCTCCATTTGACTTTTATGATGGAGTTACTTGTAGTTTCAGCCTTGGAGTAGCGAGTCCTCTTACCCTCTATGCATTCAACGTGTTTATAGACTCGAGAATCGGCTTAGTTTACAGATACAACTCAACAATAAAGTTTGATTTCAACAACAAGGTTAAAAAAATTTCAATGAAGTGTCAACAACTAGACTTGACAATCTTGTTTCCTTTGGAAGCAATAACATTGATCATGTTCATCCTAGTTACCATTGAAAGGTTGTTGGAAGTTCTTTCTTAAAGGGAAGAGATAAGAGATAAAGATGTCCCAATTAGAGTCGCTAGAAATCTTTGTGTCGCTAATTGTTCTTGTTTTTCTTTTCTTTTCATTTTTTTTCTTCTTAGTTTGTTAATTTCTTGCTAAAACTCAACAATTTGCAAGAGAAGAAGATGAGTCTCATTATGTATCTCAAGTTATATAGTAGCATGTCTTTTGTTATTTAGGTTCAGGTTTAGTGCTAATTAAGGTTTTCCTTTTTTTTCTCCCCTTTTTTTTTTTAATCTTGGATGTTGTATAGCTTATCAATTAGCACTATATATATATATATATATATATATATATATATATATATAATAGCAGTTTATTCTCCAGCGACGCCAAATACTTTTGGTTGATGGAATTTTTATAAATATAATCCTTGAGAAAACATGAAGTTTGCTCAACGCTTCTGCTTAGTCTTCAACACAATATTTTTTTTCTTTTTTGAGATAGTTTTCTATTTCAGCATGGGAATTTAGTAACCGAATATTAAGCCTAATGGCAATGTAATTAATTTAATGTGTGGTGTACTCCTGAGATTTTTTCCTAAAGAACTGTTAGCTTTATTTATTTTCAATCTATTTGTTCATGGATTATGCAGAGCACAACCAATCTAGATCCTCTGGGATGGCAGCTAGTTATTCCCAGTGTGCATGGTCGTGCAGTCTTGCATTATTTCTTTTTGTTGACCTCCTGCAAGGTTTATGCTACCATTAGACTATTCATGTTTTTCCTACAAGCCAACTAATCGATGAAGAGTTGGGAATAATTCATATCCATAGAGAATAAAACTAGCATGTTATCATCAGGTTTTTTTTTTTCTCTTTATCATCAATTGCTGTTGTTAATTAAGCTCACTGCTAAGACTTTTGATGTATGAACAAATTATCAGATGCTATTCTAGCTATTATACCAACTGATATAGAAACAAGCTATCAGTTGCTGCCAAAAACCTACAATAATAGCAGTGAGCAAATTTATTTTTTATATATCCACTAAATCATTGCATCTTTGTTGTAAACATAACAATCTTTTCTGTATGTTGGCTGCTCCACTATAGATCTATAATACTTTTCTATGGGCACTTCATCATGGATTTCACTATTAGGGTTTTCACTTCAAGAGTAAGAGGATGCTTCTACATCAGCTTTTAATTAAAGTAGCTTAACCCAAGGAATGGAAATCAAAGAACAAAGAATACAAGTCTGGTCTGAACCTAAGACATTCTTGTCGAAAATCAAAGCTTGTTATTATTTTTGTTTTCCATTTGACTGGATATATATGCATAACTATATTTTTCTTGAGGATATATACTCCATCTATGTCCGCTCTGACTAGTCAGGCAAACATTGTGTGGCACAGCCACGGAAAAATTTCAGATAGAACAGGCTAAATCTTAAGTCTCCATGGTCAATTTGCACTCTAATCACTGGACCTTCTATTCTTAAGAACATTATCCTTGCTTGTTTAAAACAGGATAATCATATTTGTTTGTTTTGATTTGGACAGCTATTTAACTGCTTCGCTGAAGACAGGAATGGTTTTTGAACAGCTGAATTGCACGAAACAATTTTCCTACGCTGTGTTCTGTCATTCTCAGTAGTTCAAGAAGCGTTCTACTGCTCTCATGATGAGCCAGCTCCAGCACCCTCTGATCTCCTGAAAGAGAAAATAAGCTTAATTATTGCACCGGCTGTGTGGATGCAGATTGCGGCCCCTTCCACTACACGCTTCGGTGGCAGCAGCGCTGAGGTACCATTCCATATGATATATTAAAATATCCAACACCTAAGGAAAATAAATAGAAAGCTAAAGAGCAATGGGATGATAGTGATAAGGTAGCATTGCAAGACTCCCATTAGTGCAGTTTCTGTCATTTGATGACTCATGCATGTGAGTGGGCTGGATGACTTTAGGCACCGTCCGTCTTCTATTATATATTTATATCTTCTAGCAACCAAATTTCTATGCTGGATAATATATATATATATATATATATATATATATATATATATATATATATATATATATATATATATATTGTGAATTCATCTGACCAATTGCTGATAACCTGTTTATAATGGGTCGTGTTAAAATTAAAAATTAAACACATGAATCGTGGGCCATCTTGAAATTCCATATCAGAATTACGATATTCTTAAAGTTTTTTGTATTTTGTTTAAAATCCTACTAGAAAGGGTTTACCGACAAAAGACCAAGAATATATCTAATTGAGTTATTGGATTAGTGGAATCCATCATGAAATCCCATATTAAGATTATATATATATATATATTATTAAACTTAAACACATAGTATAAAACTCGGTATACGAATTGACTCGAGAAATAACTTAAATCATCGAGTCATCAAGTAAGCTCGTATCAATCTTTTTTTAATAAAATGATGTTTTTCATCTTTTTTTAAAAAATTTTTTTATCAAGTTTGACCGAGTCAATTAATCACTAACCCAATTAACTTAATCCAACTCAAGTCAAGTTTCTGGTCACGGGTTTCGAAGTTAACATGCTATATTGACTTAAATTTAACAACTAAGATTATATATACATTACCCATGCGTGGCTATAGTTTTTAAAGATTTTTTTTTATATATTTGAACACCTCATTTTACTAATTAGATATATTCTATAGTGAACAATTTATATTATAAAAAGAATTCTTTTAAATTAAAAAAAAATAAGGATAAAATTTATACATATTGAGCTAGTGTCATAAATTTAATTTAATTTATAAATATAATATTTTTTAGTTAACAATATAAATTTTTTCTTGATAATTTTTAATTAAAATTAAATTCCATTACTATTTTACAATTAGATTTTAATGAATATAAAACATTATGATGGCTATTATGAATTATAGTTTTGATTTTGTTTTCTAAAAAAACAAACATAATGTTAATGTATTTTCATTTAGAAAAAATATTCTTTTATTTTCAACACATTTTTCAATTATTTAGTGAGAGAAGCGAGAATAAATAACTAGGTATAACTAAATGTGGTGATAACACAACCCATTAAAAAGAAAAATAAAAAACTAATAGGGTTGAGTTTTTCATTGAAGACCAAGACATGTTGTAATACAGTCTTTTTACAATGATTTACTAGATATTATTGTATTGATAAATGACTAATCAGTTTTTTAACTTTTTAAAACATAATGAAATAATTAAATTATCCTTAAAAACAACAACAAAATTTAAACTAGTGTCTAGTATTTTTTGTTTTGTTTTGTATTTTCACTTTTTAAAGTATAGTAAAATGACAAAAGTAAAATTAAAAGTAAAATTTCTTTATCTCGCGTCCATTAATTGTTTTGTATTTTTAGCCTAGTTTTTTGTTATATTATAGTTGAATGAGGTACAATTTAGCAATTTAATAAATATAAATATTATTTTAAAAAAATATTGTTGTCGCGTGCGTTGCAAATATCAACATGTGAATTGTGGTCATGCCATTCGAGCAATACGTGAAGGGGGGTTAAGCTGTCAAACGATGGATTCGAAAGCAACATTCGAATCGTCTCGACAACGTTTTCATCCATGAGTAGTGAATGTGGCCAATAGACTTTTGGTAGGATGCTTACGACCTTTTCTTTCTTTTTCTTTATTTTCTCTCTCCTCTTTGATTTTTGCGTCTAACCCTTCAATTTTTCTTCTTTAAAAATTTGATCTTTATTCTTTTTATTACTATTTTTTTAAATTTTTTTTCTAAAATAAGAGTTTTTTTAAAATTTCATCCTCTAATTTTTTCATCTATTAGATTTGGTCTTTATTCTTTTTATTACTATTTGTTTTATTAGATAATTTTTAAATTAATTTTTTTAGGATTTCAACCTCCTTCAATTTTTTTCCTATCAGATTTGATCATCATTCTTTTTATTGCTGTTTTTTTTACTTTGACAAATTTCTTAAATTAGTATTTTTTTCGATTTCATCCTTTAACATTAAGTTGGTTAGGAATTGAGTTTATTGATTGAGCTTATGTTTAACATTTCACGGGTTGCAAGTTTTGGAGATTCATCCAGGTTTAGGAGATTCATTCAGGTTTGTTTTTTTTTTTCCTTTTTTAAGCTCATGTTTTTTCATTTTTATTCTTCAACATTTATTTAATTAAAGATTGGGTTGCGTTATTTTTTTTATTTGCTTTTTATAGGATTTTTCTCTGATTTTGAAAATTACTCGGATCATCTCAGGTCTTTTTATTGTTGCTTTTAAATCATCTTGGCAGGCTCTTTTTTAGTGGCCGGGTATCTATAGCAGAGCGACGATGAGTATCCAACAAACTTTTCTTTCTTTTCCTTTAAAATATGATTTGATAGCTCATTTTTATAGTTAATTATCGGTATTTTTTGTTCTCTTATTGTCGACATTTTTTTTAATTATATTTATTAAGTTATCTAAGCTTATTACACTCTCGGTCAAGCAATGACCAAGTATTATATCTTTCTTGTTTTTTTAAAGAATGTTAGTGTTGCCTTTATGTTAAGTGAATTTTGATGGAACCCATTACATGACGTTAGCCACATGTTTGAGTGTGTGTAATTTGTTGGGTAGGCACTAGTAATCTATGCTGTAGCTATTGGTGGGGTCAAGGTGGTTAAACTCGCGAGTTAACTTGTAAAATCAAACGATTTTACGAGTTAACTTGTATATACTGTATACAATCGAGTTAGAAACTCGAAAGCCAGCAAACTCGGTCAACTTGGACCGAGTTTACGAGTTTGACAAACTCTTCAACTCTCCGTATATTTGTTAGCTGACAAACTCTTCAACTCTCTGTTGATCTCTGTGTCCATCTCAAACAGAAGAAAAACACCTAGGCTTGGAGGTCCAGAGAAGATCACTGGAAGCAACACGGTTCTAGCTACGAGAGACGACGACACATCGTGCCACGCTGCGTGCATCGAGGTTGTTCAAAACCCTCAACATCAAGTCCCTACCAAGCAGATCTAATGGGTCTTGAGTTATTACTTACAGGGAGAGTGAGAAGATACAGTAGAGGGTGGTGAGTGGAGTCAGGGGAGAGAAGATGATAGAGTGCATCAAGGGCAATTGATTTCGGTGATGATGCTACAAATTTCTTAATCAAACGGTTAGTAGTTGAAGTATCTCTTGTGGCAACGATGGCCAATACTGCAGAGAAGAAACGCTGGGCTTGTTTGCTAATTGCTGATAAACATTTAAAGTTGTTCCATTTGATTGAAAAATTCAGAGGTGGTGATGTTGGCTATGAAAGATAAGGTAGTGGTTGTTGACGGTGGCTGAGGTGGTGATGTTGGCTGTGAATTATGAAAGATAAGGTTTTATGTTTTCTTTGTTGTCGTGTTGTGAGATTGAGATTCTACCCAATCTCAAATTTAGTGATTTACATTGCTTTGTGAATAAAAAACATCAATTAAGAAGGAAAGACAGAAGAAAAACATTGTGGATTGACTTTGTGAGTAAAGTCATGCAAATTGATCCTTAATTATTTTTTAAGTTTTAATTAATTATTTTAATTGTTTTAATGTATTAATATTAAAAATAAATTTTAAAAAATAAAAAATATATTATTTTAATACATTTTAAAGTTAAAAATATTTTAAAAAACAAGATTTATCATATTATTAAACAATTGTTAAACCCCATGCTAAGTTATTAACTTATCATTTATTACTTTACTGAAATTATTAATATATAATTAATTAAAATATTTTATTTATAATTTTATAATTTGAGTTTATAATCTAAATTTATATTGTATATTTCGCATCATCTTAAAAAAATATTTTTAACAGAATTAAGTGCGGGTGATGCCTCTGTAGCCACTACTTGGAAACAAAACCCACCTACTTCTACTTTCATGAATTTCCACTTCGTGACGTAGTTTTCATAATATATGATTTCACATAATCTGCCATTCGGTCACCTCTAAAAGCTACCAATGTCTCCTCTGAATCGTGGTTAGGTCACCACAGGTGAGCAAAAGGAAGGAATTTCGTTTGTGTCAACTGTTAGTAAATCTCTGAACTCTTGAATGATACGAGACTCTGGTTTTATAAAAGCTATTCAGCTGAGCGAACACAGGCCATGTTTTCGTGCACGATACCATTGCTAGTTTTCTCAAAAGGTATTGTTATTTGTCACGTCCTTCTCAATCTGAGGCCATGTACGTAAGTAGTGGATATGGATCATCATCATCATCAAATCACTGTCACTGACTCACTGGTCAATGTATATTCTCATGCTCTGAACCTGTGATGGTTCCATGGCGGTTGATTACCCTTCCAATCTGGTGGCGCAATTGGGGCCAGAACGACGTCCCTGCCCTTTTCCTCCCCATTACCAAAATCTATCTGCTCTCTGACATCAACCGCATCCACATGCTTCCTACTTAGGTCTTTCTTCACGTTGTCTTTTTCTTTTTTTCTATTTTTACATATTATCACTTTTTCTAAAAAGAAATGTCACAGTTTATAAAAGTCTAAAATGCTATACTTATATTTTATCGCTACTCAGATCACTTTCATGAAACAATATTAAATGTGCAGGGAAGAGAAAATATTTCGATGACATCAAAGTTCTAATAATTCTAATATTATTAATATCACCAATAAAATAAATCTAATATATTAAGAAAGATCAACACAATTACCGGAGTATATTATACTTAATATCTAAAAATAATGGAAGATATATAATTTGTAGTGGTGTTATTTTCAGTACTGTATCATCTATCAATTGGATGTTGAAATAAATTTTGTTTGCTTTCCACTACAAACCTAGCAAGCAAGACAAGATGAAGCTTCTTTGAAATGTGCAATGGTCCCATTGAAATGACTATGATACTTCCAAGGCTTATACTGGCATTTTCTTTGCGGGGCAGATATATTCAAGTGTCATACTATTCATAATAACAATGGTTTTTACCCTATTGGCAGAAGTTTTCCATTATATATATATATATAAAACTGCATTTATATTCATTTCTTAAAAAAAAAAGGTTAGAAAATTGAAGTTCTACTCCTTTAGATTGAGAAATACATAAATTCAAAAACAAATTATTAATTTGTCTGCTCAGGGCACTGTGATCTGTGATCATCCGATGATCTGTCGGCTCAGGGCACTGTGTCTGGGGCTGAACATCCCAGATTCCAAGTCTCCTTGTGCATGTTCATGGCAGGCTGTGAAGTCACCCCGAACTTTCTTTGTAATTCTTGTAGTTTTAGATTTATTGGAAGGTTCAATTAACCTTCTACCAGGAAAATAAGATATTAGCCCTTCATCATTTCTCAAAGCACTATTTTTCTCCGTCTTCAATTTGAACCAGTACTGGTATTTGATTAGGACACCCAAAATGAAATTATCAAATTGAAATTGTACTAGTACTCCTAGTAGTACTTATCATTAAAAACCTGTTTGTTTTTGTGTTTTAAAAATATTCTTGAAAAAATTTTAATTTTATTTTTACTTTAAATTAATTTTTTCAATGTTTTTACATCGTTTTGACATACGGATATTAAAAAAAAAATATTATTTTAAAAAAATTTTATATAAAAAAAACTTTAAAAAACAATTACCGTCATCATAGTATTAAAATTATTCAAGAATGAATTTTTCTTTGTAATCTTAAATCATAATGTAATATCTATGACTGGACAAATATTCCTACCTTTATTGATTCAAAATCATACATGACTTGTCAAAAGAAAGAAAAATACAAATGCATGGTTTAGTTTCTAATTTCTATCGATATTCCTTGTTCTTCCTCCAAAACCAAAGTGTAAAGCTAAACTTTAATTATTCAGATTTGAGTATCCTTTACTCCGAGAACAAGTCAAGCCGCATGACAACAAGAGTGAATTTTGTTTGTGTATTTTAAAAGTATTTTTTTAAAAATTAAAATTAATTTATTTTATTTAAAATTAATTTATTTTTATGTATTATATTAAAAATAATTTTTAAAAAATAAAAAAATAAAACCGGCCGTTTGAAATAAACAGCTGGAGCCGAGTCAAATCAGGTAGGCAACAAAGACCTTTCCAGTTTCCATCCCTCATTAATTTCTCAGCAGTTTCCACGAGGAAAGGACGCTTGAGAAATGATATTAAACCTCTTCCTTGCGTTATTACTTCCCATCAGCCAAATGCCATCATCTTTGTGATACTCTAATTTTCTAATCCCATCAATTCTTTTCACGTTTACCATAAATATACCCTCACGTTTCCTCTCTTTACGTAGCCATAATTTCCCTCATCCTGCCTGACTGTGTTTTGGTTGCAAGGCCACCTCATCATAGGTTACCATCTTTATTTTCAAGTACGTAAGCTAGGATCACTATAATGTGACAAATCTCCTCATTAAATGGTATTTATTTTTGTGGCTGGCAGTTTTTTCAAAGGAAACTGGGGTTAGGGCTTATCCGCGAGGCGGCATGATACCAGAAGGCGCTTCCTATTACCTGAGCTGGAGGTTGGCTGTGGAGGCTAACAATGTGCGTGCGTGGCGCACGGTCCCTTCTCAATGCTTGAGGTACGTTGAAGCTTACATGCGTGGAGGACAGTATGACAGGGACCTTGACTTGATTGTTGACCAAGTTTTGAGTTATATTAATGAGATAGATCCCTCCAATGATGGCATGGATGCTTGGATCCTAGATGTTGACGACACCTGCATCTCTAATCTCCTCTACTACAGGGAAAAGAGATATGGGTATGTGTGCATGGTCCTATATATTCTTTGTCCATTGGTATATATACGCTTATTAATCAATGGTGTTTGTGTCCTGTCCTGTAGGTGTGACCCATTCGATCCAGCTGGTTTCAAGGCATGGACATTAAAGGGAGGATGCCAAGCAATTCCTGCTGTTCTTGGATTGTTTAACAACCTGGTTCAAAATGGTTTTAAAGTATTCCTGATCACTGGAAGGGACCAGGAAACACTTGGCCAAGTCACTAGTGATAATCTGCATGATCAGGGCTTCATCGGCTATGAGCGACTAATCTTGAAGTAAGATGATATAATTAACCACACACTACGAAACGTCCAGGTCGGAAAAATCTACGTAATAAATATATTTTCAATGAGGCAAATGATTAGCCTGAGTGGATAGTTCTCTCTAGACTTGAACATAACATATATTCTCCTTCAAAATTCAAAATAAACTAAAACTATTCAGTGTTTTACTGTACAAGCTCACAGTAAAATGTTGAGCAATTTTTTTTTTTGTTTTTTTGTTTATTTTTTTTTTGTTTTTCTATGTCTTTATGGGTTTTTTTTTTTTTTTTTTGTGTTTTTTTTATTTTAATGAATTTTTTTTTGTTTAATTTAGTTTGTTAATGTTAATTTTTTTATTTAGTTATCAGATTTTCATGACACGGATCCTGGGTTTAACGGGTTAACCTGGTTTGACGAGTTAAATCAGATTTTTTTTTCTTTTTTTCTTTTTAATTAATAACATATACTAAAATTGTTCAGTGTTTCACTGTGCAGTCCACCGTGAAATGCTAAGCTATTTTTTTTTTTTTGTTTTTTTTTGCTTTTTATGCCTTTACCGGTTTTTTTAGCTTTTTTTCTTTGTGTTTTTTAATGAATTTTTTTGTTTAATTTAGTTTGTTAATGTTAATTTTTTCTTTTTAGTTATCAAACTTTCATGACACGGATCCTGGGTTTGACGGGTTAACCTGGTTTGACGAGTTAACCCGAAATTTTTTTTTTGCTTTTTTTAAAGTTTGACGAGTTAACCCAGAATTTGTTTTTTGCTTTTTTTCTTTAGTTTAGTTTTTTAATGTTAAATTTTTTTCTATTTAATTATCAGACTTTCATGACATGTATCCCCGGCTTGACGGGTTAACCCGTCAATTTGTTTTTATATTTAGTTATCAAACTTTCATGACGCGAATTCTAGATTTGAGGGGTTAACCTGGTTTGAAGGGTTAACCCGTTAATTCGATTCTTTTCTTTTTCTTCATTAGTTTTTTTTTTCATGTTGGTTTTTTTTCTTTGTTTTTTTAATTAATCTATTTAATTATCACACTTTTATGACATGACCTTGCGGCCGAGACTCACATTCAAGGCTCTTGGGTCCAGTGTTGCGGCCCGAGACTCACTTAAACTTGAGTCATGTAAGTTTAATATTATTATTAATATTATAAATATTACTCTTGGGTCAAGCGTTGCAACTAAACTAAAGGCTTTTGGGCATGTCTTTCAGAAAAACCTAACACTCTCAGATCTTAGCATTTTTTGATATTTTTTATGCAAGAAAAAAATTTTAACCCGTGGCGCGTGCCTTTGTTTTTTTTTTTTCTCTTTTTCTTTTTAATCCTTTTGCGTAGATTGCACGGTACAATCCACGGTGAAAAAAGCGATGCCTTTAGTTTTTTTTTGTCTTTTTTTAATTATTTTTTTAATTTAGTTTCTTAATATCAATTTTTTTCTATTTAATTATCAGACTTTCATGACATGGATCCCAGGTTTGACGGGTTAACCCAGTTTATTCAGATTTTTTTTCTTTTTCTTGATTAGTTTTTTTTCTTCCTGTAGGTTTTTTTTTCTCTTTGCTTTTTCCTTTTTAATTAATCTTTTTTTTATTTATTTCATTAATAATAAATCTTTTTTCTATTTAGTTATCACACTTTCATGACACGAATTCCAGGTTTGACATGTTAACCTGATTTGGCGGGTTAACTCGGTTGATTCAATTTTTTTTTCTTTTTCCTCATTAGTTTTGTTCTTCGATTTCATCTTTTAATATTATATGCGGTCCACGGTGAAAAGGTGAAGCTAGTTTTTTAGTTTTTTTTTTTTTTGCTTTTTTTATATGCTTTCACCGTGGGCGCACGGTGCGATCCACGGTGAAAAGGCTGATGCTTTTTTTTTTTAATTAATTTTTTTTATTTAGTTTGTTGATATTAAATTTTTTTCTATTTAGTTATCGAGACTTTCATGACACGGATCTCAGGTTTGACGGGTTAACCTAGTTAATTTAGATTTTTTTTCTTTTTCTTCATTAGTTATTTTCTTCTTATAAGTTTTTTTTCTTTTATTGTTTCTTTTTATTTAATTTAGTTCATCAATATTAAATTTTTTTCTATTTAGTTATCGACTGATGCTTTTAGTTTTTTTTTTCTTTTTGTTTTTTTGCTGTTTTTATATCTTTAATCGTAGGCGCATCTGCGAGTCCACAGTGAAAAGACTGATGCCTTTTTGTTTGTTTTTTTCCTTTTTAATTAATTTGTTTCGTTTAATTTAGTTATCAAACTTTCATTACACGGATCTCGGGTTTGACGGGTTAGCCTTGATTAATTTTGTGTTAACTTTGTCAATTTTTTTTTCTATTTAGTTATCAAACTTTCACGACACAAATCCAATGTTTGACGGGTTAACCTGGTTTGAAGGGTTAACCCGGTTAATTCAGATTTTTTTCTTTTCTTCATTAATTTTTTTCTTCCTTTTGGTTTTTTTTCTTTGTTTTTTTCTTTTTAATTAATCTATTTAATTAATACACTTTTATGACACGACCTTGCAGCCAGATCCACGTCCAAAACTATTGGGTCTGGTATTGCAGTCAGACCCACTTAAACTTGGGTCATACAAGTTTAATGTTATTATTAATATTATAAATATTACTATTGGGTCAGGCGTTGCAGCCACACCCAATACTATTGGGTATAGCTTTATAAAAAGACCTAATACTTTTAGGTTTAATTTTTTTTTGATATTTTTTATACAAAAACCATTGACCCGCGGCATCGCGCGGGTCATGTAACTAGTGATTACTAAATCGGAAATCACGTGGAAGGATACCTGATATACGTTGATTTGAGAACATAGCATATCAGGCTTCCTCGCCATATTTCCTTTCAATGATCACGTCTTTTAAAACTGCTTGGTTGCTATTATTTGTAGTGTTGACTTTGCAGTTGATATGTTGAAGTTAATATCATGCCAATTAACCGCGCATATTTTCGGATGCCATTCGAATCAACATCAATGCAAGGAAGCACTCCTGTTCCATCAGAATCATAGGCTAGGAAACCCCTTAATTAGCTCAATCTACAGTCAAGAAGCCTATCCAAATTGGAAAAGGAAACTAGGCCCACCACCACCTAATGCCAAAAACTTGCCTTTCCAAGAGAAGTTGTGTGGATGAGCCCTGGATGTTCAAATTCCATGTCGGCAGGATTGAATGGGAAACAGATGTGTGCATGATTGAATGTCAGCATAATACAGAGTAATAACTGTTTAAATGGCTCATGATATACCCGAGATTCCTAATCCTTTTGTTGTCTCAATCTCCACAGGACGGCAGGGTTCAAAGGACAAAGCGCTTTGGCATACAAGTCAGAAATAAGAAGGCGATTAGAAAAGGAAGGTTATAGGATACGGGGGAACGTTGGTGACCAATGGAGTGATCTGCAAGGAGAGTGTTTGGGGAACCGCACTTTCAAGCTACCAAATCCAATGTATTTTGTTCCCTGAGATTCAGTGGAATTCTTGTTGCAGTGTGTTTTCTCCGGAAATGATCACGAGACAAGACTTGTAGCAGTATTATTATGTTCGCAAATGAAACAAAACATAATAAAGTGAAATAAATGGCACAAGATTTTAGCAAATGAAGTTACTTTCATTAGCCTCTGAGCAGTATTTGAACAAAGATTAGTGCTTCAAAAATGATCAAACGTAATCATGATGAGAACATTAATCATGTTTTCAGAAATTGCAAAAAACCAAAACTAGAAATCCCAGTAAGAAAGCCTGAAACCACAAATATATAAAGGTAAAACAAGCAAACGTGGGGCATGGAGACTTCGGAATTAAATGAAGTTTTACCATGTCAAAACCAGTTTCGTGTTGAAAACTAAATGCCCTTGTATTTATATGGAGTATATAAATTCTGTATACAATGCCCTTGTATATGGAGTATATAAGGTAAGCTATCCAATAATTATTCTAAGCACAAACCTTTTCCTATCTCAACATTTCGAGCTCCTCTGCTGCCTCCTTGGTGTTCAACATATAGAGAGGCAGACCGAAAGACTTCCATTGCAAGCCTGGTTTTGATAAGAAAAGGAGGAAGACGAAGAGACTGCTGCAGCAAACAGTGATCATCTGAAACATGGACGGGCTCTCAGGTCGAGGAAGAAAGTTGGCTAAAAACGCCGTCGACCTTTTTACGACGTCGCAAATAAAACGTGGACGTAGTACTGTTACAAAGCTTCGCTTAAGAGGGAAAATGTTGGATTCATTCAACGATATTTCGCAGAAAAAAAGGAACATGGCTCGAGGAGGTTTGTTTTTCCTTTTTCTCATACAATTTCTCTATTAATTATACTCTCCAGCGTTTGGAAAAGCCAAGATATCATAATCTCACTGAACTTAAGACAAGAACAAGAGGGGAAGATGAATGTTAATAGATCTCAAATAGCCACAGATTGTTTCCTTAGCATAAGGAAGATCACAGATGAATTGGCTGTTACTGGCGAGACCTTCATTTGACGATATAATCACATATATTCTTGCTGGGCTTGGCCATGATTATGACTCCTTGGTCACGACTGTTATTGCTGGAAAGGATTAGCTCTATTCATATTGTTATTAATAACTGAATCATGGATTACTGCCAATAACACAGCTTCCTTTATTGGCAATGGATCTCTTAATGTGTCTACTCGCCAGCAAACTACATTAATTACACCTCGAAGTCATGGAAGTTTTCGTGAAGGAGGGTGTGGTTATCATCATGGTAATCACTCCACCTGTAATCATGGTTGCCGAGGGCAGTATAATAGGGAGCCAGTCTATGATGGCGCAGAATATATAAATTCAAGTTGGCAATGGCGAAGGTTTGAGAATTACTAAAACTGGTTCCTGCTGTTGAAGCAAATAAAAAACACTTTGTATGTTTCAGATTGTCAAAAGGCAAAAGGCTATAATTTGCCATTTAAAACTAGTCATTTAAAATATAATTTTTCTTTGGATTTGATATATTATGATGTTTGGGGACCAGTTTCCATCATTTCTACTACTGGAGCAAGATATCATGTCAGCTTTCATGATGATTGTACTAAGTTCTTGTGGGTTTTTCCAATGAAATTTAAATCTGATGATGAAAACATTTTCTTCCGTATCCAAGCTCATGTTGAATGAATGAGAGTTTAACACCCAAATCAAATCAATTCAAACAGATTGCGCGGTGTCGAGGAGAGGAAAAACTTTGTGGCATGTTCGTTAAAATTTAAAATAATTAAAGTTTTTGGGATTGAATTTGAAGATTGAACAAATACATAGTTTGATAATTATTATTATTATTATTATTATTATTATTATTAAATTTTAAATAATTTAAGGAACTTTGATAAGTATTGATTTATCATGAATATAATTTCCTTTCCTTTTTTTAGTTTTACTTCTTAAATTAAAGCTTGCAACACAAACTTTTAATTGGTTTAGAAAAACATAATAAAAATCAAATATATAATAAGAAATTTTGATCTAAAGTTTCCTATTTTAAAAAAAATTCTCGTATTTTCTCTCCTTAAACTTCATTAATGTAATCATTTTTTTTAATAGAAATAAATGACATAAAGGGCCCATATTACTTTATAGTTTTCATATTTTACATAATATAATTAACTAATAACCAAATTTAAAAACCAAATTAGGTAGTGGTTAAAATCTTTTTAAAGTTGGAAATCATAACCATCATGATTTCAAAACCTGACATAATTGTACATTTGGTGAAAACCCGAAATCAGGGAAATTGAGGAAGAAAACTTTGGAAAAACACAAGAAATGGAATTTTGAAAAGAACATCTCTCGGCGATGCCCACAGTCACACAGCACAATAAGCAATTATATATCTCTTCTCAACAAGAAGCAGCAGAAAAACAAAAAATGCTTACCCAAAACATCGACGCCGCACCTCCTTCTGTGTGACCACGCTTTTAAACCTTGTGTTGATTAGCTAGTATTAAT
Organism: Populus x sibirica; assembly: GCA_019202695.1. NCBI lineage: Eukaryota > Viridiplantae > Streptophyta > Magnoliopsida > Malpighiales > Salicaceae > Populus > Populus x sibirica. The sequence continues at coordinate 106,570 of JAGMVL010001464.1, forward strand.
TAGCACAAAATTAGGGTTTCAAGAACTTGGATAGAAGTTTTTTTGGGGTTATGTTACACACAAGCATGGGAGGCAGTGATGTGGATAAGAAGAAATAACATAAGAAGAAGAGAAAAAAATAATGAAAAGATGCCTCCATTGAAGATATTGAAACCTGCAACATTGGTATAAGCATTTGATCAAGGTGGCACGAGAAATCTAACCAAGCTGTGGTAAATTCACATGCACAGTCACGGTAAATCCATTTTATGCACATGAATCAGCACATGCAGGTGTTTGCTTCTCCATTTGCATGAATGAAACTGAAAGCTGTGAAGAACTATTTGATCAGCAGCCATTTTATTTGAGTTTAAGATGCTCCTAAACCTCCATGAATGGTGCTTAAGATTGATTCTCGAGCCAAGAGATACACGTTTCTTAATCAAAGCATGTACAGCGTGCATGCGTCGACATCGATCCCAACCATCTGCAGCCTTTCTGTTGAAAATGATCACATCATCCCAGACTATCCAATTAGTCCATGAGACAGAATATATTTTTGTATATTGGCAGCAGCATAATAGCTCCACTGATCAGTAAAGAGTAGTACTGAACACTACAACGCAAGATTATCAATTGAATCAGTAATAGCAGAGGAGATGGCTTCAAGAAGACATGTCTGCCACCTCAGGATCCGTTCTTTCCAAGAAAAATACTAGCGCCATATTAATCAGTCATGTCAACACTGGATTGGACTTGCCTATGTAAAAGATTTTGTTTCTTGCGGGCTTTTATGATCAATTGGGCTTTGCCTCAAATGACTTTTTCAAAACCCGATTACAGTATTGAAAGCTGTCCTTTTGTTTTTTGTTTTTTGTTTTTGCTTTTCTTTATTATAATAACAACATAAACTAAAACGGAAGGGGTGTTCTAGAACGGTGCAAAATACTGTATACACACTTATAATACTGGAGCAGTGTTTTTTTTATTTTTCTCACTTTGTTTCCTTAACTCTTTTTTTTCCCTTTGGTTGTGTCCTTCAATTGCAAAATTAGTACCCCATTGCTTCAAATTTGTTGGCTAAGAAAAGAATCGAAAGACAGAGGACCAACTTAAAAAAGATGCTGAAAATGGATAGTGTTTTAAATTTGGCATAAAAGTACATTTTAGTTCCTCAATTTCTAAAATTAGACATTTTCGGTTTCTTATGTTTTTCTAAATTCAATTTTGGTACATAACTTCTTCTTCTTCTTTTAGTTCTTTGTTTTTGAAATAGAGAAAGTTTCGCTAGATTCCGGCAGAAAGAAAAATCATTGTTTTTAAATATTCTGACCACTAAATTGATTGATATTGGTGTCCACATATTTCATTTGATGAAAAGAGTTGAAAGGCGTTGTTTTAAACTTTAATATTAACTAAAAAAAAAGATCAAAATCAAGGAAGAAAATCTACCCCTAATTGATTTCATGTTTTGGGGTTGTTTTTAGGTTTCTTAGATTGATAAATTGATTTCTAATTAAGTGTTGTGATGGTGGTTATGAGGTTTTTTTTTTTTGGTTAAAATGGGTTATAAAATGAGATTTTTTTGGCAAAAATAGGTCTGCCCTAATTTTTCAAGTATCATTATGTTAGGATACAAAAATGATTGACTTTTTTTTTAAAAAAAAAAATAAGGACGAATAACATGTCATTCACCCGTTAAAAAGATTCAAAAAATATAAGGCCTAGGTGAGCAGGCCCAGGCCACCAGGCTCATATGCCTGGGCTCTTTTCTAAATAGGCCTAGACGCTTAATAGCCTAGTGTGTTTAGGCTTTTTTGTGCTGCCTTTTTTTTTTAGTTCTTTTTATGTTTTATTTAGGTGTAAGATAAATTATGCTTACAAAAATTATGCCTAATTGAGATCATGTTTTGATCTGGGTTTTAAATTTTATCGGTTAATTAAAGTTGACCGGGTCTATATAATATAACATAATTTTAAAGATTTAGCTTTAATTCTTATATAACTCTTCAATTTACTTCTAGAATTAATTTGATTTGTTGTCAATTAAAATTCAATGACGGTCCAACTGAAAGGAGGATAAATGAATGAAAAAGAATGACAAATTATTCAACCGGGTTAACTCATTATGGTAGTGTCCATTGCTTGTGTTGTAAATTTCACGTGCTAACCAGAGTCAATACAATGCATTGTCCTTTTTTCATTTCACTCCCTCATTTTTTTTTGATTTAATCCTTTAACAATTCTTTATTTCACATTTAAGCTAGGGTTAGGTAAGACTAAAACAATGTCAACATTAATTTTTTTTTTTTACTAGATCATCATTTGGAAGGGGCAGTTAGATTAATGTTTGCTCGTATGGTCAAACAAATCACACCAATTTTTATTTATTAATTAATACTTATGATGATTGATTAATTTAATTTGATGGAATTTTTAATTTTCATTTAAATATTTCATCGTATCCAAATAAAAAGAATAACATTTATATTTTGTTTAATGTAATTATATGTTTTTTATCCTACTCGCAACTAAACTGGTTCCAAATGCTAGTTTTTTTAAACTAAAACTAAGTTATCCATGGTTTGTGTGGGCCTCAAATTAATGAATATTGCAGATAATGAGGGCTACCGTTGCTATATATATTAGCCCGTGTTGTGCGGTGGGTTAATATAAAAAAAATTAAATGGAAAAAAAATATTAAGAGTATAGAGAATGTTTTAAGCCCCTTGGGTTTGACAATTATACCAGACCCAAGCGACATGGATCTGACGACAATGCAAGACCCAAGAGTGTTGGGTCTGACAACCATACGAGACTCAAGAGACTTGGGTGTGGCACCAATCCAGATCCAAAAACCTTGGGTCTGACGGACATGCCAGACTTAAGAGCCTTGGGTCTCGCGCCAATCCAAACCCAGAGATTTGGGGTCGCGGTCATGCTAGACCCAAGTGACTTGGGTTTGGTGACCACGGTGTGGACCTGTGCCTGGGTCTCGCACCATAAAAAAAAAAAAGCTTTGCATATACAAGTATTTTTTTCTTCCACATAGGTTTTTTTTGTTGTTGTAATTTTCTATAATCATGGGGGCATTCATGTTTACTTAGGTCTGGCAACAATGTCAGATCAACGTTACATGCTTGCCCTAAAGCAATTGAGTTTGATGTGTTTGCCAGACTCAAGTCGATAGGGTCTGACGTGGTTGCCAAACCTAAGACTATTGGGTTTGGGGTGGTTGTATTGAAAAGAAAAAAAAATTATTTTAATAAAAAATAACATGAAATGATCCAAGGTTTGACGACTATGATAAAAGATTTTGTCACCCCAATAAAGATACTTTGTAAGAATAAGTTCTCAAATAGAATTAGTAAAGACTTTCTTAGCTATTTTTCAAACTGGAAAGTTTTCAAAACATCAAAGTGGGTGTTTTAAAATTTAAAACTTTAGTGACCAAAGAGAGATAATCAAAGAAAACAAAAGGATGGAGAGGTAATTGAGTCTGGCGTAGGGGGTGCCAGACCCTAGTCGCTAGAGTCTCCCAGAGTCGAGGACCTTGGGTCTGGTAACTGTGCCACACCCAAATGACTTGGGTCTAGCAACCACATCAGACCCAAGATACTTGGGTCTGGAAACCCCGGCAGGCCTAAGTAGTTTGGGTCTGGTGTGGTTTCCACACCCACTGTTAAATAGTTAAAATACATCTTATAATCAAAGGTGTCTGACTCAAGTTTGTTTGGGTCTAGCAAAGGTGTCTGACCCATGTTTGCTTGGGTCTGGAAAACATGACTGACCTATTTTTACTTGGGCCTGGCAATATGCTAGACCCACGTTACTTGGGTCTGAAAATCATGTTTGACCCATTTTTTTTTTGTCTGGAATCATGCTTGACCCATGTTTTTTTTGTAATGGGCAACACGATTTTCTAGGATGAGAAAGGAAGGGAGAGAAAACCCCCCTTTTGAAGCTCTTATGTGGCCTTCTCGGCACACGTGCTTGGGGTGGCGAGGTGTATCAAAAGACATCTCATAAAGCGACTCTTGGTTCTGTTCTAGGGTTGTACGCGCCATCCGAATAGCACGAGCGACGCCCACCCGCTAGCGCGTGCCCAACATGCTTCAGTCTTTACACTGCTCCAATTGCTTCAGAACTTATTTGAACTATTTCAAAGAAAATAAAAAGATAGAGAAGCTCTCAACTACATGCTCAACAAGTTTTTTTTGGCAAAAATAATTCGATTACACTGCTGCAATCCAGATTGATATAAATAACAAAAGAGTAAACAATACTTTTAGCTTTCTTGGTTTTAACTAAAACTAAGTTATGCATGGTTTGTGTGGGCCTTAAATTAATGAATACTGCATGTAATGAGGGCTGCCGCTGCTCTCTCTCTCTCTATATATATACACATAACAGACAGAAAACCACCTTTATTGATTTTCAGAAGCAAGCGAGAGGTGTGGTTGAGGGATCCTTTTCAGCCATGATTGGAATATTATCACATTCACGATTTCACATCGAAGTAGGTTGACTATTTTTGTTCAGCCAAATAAAATAAAATTTTCACATTGACTATTTTGGCAACAGCAAAGAACAACTGTTTGCTAGATATTTTACCCCAGATATTTTTATTTTATTTTATCTTAAAGGTTAATTTTAGTTTCTAAAAACAAATGATTTTTATTTTTTTTATAAATGCTTCATAAAAATGCATTTTTAGCTATATAAAATATAAGAGAAAAATATTTGAAGACAAAATAATAAATTGTCTTTGGTCATTAAATTAGAAAAACAGCTAAAAGATTAATTTTTATTTAAAAAAGTTTATAAAAAAATTAAAACTAAGAGAGATTTAGATATTAATGAGAAGTTAAAAACAAAAAAAAAGGGATCATGCACTATTGAGCCTGGCAAATTATGCTTGCGTGTTTAGCCATGCATGAAAAAGCTCATGTTGGCTTATTTAATTAATTTTTTTTTTTAAGATTAAGATGATGATGTCGTCCTTTTCATTATTATTTTTAAAAAAAAACGGATGACATGTTTTTTTTTTATCACCTTCAATAATTAAAAAGTCAATGTCCAAGTTTATATATCTTTAAATTTTTATTTTTATTTTTATATATAAAAATAGAAAAAAAAATCTTATGACACCAATAAACTCATCCCCAGCCCCAAATATTTTACTAGTTTTATAGGATAATACTGAGAGATTGTTGGATTGTAGAAATCGATAAATTTTCGAATAATCTGTGTCCTAATTTTTCTTTGATATAATACTTATAGGATTTGCTTTGATATAATTTCCTTACAATATTATTGCTTGCAAGATGGCACCTTTCCGTCTTACTCTCGGCAGTAGCAGTGACTAACAGAAGAAGAAATGCGAGGAAACAAAAGCATAGATTGAGCACATCAAGAAAATAAAGCGATGACTGCAGAACCAGCCCTTGTTCGTCGAGTTCTTTGATTGTCTGTTTTTGTTTTTGTGTTATTTTTGAAAAAAATTAATTTTATTATTTTAAATTAATATCTTTTTAGCATTTTTAAATTATTTTAAAAAATATATAAATAAAAAATATTTAAAAAAACAACCCTAACCCCACTAAAAAATTTCAAAATCTTTGTTAAGGAAGGGTTGCTTGCGAGTCAAATGCTTCTCGTTCTCCATTATCTCAGCCCTAGAGGCTGCTGTGCCTTAAAAGTCCACGGCTGTCACCATCAGAGATTAAACCATGGAAATGGATAAAGCCCACCATGTTTTATTACAATAAATAAATAAATAAATGGGTGTTGTTACTTTTTACACTCAATCATGTATTATAATCAATGGGTCTATTTTTTTTTTAATTAGTACGATGATGTGTAATAATTATATGAGTGTTTTTATAAATATAAATAATTTTTTTTATATAAAATTTTTATACAAGTCAGTGTAATGTACATATCATATGATAATCACTTGCATATTAGTTCTAATTTTAATACAAGTCTTAGACCTCGTTTGTCTGACAGAAAATGGTTTCCTGGAAACCACTTTTCAAATTTTCTCATGTTTGTTTGTCATCAAGAAAGTTGGTTAACAAAAAACATTTTCCAGTAAAAAAAAAATTGGTTTGGTTTCCATAAAAGTGATTTCCTTTTATTTTGGACAGAAAACACTTTTCGAAAGTTGTGAAAAATTTAGAAATGTCATATTATTTGCTGATTATATCAAATTTGGTCCTCAAACTTTTGATCGATATATATGTATATATTATTTTGAATATTTATTTTTCAATTTCATCCCTTAGAATTTGATTTTTATATTAACTTTGGTCCTTATTTTTATAATTGTTATTTGCTTTTTTTCTTATCATTTTTTAATTGAAATTTTTTGTCAATCAAATTGGTCCTCATTCTTTTAATTGCTATTTATTTTATTTGAAATAATTTATAAAATGGTAATTATTATTATTTTAATTTCTTCATCTTTCAATTTTTTTATTTGTTAGATTTGATCTCTATTATTTTGATTATTATTTATTTTATTTGAGATAATTTATGAAATTATATATTTTTTTCAATTTCATTTACATTCAATTTTTTAATTTGTAAGATTTGTTTCTCGTTATTTTAATAAACTTGAAAAAATAAATTATTAATAAGTTATTTTCCAGCTCATTTTCCATGACATAACCAAACACTGGAAAGTGTTTTCCAACTTATTTTTCATTACACTACCAAACATCGAAAAATAATTCACTTTCCGGGAATTCACTTTCCAAAAAAAAACTACTTTCCAGCAAACAAACGGGGACCTAAATATCTCTTATACTTTAACTTATAAGAACAATTGTTTCATTTCATAAAAAAAAAAAACATGATATGTATTAGTCTCAACGGTTCTAATTAATGTCCAGTCTTAATATAGCATTGATTAGGAACATTTAGAAACAATGCTTTAATACAATAAGAATCTCATAATTATAATAACTTTATAATTTTTATTGCAAAGTTTTTTTTTGTTCTAAAAACTTTATTTTTACGCTAAATTTATTAATTAAATATTATTTTTATTAATGAAATATTTGATAAATATTAAAAATAAATAAATATTTATTAATAAATTAAAGCAATAAAACGTGCAACGGATTTACAAGACATGTTCACTAATACAAACCGTGTTAAGGTTGCATGTTGTCACTGTCTTCTCTTGCCTGCTAAAATGGATGAACCAACCATGATGACAATGCCATCTCACACATATATCGTTTTCTATTGCCCAAACTAGGTTCCATTTATTATCATTCTTACCCATCAACAAGACTTTTTGCTATATTTTTCCGCCCCATCAAGCTTTGCTTGCTGTGTTGCAGAATTCTACAACTTTTGATTCTGTGCTTCTAAGGATTCAAAGCTTATCTTATAATTTGAATGTCAACAGCAATCCCACTAGAGGCTATTCATACTTGACTTGTTTTCCAGTAAGCTCCCTTTTTGGTCTTCCTTTCTTCTTCCTTTTCTTTTGCCAGTAAGAATTTTGAATGTTTTTAGACTTTTACTCCTGGCTGGGTACTTGGTTCGTTATTAGCTACCAAATTTATGGGGTTTGACTATTTTCCTTGTTTGGTAAGCTGGATATTTGGGGACATTAAATCTGCAAACTTGGCTTGAATCTTTTTGGACTTTCCTTTTCTCTTTCCCTGGGATGCTTATCTGGGTGAAAAGATTGTATCTTGTTGTCTATTTATCTTTGTAATTTGAAGATAACTGGAAATGAATTTGCAATTTTTAGTTATTTTAGCTTGTTTGGTGCTTACGTAGGGCACGAAGATGTTGCAGCTGAGAACTTGTGAATGTGTTTTTGTGCTGTCATATTGTTACTTGGTGCTACTCACGGTTGCTCAAGTTTCAAGTCCCTCAGAAGGTGAATTTAATTTCCCCCACAAATTCTCAACTTGACTTTTACTTGAATAGATATATAATGATTACCTAGACAAAATGGGTCCAATCATCTGTATTCTTTGAGGTTTTTAGAAGGGTAGAAATGCGTTGTGCTTTGAACTGTATAATTAAAATTAAGTTTAACTAGTTGGAGAATAAGCAAACAATTAGAAAATAAAAATAAGGCAAGTAAATTTCTTGCAAAAGATTACACTTCCTCTTTGAATGTGTCATTGTGATTCACAATTTTTTGGTAACGATAGGGAGAGCTGGTCGACTACTGCTCTAGTCTCATGTTCTCAATATTGTGCATTTTTGCAGTTAATGCATTGCTAGCAGTCAAGAACAGTTTGATTGATCCTATGAAGCGTCTCAGTAATTGGAACAAGGGAGATCCATGTGCCTTCAATTGGACTGGTGTTTTTTGTTCTGACTCAACTGGGACTGATGGTTACTTGCATGTTCAAGAGCTGTATGTTCTACGCATTTTCTTTTTGTTGTTATTTCTATTCCTTCTGGTTTTGATGAATAAAGTGATGAATTTCTTCGTTTTACAGAATATAATGAGTGATACAATCAAAACTTTGGATATGAATACTTACTGTTTGTTAGATTTGGTGCAGTCAGCTTATGAATATGAATCTTTCTGGATCTTTAGCACCTGAGCTTGGCCAGCTTTCTCAACTGAAAATATTGTGAGTTGCAATATATATTAACCATATTTCTGGGGAATTAACTTCGAGTATCTGAACATGTCTTGCTAATCCTCGTCTGGTGATTCTAAGACCCCTTTTCTTCTGTTGTGATATTAAAAGGGATTTTATGTGGAATGAATTGACTGGCAGCATACCAAGAGAGATAGGAAGTCTTTCATCTTTGAAACTCCTGTAAGTTGGTTTCATGTTATTTCACTTTGTAAGTGGGTTGTTTTCCTTCTGCTTCTTGTCATGGTTATCCTTAGGAACTGATTGATTATAAATTCAAGAAGTGTCTTAAATTTCTATCTGAGTTGTCTTTTGTTCTGAAGCTTCAAAGAATTTTCGTACCCAAATATAGAGGATGTTTCAAGCAAGTTTGTTATTTCTTTATCCTTCCTGAAAAAAGGATAAAATACTATCCAACTGGTGGTGTTGATTTCTGAAACCTGTGATGCAAAAATTTAATGAAGTCAATACTATAAAAGGGTGTCAGCAAATCTCACAGTTACTGTTTATAGAAATGGATATCTTAAAAATGAATCTGCACCAGTAACATGCTTGGATTTAATTTAACCTCTTGTGATGTATTATCAATGCAGGCTCTTGAATGGGAACAAATTATCAGGCTCTTTACCTGATGAGCTAGGCAATTTATCAAAACTAGATAGACTTCAAGTAGATCAGAACAATATTTCAGGACCACTACCAAAATCATTTGCTAACTTGAGCAGTGTTAGCCACCTGTAAGTGTAAACTCAAGCTAAATCCTTATTTGAGTTGTGAAGAGGTTAGCTTCTATTTGCAAATGTAATTGTCTTGCATGTGATACTTGCAGCCACTTGAATAACAACTCAATCAGTGGTCAAATTCCACCTGAGCTTTACAAGCTATCAACTCTCCTTCACTTGTGAGTTAATATTGCATTGGTTTTGGTTTCCCTTTTTGTTCCATTGTCTACTTATTTTTGTGATCCATATGCAATGTTTCCCTTGATTGAGAACATGTGAAACAATCTCTGCAGGCTTTTGGATAATAATAACTTATCTGGATATCTTCCACCAGAACTATCAAAGTTGCCAGAGATGCGGGTAATGTAGGTGCTCCTTTCACATTGTCTAGAATGTTACCTGGGTCATTATCACATTTAATCATTTCTCTTATAATGTGATATTTATATTTCATGTATATGCATCTGATTAGATTTTCTTAATAGTGGTGGTATTGATCCTAGTAAAAAATCATTAAAGCTGCAGCATGTTTGTGTTTTTGTGTGTTTGTTTGAGTCTCTGTGTGTGTTGCTTTGAGTAAATTTTGTTCACCGTTCCTTTTTTTTCCTCCCTGCAGTCAACTTGACAACAACAACTTTAACGGGTCGGGAATTCCAGCTACTTATGGCAACCTTTCCAGATTAGCAAAACTGTAAGTCTTACTAAACCATGCCAGCCTCCATAGCTGTTTCACATTCAGAGGAGGAATCTTCACACTCTTAGTGCTTGCTCTATGAATTCTCTGACATGAATACTGATTGTGCAGGTTTTCTAATTTAAAAAATAACTAATTTTTCATATTCATGAACTCATGTTTTACTCTTGTGATTGGGATGCTTAAGGGCTTTGCTTTTGTGTTTATATAAACATGAATCAAATGACAAACTTGTGTTGCATAAATATACACAAAAAAAGTGCTGATGTTACTGTTTTTTGAATTTGTAATCCTCTTTGACAAGGTAGAAGTCTCAGAAATTGTAGCTTGCGTGGTGCTATACCTGATCTTAGCAGCATATCAAACCTATACTATTTGTAAGTAGTTTCTACATTTGGAAGTATTCTCATTCTATCAATTCCATTTTATTTGACTTCCATATCTATTTTTCCATTACATGCACTTATGGTACTTGCATTATCTAATTTGGCTTGCAGGGATCTGAGTGAGAACAACCTTAGTGGATCTATACCTTCCAAACTTTCTGATTCTATGAGAAGTATGTAAGTAAAACCATGTTGAAAAGGGGAAAGAAAATTAGCAAATTGTAGGTTGTATAGATTTGCATTTGTAATATTCTATGTTTGTAAAACCATGTATAAGTGGAAGATTGGAAGTTATTATGCTTCACTACCAACGGATGACTTAACTAGTTTGTGATGAAGGTATTTTTGTGTTTGAAAATTCTTGTCAACTGCAGTGATTTGTCAGAGAACCATCTTAGTGGATCTATACCTGGAAGTTTCTCAAATCTTCCTTTTCTTCAGAGACTGTGAGATTCTATCTACTTATTCTACTTGTTTTTATTCTTGAAAAGATTAATGGTTCAAGTTAGACGCTCTCATTTGCGAAGCCTATGCACACAAAGTATAATATTCTAAATGATTGTATACTGCAGGTCACTTGAAAATAATCTGTTGAATGGTTCTGTGCCAACTGACATCTGGCAGAACATGACCTCCACTAAAAGCGCCAGACTTACAATGTAAGAATTGAAAGAAGAAATGCAATTAAAATCATTAATTTTCAGCATGAACTTTAGTATACAAGACTCACTGCAAACTTTATAGTATTGGAATAATACTAACTAATCGCTCTGTTCACTTCTCAAATGCAGTGATCTTAGGAACAATTCACTCTCGAGCATTTCAGGGGCATTGAATCCGCCAGATAATGTCACCTTAAGGTAGTATTTTTATGAAGTAGTGTATGCCCTTCTTTTTAATGGTCTGTTTCATACACTTGCTTAGCTGATAGTTAAGTGTGCCAATTAAAAATATGTCGTAACCTTATAGACCATCGTAAGAAATAATAAGAGAATCACTTGAGTTTGTCAAATATATGGATGTATTAAAATTTGTCTATTAGATGGACATGCATCTTCCAATGTCCACCCTACTATTTGGTGCTTCCAGCTTTTGTTTAAGATCTGCAAAATCAACAATGAAACATTCCTCCCCATGCACTCAGGTTTTGTATAGAAGGCTTCATATACAGAATCCAGGGTCCAAAATTGGAGCCTGCAGGTTGGTTTTCCAATGGTACTAGCTGTTAGGACTTGGAGATAGTGAAAGTTACTAAGAGATGTTGATTTATATTCTTTGATTTGATTATTCTTATCTTCAGAAGTAACTAAAAAATACCAACATGATGATGGCATTGAGAAATACTATTTTGAAAAGAATTTTTTTTTTTTCCATCAGTCATATTCTGATCATTTTAGCAGTTTTTGTTTAGGCTTGGAGACAATCCTATTTGTAAAAGTGCAAACATAGCCAACATAACCCAGTTCTGTGGGTCTGAAGCTGGAGGAGATAGGAATGCTGAGAGGTCAAGGAAATCTACGATGACATGTCCTGTTCAAGCATGCCCAATAGATAATTTCTTTGAATATGTCCCAGCTTCACCTCTACCATGCTTTTGTGCCTCCCCTATAAAAGTTGGATATAGACTTAAAAGCCCTAGTTTCTCTTATTTTGATCCATATGTTCTTCCATTTGAGTTATATGTGACTAGTTCTCTTAACCTGAACCCTTATCAACTCGCAATCGATTCCTATTTCTGGGAAGAAGGCCCTCGTCTAAGGATGTATTTAAAACTTTTTCCTCCAGCTAATAATATGCACTCAAGCAAATTTAATGTATCCGAGGTTCAGCGAATAAGAGGTATATTCACATCATGGCAGTTTCCTGGTGACGATTTCTTTGGACCATATGAACTTCTCAACTTCACTCTAGTGGGACCTTATGCAGGGAGTATGTATTCAAAGTTTCTACTTCTTTTTAGACTTTGTTATCTTTTTTTATTCTTCTTCAAATGATGCTGAATTGGATTATGTGCTCTGATTGTCTACCGAACTTGGGTGTTTGTATTGTTTGTGCACCAAGAACTAGTATTTGAGAAACAAGTTAGGCATCTTGATTTATTTCTTTCCTCAAATACTAGTACTGGAAACAATTGGCTTCTTTTCATAGTAGTTTCTTTGCAAAATATGCACATCTTTTTTATAAGTAAATTAGCATGTCGTAAGCCTTAAACTTTTTAGTTATATTTGAAGTAACATGTCATGACATGTCAGAAACTTTACCATTTTTTACAAGGTAAAATTGTTTCTTTGTTGATAATTCCATTTGTTCAAATTATCTAGTTGACTTTAATGCAGTTGCATGAAAATTGTTCGTGCCTCTCCAGAATAGGGAAGTTTGACGATTTAAAGCTAACTTAACTAAGTTTGACACATTTGTATTCAAATTGTAAAATTTATGAAGTAAAAAGTTCCACAGCTGCTATATCACCAACTATGGTTCCCATCCATTGGTAGTGCATATTCTTCTCTCATATGCAATGCCTAGCAAATCTGTGAACTCTTTGATGTGGACAGCCAGTAAGGCTACATGCCTTGGGCAATATGGTCTAGATTTCCTGTTGGCACTGAAATTTATGCCTTTGTTTGATTATTACATTAGTTTGCCTCTGATTAATATGTTTGTTTCCTAATGGGTGGCCATATAATTATATACTTTTCTTTTGCCAACAGTGCACTTCGACCGAAAAGGAAAGAGTATCAGCAAAGGAGTTTTGGTAGCCATTATATTAGGTGCTATTGCCTGTGCCATTGCAATATCTTCAGTTCTCACATTTCTTATTACAGGAAGATATGCTAGAAACCTTAGAAAGCTGTCAAGAAGACATTTATGTAAGTTTCTTACTGTGATTGATTCATTTAATAGTTTGTATGTCTGGCTATCCCTGGAAAAGGTGTCATGAGATTTTTATTTTTTTTTGGTTTGCAGCATCCAAGGCATCCATGAAAATTGATGGTGTGAAAGGCTTCACTTTTAAGGAAATGGCCCTGGCTACTGACAACTTCAACAGCTCAACTCAAGTTGGTCGAGGAGGTTATGGAAAGGTTTATAGAGGCATTCTTTCTGATAACTCAATTGTGGCCATAAAGCGTTCTGAAGAAGGATCATTACAAGGCCAAAAAGAATTTTTGACTGAGATTAAATTGTTGTCGAGGTTGCATCACAGAAATCTAGTTTCACTGGTTGGATATTGTGATGAAGAGGAGCAGGTAATTATAATGGTGGTGACATTAAATCTCATTTTAGATCATTCTGGTTTGCAACTTTGCAAGTGTTTTTGTGACCTTTTTTCTTCAAAGATCAAACAGAAAGCCTTATTTGTTGTTCTGTTCTAAAAACTAGACTTTTATGGTTGTTCAGCCATGCAAATATATATTCAAGCAGAAAAGTTTTATTTCATTCTTATTATTACTTTTTTTCTTAGAAGAAAGCATCCAAGGTTCTTGGAAAGGACCTTTTGGCTTATTCCATTTCATTCTTCCTGAGTAATACTTACAAGATGTCTTTCCTTTGGCATAGTAAATCAGACTTTAAAAAACAGGCAAGATGTTCTTTTCTGTCCCTTATTGTTTAATTTACAAAGACCAACAGCATTACCATCTGCGAAGAGTCCACATTGGTTTGACAAAAAATCAGGATAGAGATGCTATACTTTAGATGGCTTATGGTCGTAGTCTAGCAATTAGATGTGCTTGCTTTTCTGACTCATGCCTTGCTATTGCAAATAAACTGAGAGTTGACTCTACCATCTTCTAGAAATTGATAGTGCTAATCCTTGCTCAAGGAAGTGAAGGGATTTGATTTTCTTTTAGCATCAAAACTGTAAAAATTCACCTGGTTGTTTGTGGTTCATGAACAGATGCTTGTGTACGAGTTCATGCCAAATGGTACCTTGCGGGACTGGCTTTCTGGTATGGAAAATCTTCTAATGTTATAGCTCTTTAATCTATTTCATGTCTCCATAATATTCTATACAGAATGTTTACAATAGTTTTACAAACTTTTAGATCATATAATCATGTATCTCTAATTGCTGATTTTGAGTAATAGGTTCATAGCTGAGCAACTCGTGTTGTTAACCTGTTCCGAAGGACTAATAATGGATCATCATATTTCACAAATGGACTGTAAACTCAAGCAATCGTACATGTAGCACATAAAATAGTTTCCAGTATCATTCGTTTTTTACTCAATGTTTTAGGATCTTCTCAATACACTATCTGTTAGTCATCGGTTTAAGAATTGACATCTTGAATGCTCAACAAAGTTGATGTTCACTGTGTTATGCAGATAAGGGTAAGGGAACTTTGAAATTTGGTACAAGGTTAAGCATTGCGTTGGGTTCAGCTAAGGGAATTCTTTACCTCCATACCGAAGCACAGCCTCCAGTATTCCACCGGGATATCAAGGCCACTAACATACTCCTGGACTCTATACTTAATGCTAAAGTTGCTGACTTTGGACTCTCACTTCTTGCTCCTGTGCTGGATGATGAAGGGAATCTTCCTAATCATGTATCAACAGTAGTAAGGGGAACTCCAGTAAGTTTGACTCCATATTATGCTCACTTTCTCAGAAAAACTAAGGGAATAAGGGAAAGAGTATGCATGATGACATAGTGAATGTGCAAGCTATTATTGATGTGAAGAAAATGAATTCTGCGAGGTTTTCTGATCCTGGTGTTTCACTTGCAAAATTTCCATCTTGTTCTCTTATCTATATGCCAAGAGGACTACTTATAAATAAAGTGAAGAAATTACGAAAGTAATAAATAACAGATTCCAAAAACCTTTGTGGTATACCCTGAAGATACCTTTATTGGACATTCGGGTTAGCATGTTTGTGGGCTGATAACTTCTAGTAACAAATATAATTTGTTATCCCAATATCTAACTATCCGGTTCAAGAAACTTGTCATGTCTCGATGGCCCAGAAATTTAAGCTTTGTAACTTGTTTCATACCTTTGGATAGATAGAAACTGAATCATAAGAATCGCCAGCAAATCCTTGGATGCAACTCGTCTACCATCATTAGATGCTACGAAGCATCATTCATCTACTTCATTTGAATAACTCTCTTGATTGCCATTGTACATGCAGGGATACCTTGATCCAGAATATTTTTTGACCCATAAGTTGACGGACAAGAGTGATGTCTATAGCCTCGGGATTGTGTTTTTGGAGCTCCTGACTGGCATGCAGCCAATATCACATGGCAAAAACATTGTTCGTGAGGTACTTAAATGGACTCATCTTTCAGAGGTCTTGGGCTCTCTTCTCATTAACATAGCAGTCACAACTTTATCCAGCGATCCGTGAAATTTTCAATTACAGCATATTTTGATTGAATAACTTCTCGTTTATGATTTAACAGCAAAAGGCGGGAAAATGGGAATTGAGATATATACCAGTGCTAATCCTGATATATGTACTTTGGTTTCAGGTAAACATGGCTTATCAGTCAGGCATTATGTTCTCTATCATAGACAACAGAATGGGTGCTTATCCATCTGAATGTGTGGAGAGATTTGTGGTTTTGGCACTCCACTGTTGCCTTGACAAGCAAGACAAGCGGCCGTCAATGCAGGATGTGGTCAGGGAACTGGAAACCATACTCAAAATGATGCCAGAAACTGATTCCATCGATACAGAATCCACTCCCACATATTCTGGCAAATCCACTACCTCATATTCTGACAAGTCAGCATCATCATCTTCATTTTACTCAAGCCGAGATCCATACGGGAGTTCAAGTCTTATGGGAAGTGATCTTAGCAGCGGTGTTGTTCCCACCATCACGCTCACTAACATCAAAGAAGGCCACAATGAGCAGTTTAGTTAGGTGTAAAGCGGGGGTGTGATGCCCTATCTTATGCAACACGAGGCAAAGTGAAGAGGATAGTTGCAGCTATTGCATGAGAGTTGTCGATACATTTCATAGTTGATAGAGTTTTCAAAGAATAGTTGATACTCTCTGTTACTAAATAAGGAATCTTCCATCATGTGTACTTCCCCTGAAATTATTTTTTTAACCACTTAAATCATTCACATAATATTTACGTATTTGGTAATGCAATTCAATTTTATTTTCTTGAAGAATTCAATTTTATTTACGTATTTGGTAATCCAATTTAGTATAATTTTGAAAAAACTGGCTTAGCCAACTGAAATGTGAAAGCAGATGAATCGAAAACATTGAAGAAGAAAGCCTTCTTCCAATCAGGAAAAGTGAAAGTAGATGAATTGATTGGCCTCTTTGTCAACCAAGCGTGCTTTCTTTTCCTTTCTGGGTTCAGACAATAGTCTTTCACTGTACTAGCTGCCAATTGGTCATAATTATGCAGAGGATGGTAGTAAAAACAGCCCTTCTCTTCCTCCTCCTCTTCTTCTTTTTTAATTTCATGGTATATTATTATATTAATTTATACTTAATTAATCAATTAAGATTAAGTTTTCTTTCCCCTGAACACGTCTACATCCATTTAATATATTTTTAAAAAATTCTTTAGAATCCATGCAAAGATTCAAACCCAAAAAAATTAGGAAAAAAGAAATATACATCTTACACTCTTAATACAAACAAACGTATTTATCTTACACTCCTAATTCAAATTATTTTTTTATATTTTTTAATCATATCATTAAAAAAATTAAACCCATAATTCAAGTTGCGAATTTAAAAAATTAACTAAATATTATTCAAAGAGTTGGGTTGAAATTTTTAGATGTTTTTTTATATTTTTTAATTTGTTTTTTTTTTTTGTCAATTCTATCATTTAGTATAGGATTTTTATTGAATTTATCCTTTAGTTTTAGGTTGATGGAAAATTAATCCTGGTATTTTCTATTACATAATAAAATAAAAAATTAATTCAACTCAGTGGAGTTCATAATCTGAGTCGTAGAGTTGACAAACTAGCTAAATATCAATAAAAAAGTTGGGTAGATATTTTTTTAAGTTTAAATTATTATACCAAATTTAATAATAATATTATAAAAATTTCAACAATCTAAATATGTTTTTTAAATTGTCAAATAAATTATGTCCCACCCACGTCAAAAATGCTAGCAAAAAAATATTTATAAATATAAATATTTATATTTTTTACCTGACAAGTAATAAATAAAATATAAATATAAAAAAATATAAATTGTGGGTACACGTTACCACTATTGCACCTCAACTTTCTACTTTTACCTGTGGGTGTTTAAAAATATGATTATAATTGTTTTTCAAAGTTTTTTTCGTTCTAAAATATATTATTTTTTTATTTTTAAAAAATTATTTTTGATATTAACATATTAAAATGATTTGAAAATATTAATTTAAAAAACTTTAAATCTTTTTAAAAATACTTTTAAAAAAAAAAAACTGTTGATGTTAAGAATGTAAGTTTAGTTTAGGTATTTTACAAACAAACAACCATACAAATATGAAAGGCTGTGTGGCTATGACAATTCCCAAATGGGTTTTTTTTTAAAATCAAGCAGGACCGGTGATGTCATAAAACAAAAGTATTATTTTTTATTAGAGCATGTTTGGCTTTATTTTTTAACCGGAAGTTTTTAATAATTTTAATTTTTTTACTTTAAATAATTTTCATTTTATGTTTTTGAAATATTTTAATATGTTAATACATTAATATTAAAAATAAATTTTAAAAAATAAAAAATAAAACATTATTTTTATATAAAAAGCATTTTAAAAAATAATGATGCATATTTTCCCGGACACCCCGTAGCCTCACCACTCACTGACTTATTTTCTGTTGGAGGCTTTGCTGGTTTCGATATAGAAAACAACGTGCTCTCTCTCATTTACTCATAAATTATTTCTGCAATTCCATTCTTTCATTTTTTTAGGAATTATACTTGTCCCCTTCTATAGTTCTATTTTCTGTCCCCGTATCTGTATCAAGAATTCAATAACACTTGCTTGACCCATTTCTTCGAATTGAGCCCGCTTTTCATCAATCGGGGTAGGTTTCTTTTCCTCTATCTGATCGTGAATTGAGGGTTCTTTATTTTATTCAAGAATTTTAGGGTTTTTGTTTTTTTAAAAAAAAAGTTGGAAACTTCCACTTCACAATCAAAGTCCCAATTGGGAATTTTGTATAAAATTCGAAAATTTTCATCTTTTTGACCTGTGACACCACAGAAACCAAATGGGTTCTTAAGGATTTCGAAAAGTTTTTTACTTTACATTGATACTGTCGTGCTCTTGGATTGTTGACTTGAGAGGATCAAATTGTTGACTAGAGAGGATCAAGAGGGCACATTTAGATGTCTATAATTTCAATTGTTTTACCATTTTGAATTCTTCAGATCCTTGAATGTGATCATGAACTTATCATAATGCTGTACTTTTTATGCTTTTTTAAGGATTTTCTGCTGAAAGGGTTTAGAAGGCCACCTCAATTGTTTTATTTCTTTTTCCCTCTTTATCTGAATTTATGGTGTAATTTGATGAGTAAGTATTTGTGATTCATATCATATCATTTGCTTATGAATTTCTTTTGAACTTTGGGCAGCATCAAGCAAGTTCCTGGCACAACTGGGACAGCATTGTTGTGTCTACCTCATTGCTCCAGTCAATCTGAAAGCTTAATTGATTATATTCAGAATTCTCTGGAATGAGATTTTAATAGTATAATTGCCAAATTTGTATAGGAGTTAGGTGTGCAGGTTAAGGAAGTGAAATGTTTTTGGGTTGCGAACAAAGAACCACGAGGTTCATATTAAAGCAAGTTTTCCTATTTTTTCTGCTCTGTCTAGTGTTCTTTGCATGCATTTCAGCAGAATCTGATAGTGATAATTCTGAAAGGTTAAGATCGGCTCCTCATAAAAATGTGAGGAACAATGTTATAGATGGCAGTGGTACAGAGAATGCAGTTGATTTTGAGGGTACAAGTGGTGGGATGAAGGAGGGGAAGGGTGGTTATAACAGAGTTTCGATATCTACAGTTGCATTATTTACATTGGCCATGGCTGCTGCCACTGGTTTAGGTGCTGTCCCATTCTTTTTTGTGGAGCTAGACCCTCAGTGGGAAGGGTTGTGCGGTGGGATGGCTGCTGGTGTGATGTTGGCTGCTAGCTTTGACCTCATACAGGAAGGGCAAAGCCATGGTGCTGGCAGTTGGGTTGTGATTGGGATTTTATCTGGTGGAATTTTCATTTTGCTGTGTAAGAAGGTAATGGGTCAGCATATCACATTTAATAAGAAGTTTTCTTCTCTTTCCAGCTAAAACTGATTTGTGCTTCTGGGTTCTTACTCTTACTTGATTATGGGTTGGGATGCATCTGTTCCTCTTTCAATATTTCATAAAAGGCGTGTATGTTTGGTTGTTTTTCCTATTTGGGTAGTGATGAGAACATGCATTCAGTAGTTGTACAATAAGGTTCCTATTCCTTTCTCTTTTATGGCACTTTATTTGGGAACTTTGACAAGGTGTCAAGCTAGGAAACCCCTGAAGAGAGTTTATACATCCATTTGTTGAAAGTTAGCAAACAATTTTATTCTTATATGTTTATTGATTTTATGTTGTGGCTTCAATTTATGTTTGTTTGGATTTTCATATGTGCATGTATAATTTACATGTGTGTATTCATGCATGTTCCTTATTGTTGGTATCTCATTATGCTATATGATTTCTTGTTTCAGTTTCTTGAACAATATGGGGAAGTAAGCATGTTGGATATTAGAGGTGCTGATGCAACTAAAGTTGTTCTTGTTATTGGAATTATGACTCTTCATTCATTTGGGGAGGGTTCTGGTGTTGGTGTCTCTTTTGCTGGCTCTAAAGGCTTTTCTCAAGGACTTTTGGTAACTTTGGCCATAGCCGTGCACAACATACCGGAGGGGTTAGCAGTGAGTATGATGCTTGCATCAAAGGGTGTTTCTCCACAAAATGCAATGCTATGGAGCGTAATTACATCCTTGCCTCAGGTAATGCATTATACTTCACAAAGTACATGTGTATAACTCACCTCAAGAGATCCATCTGTGAGACCTATGAATCAGTACAATTAAATGAACAAGAAAAAAGCAAATCATAGAAGCAACATTTTTAAAAGTGCCGTGCATTTATTATCAGGATAAGATTTGGAGATCTTCCTCATCTCTTCTAGTTCTGTATGCTTCCTAATGATGTTTCTGCTAGATTGGTAAGAGCTTGGAGGACCCACCATAGTTAAAATCAGTTTCATGTTTGAAATTTGTTGTTGGCAATAATTTTACTTCTGTTGGACAGATCTTGGTCGTATTAACTGCTTGTGGTTTGGAAGTGTTCTGTTCAAATCCAACCTCTTTGATTAGTTTGCTCTACTGTGGTCTTTTCTTCATGTTTGGAAAATGGGGATCAGATTACGGGTTGGGCAAGAACACCAACCCAGTCTAAGGGCCATTTCAAGAAAGAGATCTGGCTAATCTTAGAAGGTTCCTGGTTGAGGGTGAGGAATTCATGCTGACAAGTATGTGGAACCGTTATGTATGAGTGGAGCAAGACTCTACATTTCTATAAGGCCATTTATTTTGCTTTGCAGGGTGAAGCAAATTTGATCTTTCACATTTAAGGAAAAAAATTGAGAGCCCTTTTCAGGGTTTTTTTAACTCTTGATTGTGTAAGACTTGAGATCTTGCTACCTATCCAAGCTTATATTCAGATCATGAAAATACTAGCAGCAAGAATTTGGTCTCTCCACAAACATTTTCTCCGAAGTAACAAATATATCCAAATAATATGGTTACAGGGTCAACAATATTGTGTTAGTATGATTATTGCCGGCATTCTTGATTATTAATCATTTACATTACAGCCCATCGTAGCTGTTCCTGCTTTCATGTGTGCTGGTGCATTTAGCAAGTTCCTTCCTTTCTGCACGGGCTTTGCTGCTGGATGTATGATCTGGATGGTGGTTTCCGAGGTGCTTCCTGATGCTTTCAAGGTAATTTGCTGATAGAGATAGGGAACCTTGAATCCTAAATGTCAAAATAGTTTCAAATAAGTTCAAAATGAATTTTGTTTCATCATTTTTATGTGTCTACTTTTGTTTTATCATAGAGAATGCTAAATTCTTCTTGATTTTTTTATTACAGGAAGCCTCTCCTCCTCAAGTGGCATCAGCAGCTACAATTTCTGTAGCATTTATGGAAGCTCTCAGCACTGCTTTTGAGAATTTCAGCCATGACTACAAGTGAGTTGCTACGAACTTAACTTTTCTGAGAATGCATGTTCTGAAGTGGTAAAATTGTGTTATTGGTTAAGTTTCCCATTGTGTCACAAGTCACCTTGACATACACATACTGATATTAGATCACAGCCATGGTATCTAATAACTGGTATCCCCTTTTGAAGCCCATAATATCTTACTGTCCTGATTGTCATATGTGATACCTGCTTTGGTGCATCTTATGTTATATTGCAGCTCATGACTTAGTAATGACATTCAGCTTCTCCACCTTAATGTTAATTAGGAAAATCATCTCTCTTGGGATTTGTCATTTAAATGAATTGAAAATGATGTAAACAACTGCTTTTGGCGACATATAGTTACTAAACCCCACCAGGTCATCTTGATTGCATGGAACATTTAGGTCATCTGAAACCTTTTGCACCAAGCATGCTTTAAAATCTTTCATTGCACATGTAATCCTTTCTAGGCTTACAGTTGACTGTTGTAAGTGAAAGTGATTACTGGGAATTGATTTCAAATTGAATGAGAAGAGACTGAGGGAATGCTTTTTGACCTTTGCACATTCAATCTACTCAACGCAGCATTTTATTTACTGATGTTTAAGTTCAACGCAGCGTTTTATGTTGTGATGTTTAAGTTAAACGCAGCGTTTCATGTTATGTTTATATTTTGTTTTCTTAGTTTTTCTAGAGGCAACATGTGGCTAGGTTTAATGGATGTCAGGAATTCCTATTCTGTAGGAGCTTCCTTTGTACTGCTGCAATTTATGTAATAGAATGGACAAAGAGAAAGACAGCTAAGAAATTTTAACAAACAATGAATGAATGAAGAAGGAATTCCGGTGAATCATCCTTATGTTCTATCCATTATTAATCCCTTATCTTTTCCATTGTTTTCTTTTTACTTGATTAATCTGCATGAATTCTTCCTTCCTGGATAACATGTTGGTTGGTTCACTGAGATTTGGTCTTGCACCGTTGACAACACCTCTATTCATGCATGCAGTTTTGCATTTAGTTCTTGTAACGCAGCCTTGATCTGCATGATTGGGTTTTTTTTCATTAACCAAAATTGGCCCGTACCATAAACAGAATGTATATTCCATCCATCCATCAAAGAAACACTTTCTTGCCGAGAAGTTTGTCAGATTATGAGATGCCAATCCTAAATGCAACCTCGCCACTTTGGTTTTTATGTTGATTTTGCATGTTTTGCTCATCTTCCATTTACTTGTATTTATTAATTTCATTCCTGTATATTGCAGTTCAGAGGATGCTTCAGGCTTCTTTGTTTCATTGCTTTTTGGTCTTGGGCCATTGCTTGGTGGCTTCATTCTTGTTGTATTTGCTCTTGCATTCCATCTTCAGCATGCCCTTCTCATGGGTGCAGCGTCTGGCATTGCCTTTATCCTCGCCGCCTGGCGACCTCTCCAGCTACTCGTGTCTTCAAAGATGGGGTTCTTCTCCCTCGTATTTTTGCTTGCCCTGGGAGCAGCATTTGTCCATGTTTCAAGCTGTAGCATTTTGAAACTTGCAGGTCGCAAAAAGGCATCGGTGAATAATTTACCTACAGCAAATGGCTTTTCGGTGAGTGTTCACACCCTCCAGTCATTCTTGTCATGTGGAGCAGTTGCCTTTCATGCATTGGCTGAGGGGCTGGCTTTAGGAGTGGCTGCACCAAAAGCTTATGGACTTGGTCGGCACATGGTCCTTCCTGTATCTCTACATGGACTCCCTCGGGGTGCAGCTGTTGCTAGTTGCATCTTTGGGGCTACTGATAGCTGGCATAGTGCCCTAGCAGCAGCAACTTTAATTGGATTTGTGGGTCCAATATCTGCTATAGGAGCGATACTTGCAGGAATTGACTACAGTGGTCTGGATCATGTAATGGTTTTTGCATGTGGTGGATTGCTCCCTAGCTTTGGAAACATAATTAGAAGAGGAGTAAGGTTGGATGCTCGGAAGGGGGGTTTTGGGCTAGCAATTGGGGTGGGGTTTGCTAGTCTCTGTTTGATGTGTACAAAGTTGGTTTGCTTGCACACACCTTACTGCAATTCTGCTCCAGAGGCTGTGAGATGAGATGAGATGATCTCCTGTGATAATCAGTTACAGAGGTGCAATGCATATGCTGCGATTAGCATGTCGGCACCTATGATATACACAAGCATGCATAGATAACTTGTAGAGTAGAACATGCGGAAAAGAGGAGATACAGAGGAAACATCTGGTGGAGGATGTATTCTCCCTCGCATTGTACAATAATTTCTTTTTCATTTTTTTTCCTATTTGAATTATCCTCCGAGAGGAGATGAATGTTTATGGAGTTTGCTGAGTACAGTAGTCTGAGTTTGAGAGACCATTTACTTGATAAAAAGTTACTACAAGAAAGCTTCTATGGGTAGACGCGTGCAAGTCTGAGGGAGGGACGAGCACTCTCGTCTAAATCTTCCCTTCCCTATTATCAACAATCAAGGGGACACTAAACATTCTTATCAAAACTCGTTTTCATATTTGTTTTTATATTTTAAAAATGTTTTTTTAAGAATTTAAAAAAAAATTATTTTTTTAAAATTAATAATTTTTAATGTTTTCATTTTATTAATTAGTTTTTTTAAATATATTAATTTAATATATTTTTAAATAAAAAAATACTTTAAAAAATAATTATTACTGTATTTTCAAGCACCCTTCTACCAACATGATCAGACGCATAAACCAGTCTAAAATGGTTTCGAGAGTGCTGTGAGTTAGTGTCTGCGTCTTGCTAGGAGATCCTTCGTCCTTAATTCCCAATTTATGGTTTGACAGCTACAAAGTTCTGAGGTCTACTATCCATAGTTTTAAAACCCGGTCTGGCCCGGCGGGTCGATCAGCGACCCGTGACTGGAACCGGGTCAGGTTGATGAAAAAATAGGATAAGCCATGACCCGGTGTGACCCGGCCGACCCAGTTGACCCGGCAAAACCCGTTCAAAAACCCGGTTGCAACCCGTTGACTTTTGTTTTTTTTTAACTAAAACGACGCCGTTTTGAATTTTTTTTTAAATAGAGATTGACCCGGCCGACCCAGTCAAAACTCGGTGACCCGGTCAAAACCCGGAACCCGGGCCTTGGACCGAGTCGGGTTTAAAAACTATCGTCTTATCCCACACACCAAATAGGGAATCAAAACTTGATGAAACTTTGTTTTTGTTTAGAGCAAAGTTATTAAACTCGGCCCGGGAATTGACCCGGCCAAAAAACCAGGTCCCGGGTTTTATGGGTTGACCCGGGTTAACCCTAGTCAACCCATAAAACCCGGATTATTTAAGGTCAGGCTAGGTTAAAGATAAGAAATGGAAAATGGGAGGCAGTGAAGTGGGATGAATGTGGTAGTCATGTTGTTGGTTGTTTTGTGCAGAGAAAGGGCTCATCTCATCACCATCTCCTCACAAAGTTTATTTACCCTCTCTACCTCATCACAAGCAACCAAGTTGTCTCTCTTTTTTTAACCATCAGTTTTGTGCAGGGATGAACACGACTTGTTTGAAGCCCAGAAGCACAGTCCTTGCTCTTATTGCCTCTCCCCCCTCTAAAACTGTGAGTTTGATTCGCCCCCCACTCAACGACTAAGACCTACTAACGAAGAGGAAACGGGTGAGCGAAGAGCTTCGTTTGCTTCTTCAAATCGGAGCCATCAAAAGGAAAAACAAAATAGCTGACCAGCTCCTCGATTGGATGGCACTGGATAATGAAACGGATCGTACCCTCTTGGACAATTTATATAATCACTTATATGATTTGTCTGAGGAGCCGGGGAGGATTCCTTCAAATATCTAATCTATTCTTTTTTGCCTTCCCTGAGGCTCACGTTCCAATTACAGTCCTCCTACCAGCCATTTTTAGTTATCTTGCTTGGAAGTTTTCTTACATCCCTAGTTACAGTCATCAATAGTCAGGGCTAGAAGGAAGAAATGGAACCCAACGTCAACCCTCAAGATCTCCAAACCCAGATCTGCAATCATCTCAAGCAAACCCAACTTCAAAACATCGGGTCTTGCCGGGTTTGCCTGGGTCATAGATCGACTCGCCAGGATAACTGGGTTTTACCGGGTCATTGTATCGGCTGGTTTTTTAATAAACCCGGACTGGTCTAGCTGTCGGGTCCCGGATCGACCCGCCAGGCCGGTCCAGGTTTAATAACTCTGGTTTAGAGGGCGTGTGCTGTAATTCTGTCGGCAGATAGGCATATTCATAACTTATGAAGTTTTACTTTTAATCTAGTAATATGAATACTGTAAGTTAGTCGCCCTGAGAAATATCTACATCCTTGTGTTTGCCAAAATTTCCCAATTTCACCGATGTTTATTTTGTCAATCAAAACCATCCAATACGATGGGTTAGGCCTAACTTTTGATGTAACAAAGAGAGAGAGAGAAGCAGATTGAAAAGTAGTGTTGTGAAAAAACAAAAGAAAAAGAAAAAAGGACTTTCCATTATGAACGCACAAAAGGAATTTATTTCCTTCTCTCACCAACACCACCATTAAAGGTCCAGAACTTCTTGGCCCACTAACCCACCAACTTAGCTATTGCTAAAGCCAAGAACGAATACCATCCACGTTAGTTCCCCTCTCCATCAAATATGTTCTCCTTACTTCGTTACAGGCTTGAAGCATTCCTTTGCCCGATGGTGAAACACACACAAATATGAAGATGAATCAGCAAAACAAAAAACGAAATAAAAAATCGATATATATGATTCAATCACTCTCAACCTCTATAACTGAAGTGATACTTTGATATTTAAGCTGAAAAATCCTGAAGAACGACATTTTAAAGGGGAATACAAGCAGCAGCTTGTTCACATTCAGTATGGCCAGCATCATTAAATAAAATCCCCCAAATCATTTAACATCCAAGATTTCCATTAACACAAGACAGACTCCATTGCAAACTTTATTGATATAAACAATATGGATTGAGGATACCAAGAGTAAACCTTCCCAAAGCACAACCAACCATGAAAGTTGAAAAAGTTTTATCACTTGAAAGTCGACTGATTGCTCTGCAAAAAAAGTTTATCACTTGAAAGTCGACTGGTTGCTCTGCAATTCGTCTCCTCCATCAAGCAGTTTCTCCTTCTCTGGAGCAGCCAGCCCGACATCAACATCAACCAGTTTTGGTTCTTCAACGCTCTGAGAACCCGTCATCCTCGCCAATATCACAAACGACATCCCACCAAGAACATTATTCAAGCACCTAAGAACCACGACCGATGTCTTAAACGCCAAGGGAGAAAGTCCTTTCTCCAACAAAAACTCAGCCCCATTCAGCGTCTGGTACCTCAAATTACTACTAAACCCCATATGAATTGCCCAAGTCAATGCATTCAAAACAGTGGGAGGTGCCTTATTCGGCGTCTCAAAAGTGGGATCCATCTTCTTCCTCATCTTAATCAACCCATTTGAAAGCGCAGTCCCTACCAAACCCGCGGCAAAACCAACAGCAGCAAAAATTGTTCCTTTATAAACAAAAGTACCAAGCCTGTTCATCAAACCATATGCACCCGGTTCAAACATATGACTTGTCGGACAATTGGCGAAAATTGCAGGTAATGTCTGACTAGTAGCAGCCGCAGTAGGCGCAAGCAAATACATCAAGGTAAAATTCAGTATACAACCAACAACCAGGGTCGAAAAAAACAAAATCCAACTCGTCAAGACCAAAATTCGGCCGCGATGCCATATCACCAAGAACACAAGCAGACACACCAACTACTTCCTCCATCAATACCTTAAAAGGGAACTGCGGATCCGCCGCGACCCGCGATCTCCACCCATTTAGAAAAAGACCCAGAACCCCAAACCCCGCCGCGGACGATGATGAATTGTCAGAACTCGAATCACCAGCTCCGCCGCCGCCGCCGCCACTCCAGTTTCCACCATCTCCGCCACTGCCACCGAAGCCTCCACCGGCATTGGAAAGGTGGGGTGGTTTGGAATGGAGGAGGCGGAGGGAGGGATTAAGAGGGGTGGAGAAAGGGAAAGAGAGAGAAGGAGAATTGGGATTTGGGAATCTAGGGTTGTTTTGTTTGGTGAAATTAGCAGCGTATTGCCTTGCAAATGTCGAGAATCGGAGCTGGGCTGCTGCCGTTGCCATTTTTTAACTGAATAAAAAAAAAGATGGATTAACAGAGGATGAAAACAATGATTTTACAGATCTAAGAGTGCTGATTAAAGATTTTAAGAAAATGTACCTGGGACTCGAAGACGACGATCGAATCAGAAGGGGCTCGATTTATTTATACTGATAGTACAGTGATAGATGGAGTGGATGGGAAAACAAAAACAAAAACACAAAAAAAAAAGAGGAGGAGAACGCTGCAGTCGGAGAGGGAACGTTGTTGTTGTCGCCGCTGCCTGTTGGAGTAGAGAGACTGAGAGAGAAATATATATATATATATATATATATATATATATATATATATATATATATATATAGAGAGAGAGAGAGAGAGAGGTACGGATTTTACATATTTATTTATGTCGTCTATGATGATCATGCGAAGGCTAAAACCCTAGTAGGACTTGCCGCTGTGAGGAGATGCTTGTTATTGTACGGAAATTTTATGTTTATTATTTTTAAAATTAATTTTTATTTAAAAATATATTAAAATAATATATTTTTATTTTTTAAAATTTATTTTTAACAGAAAATATCAAAATAATTTTAAAAAATTAATTTTAAACAATTAAAAAATTTTAAAAATACCTTTCAACCATACCCTCAAACACATTTTTACTTTTGTACTTTAAATTGGGGGATTTTGTTTTGTTTGGCATGATGATAAATTAAGTAATATCAACTTTTTCTATTTTACAATTAGGCATCTCAACTTTAATCTTTATCCATTGATTTGTTAATCAACTAATAACGCTCTGTTTGTTTGCAGGAAAGTTGTTTCCTTTTAGAAAGTGAATTTTGAGGAAAATGAATTCCTGAAAAGTGAATTCCGGAAAAGTGCTTTCCGATATTTGATAGTGTTATGAAAAATGAACTGGAAAACACTTTCCAGTGTTTGGTTATGTTATGGAAAATGAACTGGAAAATAATTTATTAATAAATTAATTTTTTTTTCAAGTTTATCTAATATATATAAAATATTTAATATAAATATTTAATCACTTACAATAAAAGAATGAAATCTAAAAAGTATAATGATGAATTTTTTTTATTATAATATATATTCATACATAGCTTATTTTATAAAATATAACTATATATGTCATATCATATTATATAGAAATAAGCTTGCGAAATATTTTTTAAGTAAAAATTATTACTATATTTTTTTCAATTTTAAAAGCTTAAAATAAGTTTTTTTTTCAAATTTATCCATATGTAACAAATATAATCAAATACTAATCATGAATTAATCAAAGCAAAATAAAACAAGCACATCTATAAATATAGCAAAATAAAACAATAATTGTGGCAAAAAAATACATGCTTTTTAGTGTTATCAACGTTTTTATATTTGATTATGTTAATTCCTCTTATTAAACTTCCTCTCGGTCTCGGTTCCCCGTAATCCTCATCTAATTCCCCTTCCCCTGGTTTCTCCCTTCCCGGTTTCTCTCATCTAATTCCCCTCCCTTCCCCTGGTTTCTCCCTTCCCCGGTTTCTCTCTTCCCCTTTCCCTATTCGGTTTCAGTTTCTCTCTTCCCCTTCCCCTTCCCCTTCCCCTGTTCAGTTTCGGTTTCTCTTCCCCTTCCCCTTTCCCGGTTTCTCCCCTGTTCGGTTTCTGTCATCCCCTTCCCCTTCCCCTGTTCGGTTTCTCTAGGTTTCTGTCATCCCCTTCCCCTTCCCGCTCCTCCTTCCCAGTTCTTCTCCCTCTCTCCCCCGACTACTTCTACTGGGACTTGAAAAAAAAAAGAGCAAGGGTTGATTACTTCCTTGATATGGTGGCTAATTCCAGTTCTACACATTGCCTCTCTCTCTTTATGCTTCCACCCGGGATATGGTGGCTGGATCCGGGGACGGGGAAACCGGGTAGGGAATGCTTTTTGCTGGGGAAGTTTGGCCAGTTTGCTTTGATTGATTCACAGTAATCTTCAGGGTAGGGATTTTGCTTTGATTTGTGGTTTATTTGGTTCTGCCGGTTCTGCAGGATATGAGTGAGGAAGAATGGAAAACATGTGTTTTTTATGGCTTGCTTTGTGAATTTGGGTTGTTTTGAACACAATGAATGTGACAAGGAAAGATGAAGCAAACTGTGTTATGTTATGGGAAAAATATGACAGGCAGCAAATTTATCAAGAAGATGAAGAATTTATGTTATGAGAAAAATGTGTATAATGAAAGAAAAGAAAAGTGTTTTCCGGTTAAAATCAAAAGGAAAACATTTTTCTTTGTTAAAGTTGTGTTTTATGTGTTGACCGGAATTAAGTTTTCGTTGACTAGTCTTCCATGTTGTTGCCAAACATGGGAAAATAAGGAAAATGAATTTCAGAAATTTACTTTCCTACTATCAAACATGGCCTAAGATATTTATGGTAGTTTTTAATAAATATTCATTGAAGCATTTGATTGTATTGGTAGATGAGCAACGTCATTGATAAAAATTGAAATTGAAATGTCTAATTGTAACGTTATTAATAGGGGGTGGTTGGAGATCGTGACTGCCGGCCGCCCCCCAGCCACAGCCAATCACAATATTCTCTTCTCCTTTTATCACGGGTGCCAGAATCTGGGATGCCACGTGTATTTGTCTCTTCTGTGCATTCTCTGCTTGTCATTCTTAATTATCGTTATATTGAATCAAACTACAAGCATCCGACCTTAGCTCAGTTGGTAGAGCGGAGGACTGTAGTTGTTGCTGTAATCCTTAGGTCGCTGGTTCGAATCCGGCAGGTCGGAATTTATTTTTATTTTATAATTTTAGACTGTTTTTTTCAAAATATTTTTTATTTAAAAATATATTAAGATATTTTATTTTTTTATTTTTTACATTTGCATATCAAACACAATCTGAATTATTAAAAAATATATTTTTAAAGACATTTTATGAATGCAAAAACAAACATATTTTGTAGGTTTTGTAAGTAGCATTTGATATTGCAGTAGCGGTTGTTTTTCAAAATGTTTTTAATTTAGAAATGTATCAAAATAATATTTTTATTTTAAAATTTTATATTTTATATTATCATATTAAAATGATTTAAAAATATAAAAAAATATTTTAAATAAAAAAAATATTTTAAATAAAAAAAATATTTTTTATGAAATACAGTTTGTATTGTATTCTCAAACGGCATCTTAATTACTCCTGAGAACATTCCTAATAATAATAAAAATAAAACCTAAACTAGAGTGCTGGAGTAGGAAGCCACGACCAAACGAGCTCAAAAACATATTGCACTAATTTTATTTATCATTCATTATAAAAAATAAAAATAAAAACACTGATCATAGTAGTTTACCTCTGTTCATCATCTACACTATACGTTTTTTCTTTACCTTTGTTTTGAACAAATTCTTACTGAAAATATTTTAAGGATGTATGGAGATGCAGTAATTATTGTTTTTAAAAGTATTTTTTATTTAGAAATGTATTAAAATAATATTTTTTTTATTTTAAAAAAATTATATCTGATATAAATACATTTAAAAACTTTAAAAAAATTTAATTTGAATGAAAAAATATTAAAAAAAATATTTTTAAAATATAAAAAAAATAGTAACGAAAACCTGCGGTGTACTATTGGGAATCAGGTATGTCCTTACGTCACAAAAGTTGCACGTTATGTAACGACTTTTGGAAACTTCTTGCTGTGATGGTTGTTACGGCTGTTACATATTTATAGCCTGAGATTTGACTGATTTGTCGTTTTCTCCTTAAATTCTGGCAAGGATTACATGCTTTTTATATATTTTAATTCTTAAGTTTTAAGCTTATGACAAAATAATTATATATATATAATAAAAAATTATAAAAAAGGCTATATATTCTTAGAAAAGTTATATAAGATTTACGAGGACACCATGAGTATCAATATTAGTAATAAACCCTCCACAATGCTCATTTTGGAAATTAAACAATTAGTCTCGAATATATGCTATCATTTTATTTGATGTTAAACATGAAATAGTGTTCAAATAATAAATATTAATGATATTAACATGCAATTTCTTACTCGATACTCAATTCCATCCCTAAATCAACAGACAGCTAAAACCTGTGGTTTAGAGCATCCCGAACTCTCCACTCACCCCATCTAATGCAATGCAACGTGTATTGAAATGTAGAGGTGTTCAAAAAACCCGACCAACTGATTAAACCGAAAAAATCAAAAAAATTAACCGAAAAAACCAAACTGATAGAAAAAACCGAATAAACCGATTAAAAAATAAAAAAACTCACCTGGTCCGGTTTGATTCCAGTTTAAAAAGGCTTAAACCAATTAAACCGGACCAAACCAAACCGGTTTAATTAAATCTAAACAAAAGTATAAAAGGAACATTCTAAACCTAAATAGATAGTAAATACCCTAACCCTACCTCCCCCCTTCCTTTCGAGCCGCCCCCTTTCCCTTTCCCTTTCCCTTCCCCCTTCCCTTTCCGAGCCGCCCCGCCCATCCCTCCCTCCCTCCCTCCCCCCCCCCTTCCTCTTTCCAGCCGCCCCGTCCCTCCCTCTCTTCGTGCTCCTTTATCTCATTTTCTCTCATATTGTTGTCTTTCTCTTCTGTTCCTTTTCCTGTTATTTTTTTTATCGTTACTGTTATCGATGACTTGATGAGACAAACCCTAACCCTATTCTTTCTAGCTAAACTGTGTACTCTCTGCTTTAGTTTATGACATAAAACTTGAATAAAATCCTTGTTTTTTGTTTTATTAACATGCAATTATGCTAGAGAGGTCCCAGTAGTTTACAGTATGCTATTCTTTGTTAACATGTAGTTATGCTAACTTGGATAAATCCAATGATTGTGATTCGGCTAAAGGAGATCTTTCAGATCTCAACCAAAGGGTCTGAATTCAAAGTTTTCAGCAAGGATTTTTCTGAATGTGATTCGGCCAAATTTATCCAGTGATTGTGATTCGGCCAAGTTTTCTCTTATTTAATTGGTTTCGGTTTTTCTGGTATTTAAGGCTAAAAAACCGACCCGAACCGAACAAAACCGGTTCGGTTTGAACCGGTACTCGGTTCGGTTCAGGTTATATCAACAAGGAATAATATTTTCCGGTTCAGTTGAATTTTTATGTTAAAACCGGACCGAACCGGACCGTGAACACCCCTATTGAAATGAATCTCAGAGGTGACTACAGCATCGTGCCCATGTCGTAGAAACAACAGGAGCTTGGATGGTTGCACCAAAACAAAAACAAGAAGACAATGTAAGAATCTGCTTAGAATAGTCCAACACATGTTACAGACAGAAGAATCACCTCTCATCCCAAGTATTACAAGACAAAAATCCTACATTTTACACAACACACACACACACACACAGAGTTATAGTATGACCGGCAAACAAGGAGGATCTACCCTGGATGTGATGCAAAACATCTATTTAACTACAGGAGAGCTGGCACATGGGAGTGCCAGGACTCGAGAACACAACAAAAGACAAGTTTCAAGCCTGCCATCATCAACCATAAGTATAATAAAAAGGCCTAAAGTTCATGCTTTTTTCTCGTGTTACAAACAAAATATGAAAATATAAAGACTCATTATTGAGGTTTTCAAACCAAAAGGATTGACTAATTATCATTTTATAAAGAGAATGCCCCAGCTGGGAATCCCATGCCAATGAAAGTAACATAAACCAACCAGCAAATTCATGAATTTATCTTAAGATGGAACGGAACAAGACATTCCACATTTGTACGTAATTGTGGCGTAGCCAACCTATTTCCTTTCCTTTTATTTTCAGTCATTGCATCTCAATTCACCATGAATTAACAATGTCCACACCAAAAAAAAAGAATTGGTCAATCTCATCATCCCTTTCTGCGATGATATCATACACATCTACCTTGAGTTATTATTTAGAGACACTACCAAATGGTTTGCTAATTTTGTTCTGCATCATTCCAAATATAAAGTCCATTAATGAAAAATTGACACCTACAAAACTCAGATCCAATGTCTTAGAAGACCTAACACTTACACCATTCATGTATGTATATATATATATATATATATATATATATATTTCACATTCCTCCAGGTTACTAACACAAGAATAAATGCAATGAATATATTAAGTTTTACACAAAAAACTGACCTTCGCAAACCTAACTCAAGAACCAACTATGTAATTCTTCTTCCTTTTCTTTTCTTTTTCTTTTCCCTTTTTTTTCATTTAATGTTATCATTTTTTGTCTTGGGAGAAAGAAGAAACAAAATGTAAAAGAAACCACCACCAGAACGCTCACCAGCAAGACCGTTAGCCTAATATCTGAATTGAGAAGTGTTGGATGGCATACTCTGGGCATGAGTTTCTGATATAAACCAATTCAGACAGAAGTACACATGAGATCTCATCAACGCCCTGTTTTCGCACGTTTCATTCCACTTGTATTGAAAGGAGAGACACTGCCACTTGGTCCTGGACTCTCTTCTCTGAAATTTGAATTTAGCATTGCTAGCTCACGTAGCTGCTGCCTCTTAATAAAATCTTGTGACTCATCCTGCACGGAAAAAGGAATATTTTACAGAAGTAAGGGAAAGGAAATGCTTTACAAATTTTAATCAACTAATGGAGCAGGGAGAATGAAATGCATGAGCAGAACATAAAGACTGAGTAAAGCCTATCACTACTACTTGGGTGTCAGAGGAACTAAATAGAGATCATAAGCCAGAATGCCATTGGTGGATGCTCATTTTTCACTTATTTCCATCCTAATATCTTGGAAGGCATGAAGGGAAACAAATTCTAGAAACGATAGATTCTACTGGTTATTGAAAAAAAAAAATTGCAATACAATGACGGCTTGTTTCCTGTTTCAAGAAAGGCATACGGTTTCAAAAACAGAATAGGGCTCCAACTAAAAGCTTTGTGTTTCAACCTTCAAGAAAGCTCCTCTTCACTTTTTTAACATCAAATGCTAGCACCTGGTTCCTTCAGATACAAGAGTAGTAATATCAATTCATTTTACAAATCTCAAATATGAACTGAAAACCTATATTATCATTAAACACACAACTCCCAAGTTATTTGCCTTCAAAGTTGTTCCCAGGCAGACTGACACCTTGGGCAGGCTCTCATTCTTAGATTTACAGTGAAAAACTATATCGCAGCACAAAGCATACAAAAAGATCGCCAGCTTCAAAAAATTTAGAATTTCATAAAACTTATAAACAGAAGATTCAAGAATGGAAACGGATACCACAGGTTTGAGCAGTTCTTCTATGATTTCTTGTGCCTGCCTGAGTCTTATGTCAACGATGTTGGCAGGTAAGTCAGCCTCAATTAAGATGTGAAGTGGATCGTTCAGGTGCTCATAGCCCGGTCTTCCCCTTAGCTTCTCTTCCTTTCAGATGGAATAAGATAAAAATGATTAGGAAAATACATAAAATGGCATAAAAAAAGACAAGATTCTACTCATAAGTTTGCTTCGTCGTATCAATCAGTTTTGGCTGTACCGTCATTCAAAAAAGCAGGTTTCAATAGCACTACAGTGAGGGGTGTGTATACTACCTTGTCTGGATCCTTTATTGATCCTTTCCCTCTAATGTACACCCGGCAACCTGTGGTAGCTTCCACCCGTTTCAGCGAATTGCCTCTGGGTCCCAGAAGTCGCCCAACAAAATTGAACTAACAATAAAGAAGCAGCCATCAAAGCAATTCTATTTCATTAAAGGGAATTGTGAAGATATGCTCAACCAATTAAATTTAACAGGATAACACCGGAAATTGGTATGACTTACAGTACATACATTTGGATAGGTATCTACTGGAATTTCCAAACGCAAAATTCTCTTCACAGTGTATGAACTAGGGCTTGCAGGTGCACCTTGCCAGTCCATAGTCATTCCAGGAGGTCCACTTAATCTCTGCATGAATGATTTAGCTATATTAGTGTACCATAGCAGTGGAAGCACAAAGGATTGACATCCAAAATATTTAACAAATAAATATAAATAGAACTAGACAATATTATAACCTCTTCAATCTGAAGCTTCTCATTTTACCAAGTCATCGTATCAGTAGTAAACCCATAACACTAGTTATCATACCGCCAATTATAATAGAGAAATATGGGAAAGAAAAGAAAGCAGCTCAGTTATTAACACACCATTTTAAAGTAATGACACTTGTTGTCAACATGTTACAGTCCCCGAGGTTATATAATCAAATAGTCAGGAAACCTCTTACCAAAATTATGCTAAGACCTATTGGCTATCCTTACATTTTTTTAATTATACTATAAACCAAGGAAAGTTGGGATTTAGAGAAGGAATCCTCGTTCAGATCAAGAATATCGAGATAAAAGCTACTTTGTGAAAACAGATGTACAAAAGAGAAGAGTGTTGACACATAAGCGATCACAATATAACCAATTATTTAACAGAACATTTGACATTTTAAGCATGCTGGATTTTCCTTTCTCAAAGAACCACACTTTGCATAGGCAGCATGATCTTGTGAGTACAATAGTTTAACAGCTGGGAGCGTGTCTTAATTTGAAATGTATTTTCATGTAACCGGTTTCACAATGGAATTGACTTTAATAGTATGACAGCTAGAAATCAGTTGTCATTTATCTAGAATTTAGCTGTATTCTCAAGGAACTGCTTTCACAATGGAATCCATCATCTTATACATTTCTACCATCATTAAAAAGGAAAAAGTTGGGACCCACAAGTGTTGTCATTTGGATCATCAAACAATTGAGGAAAAATTTTGAGACGGATTTTGCAAGTGCTAGTAAAGTTGGAGCAACATGTAAATGTATTGGCCCGAGTCTTTACATTAAGAAGAAACATCCCAACCATGGTGTCTCTAAGCTGCTCAGCATTTTAACTATACATATACCCAGAATATATGATGTCAAAGTCTATGTAAGATGAGCTCGGGGCTTTTAGGCATGACATGGTACAGACTATGAGCTGGGTCCCTTTTCTTATGTGAAAAGCTTGAATCTAATTCCAACCTCACACTATAGAAGTAAATGTTTCGCAAGATGATTTTGAATGCATGGCCAAATACTCAGAATGTATTTGGCATAGCACCTGATGAAATTGTTCAGATTACGGAACTTAAAACTAGCAAGGATTTAAAATTGTCTAGCATAAAGTAAAAAACAAGTATTTAAAGTTCTCCAGGTAAAGATTATTGAACTAGGAGCTTCGCTAAAGGTGAAGGAGGAACATCTGTGCCGTACAGTTTAAGAAGAAGTTTCTTTAGCTTATGGGTAAGAACATACTAACAAAGAAACTACTAATAATAAGTACTACATTGAAACAGCCAGCAAGTGCATGTCTCTATTTTTTATTTCTCAAGAAAAAGCAGTTATCAAACTAGTCACTAATGCACTAGGATAACCTCTTCTTGGTAGCATTTAAAATGCTCAAAACAATACAAACAAAAAGCTATAGTTAAATATGCATGGAAAAAGGAAAACTCAAACGCCAGTAATAGCCTCTTTATATTCTTCAACAATCCTTCAGGAAAAGCTACTGCTTGGTGGCATTTAAGCATCTTGCAATGCTATTAAAATGTAGAGATTGTTTCTCACAAAAAGTCGTAGTAAAAAATCAGTTAGAAAATGAAAATCCAAACCTCATCTACCCAAAATTTCAAACTACAGGCAGGCCCAGGTTAACTAGTGGAATGCAAATAGAGAACTGCAAGCAGAAAGGACCGTAGGGGGAAAAATGGAATACAAATTAAAATCAAAAGAAGCAATTACCTCCTGAGGAATGCCATTCCAGCCGCTTAAACCTGTCCCACCAACATTAGACAAGAGGTTTGAAGAAGCCATGGGGCTGGGACTTCTATGCCGTAGTCTGTCGAAGTCTCCAAAGCCTTGGTTGGACATCATTCCTGATACCCGGAAAATTTCTACACATAAAAGAGCATTTACTTGAGAGACAGACCCAGAGCAATCTTATACAAAACAACACTAAATGAAGAATTGAAGTCCCGAGAAAAAAATAAAGAAGGGTAACAGAGCAAAAATGGCTGGAACAAGAAGCAAAAGTGAGAAAAAGAAGGGCAAAATATACCAAACCAAACACAAGCAAAATATTCTACAAGGTCATTTAGGTCCAGAACCATGAGCAAATTAAACCTAGGCCACATTTGCGCAGAGTCCTACAAGCACCTCTCTTCAAGGCTGCAACACGTAAGTTGTATCTCAGACCCAAATACAAGGTTTAATAACAGAAAAATATTTGGTGGAAAAGTTAAAAAAAAATTATACTTCAAATCAGCAAGGGAGCCAATAGAAGACATCTATTCACGCGTTTCATGAGCCATTCACAATTTCCTCTGCCGACTCACTGCAAACCAGTTAAAAACTTTTTGCATGTGGAACTTAAAAGCACTCGAATTTGCCAAACCCAGATAGTGGACATAATTTAATCTCTAATACAAGCTACTATAAAACTTTTGTGCCATCAAAGCTATATCCCAAAATGCCGTAAACTGCTGGCATAAAAAAATTGTATGACACTGGTTTTCATTAACTTTTTTTCTCTCATGATCACATAGAATCAGTGATTCAATAAAAAAAGCCTATAATTAGTTCAGGCTAACCCTTTTATACAGTAATTATTTCCCTACTTTCATGCACTCTGGACAAATCCAGCCACCTGGCTAGTTACAAGGCCTTTCAAATGGTGTACAAGTTCACGCCACAATGCTGCCTGAACCCAACTAAAGATGTTAAATTGTTGAATACCAAATGACTACTCCCCACAATCAGAAATGGAACAATAAAAAACAAAGTACACATTCGATACAAATCGAAGAAAACAACACTGAAAATCACTTGGTAAGAACAATCAAACACATCTAAACGCCCAGAGAAGCACATTGAAAAACCACAGCGCTGAAATTAAGAACATGGTAGTTTAAAAGGAGAAAATAAACCCAAGAAAATCTAGAAAAACCTAGATCCAAAAATGAAAGACTAAGAAGTAAACCTTGATTTAACAGCCGGCTACATGTTGGAAGAACTTGCATGAAAGGTCCAAGCTTTTGATGTTCTGCTAATAACTCTGATAAGTACTGACTGCAAAGGTAAGTAACAATTAAAACAGATAAAAGAAAATAGAAGTCTCTACACAAAGATTGATAAACAACAACAACTTGAACAAAATCAGTAAAAAAGACCAAGTCTTTTGTAAAAAAGAAATGATGAGGTTTACAGAAAGAAATCACTAAGCTTGCATACCTGTCAACATCTGGGGTGCTTCTAATCTGAGGAGAAGCAGCTCTTGCAGGTGAAAAGTTGGGATTATACAAACCTGACATGGGGTTTTTGGTTTGCTTTTGTGGAGAATTTTTTTTTTTCTTTTGAACAAACAAAAGAATATTAAGACTGGAAAAAAGAAAAGGCAACGAAAGGCAGGGGGGTTTTAGTTTTAGCTGTGGTTGTTGCAGAAGAAAAGGGAGAAACACAACACCATCAATAAAGGAGTGAGTTTTGTAATAATCTCCCCCAACAAAAACAAAATAATTAATGCTATAAAAAACAAAAACAAAAACAAAAACAAAAGGGTTAGGCAACAAAACTATCTAGTGAAATTTTGCAGAACGTAAAGACAAAATGTTTTTATTTACCATATCACATCTATTTTTCTCTTTATTAACACCTTCCTTTGTAGTAATAATTGAGAAACTGGCTCATGGTCAAAGCTACTAACTCCCTCTTGAATCATTTTTAGCCGTACAAACTCAGACCTTAAATTAAACTAATAAAACCAAGGATTTTATGAGTCATCGTCCAATTCGGACATAAAATAAACAGTTTTAATACGTAAGAATCATCACATGGTTGTAAGAAAATCGATGTAAATAAATAAAGAAAGAAAAATATCCCATGCCCCTTAAACAAAGTCAGGCAAATAAGTGAAATCTTTATAGCTGTATAAGGTAAGTGGTGTACACTCGAAGATGGCAGGAATTTTGGCGGTGGACAAGAAAAGCAAAAACCGAATGGGGAGAGATTTTACTGTTAATGAAAGTGGGAAATTTTCTTAGGTTTTTGGAGGCACCGTCAACTGTGTAAGGTTTTCCTGCGGTTGTGACCGACACGTGTTAGCCATGCAAAGAACCCATTGATATCTATAAAAAGGTTCCCTCACCGAGTAGAAAATCCATTAATATCTACAAGAAGGTCCCACACCAAGTAGAGAAGCCAGTGCCATTTTGATCATGATGTCGCCAACCCTGTCCTGAGCAGGTGGAGTGTGAGAAATAAGATTGCGCTCCTCCACTTTATGCAAACTACGTCGTTTACATCGACCCGTTAGAGGATATTTTCATAGCAAGTAAACAAATTATTAGTGTCCGCTTGGTATTGTGTTTAGAACTGTGTTTTATTCTAACCATAATTTATAACTATTTGATAAATATTTGAATGTAGATTTTAGAGATAGGTTCCACTATAAGTTGAGTTCTTACCGCCAATTTTGATGACTTGCTTTTCACTTTTTATTTTCCGCCTGTTGCCATATATGCAAAGTGAATTAATTCACTTGGTACTGTTTATTGGACCATATTCGATCAAAAAAAATCAATTTTTTTAATTGTGTTTTACTCAAAAACTAGTATTTAATATTATTCAATAACACTATATAAATTGAAAGGAGATCGCATGATGACGTAGTATTTGCAAAATCTGATCCCAATTTTAATTTTGTTTCTGATGATATTTTTCCTGATTTTGTTGCACGCTCAAAAAATCATGAAAATTGTAGTCCTTATCAGATGAATTTCATACGTGATGAAATTGTAGATAAGTTAATGGAACAATAAAAAATATTTGATATAAAATATTATTTATTTAATGATGTAATAGTGGTAGTTAAATCTACAATATTTAAATTAAAAACATCAATATTAATATATATCTTTTTTAGTTATTTTATAACCTCAATTTGAAAAGCATGTTTAACCAAACACATTAAATTACTTTTTATTCAACCTCAATTTCAACCACAGTTTTAACTAAACATATATAAATATCAAACCAACCTCAACTAAAAGTATTTTTTATAAACACAACTTTTTTCAAATCACAACGACAAAAGCTACCACAATAACAAACACACTCGCGGATGGTTGTGCTTCAACAGTGAAAATACTATTCATATACTCACAATACAATGTGCACTAGAGCAGTGTTTTTTTTCATTTTGATCCCTAACTTTTTTTTTTATTATGTCCTTTAATTACAAGATTAACACCCAATTACTTCAAATTTATCGGCTAGGAAAAAAATTAAAAGACAAGGGACCAATTTACGGAAGGTGCCGAAAATGGATGTTGTTTTTAAAGTTGGAGTAGACTATACACTTTAACCCCTGATTTATTAAATTACACCTATTCAGACCTTTATGTTTTTTTAATTCAATTTTGGTACATACTTTTATTTTTATTATTTTTCATTCCTTGATTTTTTAAGGAGAGATAAGTTTTGTCAAATTATGGCATAGAGAAAGAAAGTCATCGTTTTCACATATTTCAATCACCAAATTGATTGATATTGGTATTCACGAGTTTCATTTTATAAAAAAAAGTTGAATGGTAGTTGTTTCAAACCTCAACATTACCTCAAAAGTAGATCAAAATTGAGGGAAAAAATTCTAACCCGGTTTAATTTCTTGTGTTTGGGGCTATTTTTGGAGTTTTTTATATTGATAAGTTGGTTTCTAGGTGTTGTGAGAGTATTTATGTGGTGTTTTTTTAATGGGTTAAAAATTGGATTTTTAGACAAAAATACATTTGCCTTAATTTTCCAGCCACCATCGTGGTGGCCAGATTATGGGCAGATATGTGACACGTCGTTTGCTTCAGCAAGTGACATGTCGCCTAATTTATTTTTGTCCGACCCTTAAAAATATTTTAAAAAAGGCCTGGGCGTGCTGGCCTGAGCTCTTTTTTTAATAGGCTCGCACATCTAGGCTCTTTTGTGGGTTTTATTTTGCAATTCTTTTTATTATTCGTTTAGGTGTAATATAAATTTAATAAAAAAAATTATTAGACCCAATTAAATTCTTGGTGCAGATCATTGATTCGACGGGTTATGACACAACATCCAGGGCTTTTTTCATGCATTTTTCCCCATGATTTTTTAAGTCCTTTAAAAATAAAGACATGTCAATTTAGTCATATGCAAAATCTTTACAGTCCTTTAAAGAAGGAGACTAGTCGTTTGGACTGTTTGCAAACTAATTTTGCCATCAATCCCTTTAGAAAAAAACTTATCACTTAGGCCATTCATGATTTTTTTGTCTTGTCGAACCTTAAAAGAAGATTTGTCTTTTGCGAAAAATTTTTACTTCAACCCCTTTTATAAAAGAGACTCATCAATTTGATTATTTTTAAAATGAGCATTGAACCTATAAAGATATAAAGATGATAAAAATTAAATTGGGTTTTGGCCCATTTACTTTAATTAATTTTTCAAAAATAGACAAAAAAGCTATTGCTCTTATTGGATGGATCTTGATGGGATCGTATTGACAAATAATAAAGCAATTTTTTTTTTGTACTTTTTTAGTTATTTTTTTTATGAGAATGTTGTTACCAAAAAAATAATTTGTGACTTATACAAAATATAAATCAAGTGCATAAATATTGATACTATTGATATGCACAAAATTAAATACACAAATATCAAGAATCATTCTTCATGGTGATGTTGTTAAAATCATGAATTGACTTGTAAAATCATAAGATTTTATGAGTCAACATATACTTTTGTATGCAAAATCACTTTAAAAACTCGAAAATTAATAAAATCAAATTGAAATCATTCAAACTCTGTAAAATTAGGTAAAGATCAAAATCATAAAATAGAATTTTAAGTTATATTACAAAAAAAAAGACTAAAAGAACTAGGACTAAATCTAACACACGAAAAAAGAGCTCTTTTCATTTTCATTGTTCAAAATGCGCAAAAAACTCTAGTTTCATACATGAAAGTTTTAATTTTTTCATTATTTGGTCCTTTTTATTTTAAGATTTTACATTCTGATCATAAACTTTATTCTTTTTGCATTTCAATCACTGGATATTGAAAGAGGAAAGAGAAAGTCACCAGAAAAAAAGAGAAGAGAGAAGAGTCTGGTCGGTCACATTTCGATCATAAAAAAACTGATTTTAATGCTAGTGTGTTCATTTTAAAAAGAGGAGTTCAATGAAGGTAGTTTTTTTCTTTCAACATGTTGAAGAAAAAGCAGATCAAAACTCGTAAAGTTGCTTTAGATTTGGTTTAATCCTTTATTTTTAAAGTGATTAGATTGTGTTTGATGGTTAAAAATAGTTTTATCGAGATTTTTAATGTGTTTTTGAGATATTTTTAGATGAAAATAAATTAAAAATTAAATTTTTAAGATTTAAAAACTCAAACCTTGGTGATTTAAAAACAAACCAGTAAATGATACATTGTTTGCTCATGCCGATGATGATGTATTGCCCATTGTATGTTATTTTTTTTTTTTTGACGAACAACGTGTCATGTGACCATTTTAGAAAAAAAAAAGGATAACCCGGTGTGGTGGCTTGGC
Organism: Populus x sibirica; assembly: GCA_019202695.1. Classification (NCBI taxonomy): domain Eukaryota; kingdom Viridiplantae; phylum Streptophyta; class Magnoliopsida; order Malpighiales; family Salicaceae; genus Populus; species Populus x sibirica. Next base: position 149,940 of record JAGMVL010001464.1, read on the forward strand.
TTCCAAGCACGCCTAGGTTTTTCGCTTTTAGGCTAAGCGCATGAGTTTAACTTTCTAAACTCAATATTGTCTTACCTATTTTTAAAGGGAATCTTGTCCCATCCACTTCTATTTTCTTCTTTTAATTTTTATAAATAAAATTATTTAGATAATATTTACAAAATTGTTCAGTTATGCAATAACTTTTGAATAAGAATGTAGTTTTTTTATGGTTATATCATCTTTTTTTATGAATAATAATTATACACGAATGTAATATGCAATTGATTTTTTTAAAATATGGTTAGGAATATTCAAATATAATAAAATATTTATTTTACTATTTTTATTGTAAGTTTTTCATACAATTTTATAAAATTAATCATTTTCTTTTATTCTTTATATTGTAGTGTGCAAAATATCAATAAATGATTTTTTTGTTTTTTTTTTATTGAAACCATGATAAATTTTTATTTTAAAAACTTTGCTTTTAATTAAAAAGGCATGTTTTTGTAAAAGTAAAAAAATAAAAAAATACATGAATAACAAAATTTTATTCGATAATATAAATACAAAGAATATTTATTTTATTTACAATAAAACTATATTTTAATAATGATTTTATATAACGCACTTAAAAACCATAACAAGTCTTCAAGATCAAAAAATGCCATCATCTTTGCTTGAAATTAACTTAGAATCTCTAATTACTTGTAGGGTAGCATATATATACCTTGGCTAGTATTTTACTAAACAAGGAAGATGCCGTCTGTTGATTCTTAATTGTCCTCGACTTTTATAATTTGATGATCCACTTAAAATATTTGACCTGGAATTCCTATGAAAACTTCTCAACTCCAGGGATGCATCTCACAGACACAAGCCATTCATGAGCGGTGAATATTGAGTTGATCCTCCATGATTGCAGTCGAGAAGCAAACACAAGCAAAAAGATAAAAAGTGAAATGGATATTAATACCGAGGAAGATGCAAAAAGCCAACAAGAGTTAAGAGCACAGGATAAGGAGTCTGCAATCTGTCTTATGAGCTCGATTGCTCGACGGAAATTCACATACAAATCAAAACAAAAGGAAGATCAAACTGATGCTGCCCGTAGGACTTCTGGGATGTCGAATGTGCACTTTATTTCTTCTTCAGGAGTCCATAGGAAAGGCTTCCTGCATTGGATATCATGATATCATAAAAAGCTGATGATTAAAGAGTTTTAGTGAATGGCCACAAGAGAGCATATGTAAATGGAGGGTCATATAAGAGCTTGTCGTGATCACATCACCCTCCTTAAGCAGTATGATAAAAGCTTCACGATATGGTAGCCCGCCCATGAAGTCGTCAGCAGCACACCGTTTGATATCTGAACAACAGAAGCAGAAGCATGAAATCAACAAATAAGATTCTCCAATTTTTGGCCAGTGAAAGCAATGGAAACCTATGAAATTTGACAGTGTCAAAAAGGAAAAAAGAAAGAGCTCAGGTTCACCAAACAGAATTTAAAGACAATGTCATTAATAATGCTCAGCAGCAGCCAAAGTTCATTGTTAACACCCAAAATCACCCTTCTAAAACCAGGAGTTATCCAACCTTTACAGAAATGGCAGAATGCCCAAGCAAAGGCCTGTCTAGAGTAGGAAAAACCACCCATCTAAGATGAGACACATCTACATTACTTCCCCACAAAATCTACCCCATACGCTCTCCGAATTGTCCAAAAAGAGTAGCGAGAGGGATTCAAATAAGAAATTCTTCCTATATGCACTCCAAGCCATTGTTGCATCCTCCACCGGAACAAGAGACAAGCTTTATCAGCATTTGAAACTTTACAGACAAGCTCTCGAATTCTCCCAGTCCAATCTCGATAGGAAAGAAAATGCTAATGCTAATTCTGCTGCTCTTTCAGGACAACTATTTGACATGTATCTTCCCCTTATTTTTGAGATTTATCAAAATCTAAGAACTAAGAAAGGCATTGAAAGAAAAAAACAGAACGCCTGCACCTTGCACTAATGTCATTAATAAACCAGCTAACAGACCGCAAAGCAGAGAAGCTCATGATTACGAATTGACTGCGCAATTATACTTGTAAATAAAGAAGAAGAAAGGGAAACAGAACCAATACTTGTGTCCCTCATCTGGATCTCCTTTATGCACAAACAATTACCATAATCTTTCTACTAGCAAGAAACGCTCATCAACATTGATTGCCAAAATATAACACTTAATGATCTTGAAAATTTGAAATCATCAACAGTATGAAACAAACTATTATTACCCCTTCCTGCTAGCAAGCAAGAGCATAAGCACTCTCAGTTGGCCTTCTTGTCCATGTTTCTGATAAGCTGCTTCATTTGAAACCTCCAAATAAAAAAAATTGCCAAGCCTAATCCTATCAACACATACACCCAAATTTTCTCATCTTCACTCTCCTTCTCCGACCTCACCTCCTCTATATCAAACAACTCCCTCCCTCCCTTCCCACTTAGACCCTCCACCACACACCCATATAACACATACGCCCTATCCTCTCTCCCCACCACAACCGAGGTAGGAAACCTCTCCCCATCAAGGTCAATTTTGTCATAAACCACTCCCTCTCCCCAACTATCATCACTCTTCAAGAACCACAGCTTCTTATTCGACACAACCAAAACGACACCGTCTCCCCTTATCGCAATCCCATCGCCCTCCGGCAAATCCTCGCTCAACAAAACATTCCTTGCCGTGCCGTCATCGGCATCAACCTTGAACAACTTGCCCGTATTGGTCTGCACCACCAGCAAATACCCCTTGCTGACGTAAGCAATCCCGTTCAACCCGAAGGAACTCAACGGGGAGTAGCGGTCCACGGGAAACTGAGTGAATACCGGTGATGTTGAGAAAATCGAGGCCTCTCCTTCCGGGCTGACCTTCCAAATAAAGTTCCCCTCGGAGTTTGTGACGTAAGCGTTGCCCTTGAAATCGAAAGCGACAGCGTTGGCCATGGGGCTGCGGCCGTCTTCGTCGGAGGGGGCAGAAGGAAGGATGGAGAGGAAGAGGCGCTGGCTGGAACGGAGATCGTAAGCGGCGAGGCCGTTGAAGGGATGGAGAGAGTCGAAGGAGTGGATGACAGCGAGGAGGCGGTTGTTGAGTTTATCCACCGCGAGACCGAGGATGCTGGTGCTGGGAGGGAGGGAGGGGTCGGAGATGATGGTTTCGGTGACGCCGGCGTCGGAGACGGAGTTGACAGTGCGGTGGTGGAGGGAGCCGACGATGAAGTGCTCTGCCGAGGGATCGTAGGTAAGGCTTTCGGGGTAGAGGTTGGGAGATCGGAAATGGATGACGTGTGGGGTTTTGGCTGATGATAGGATTGGACCCACAATAAAAAAGAGTACGAGAATTTTGGTAGACGACGACATCAGTGAGATTGCAAAGGATTTCGTGAGTTGTGCAGAGAGAGGATGATGATTTGGCTTTCCTTTTATGAGAATAGGAGTGACCTCCGGCTGCGACACCTGGTCCTCTCTCCACAGTTCCTTCTGCTGACTGCTTTCATATGTAACTAGTTTGTTTATTTTTTGCGGTTGAAATGTTTTTAAATTGTTTTTATTTAAAAAAATATATTAAATTGATTGTTTTTAAAGTATATTTATTATTGTTATAGTTTTTGTGATGTAAAAAAATAGATTTCTAGTTGTAATTTTTAAAAAGTATTTAAATCAATTCATAGTAAATGATATATTTAAAATATTATAATATTCTATATTAATAAAGTATTTATCTAATGGTTAAGGTATTATTACATTCCTACAAAAATATTAATATAAATTTAATTTTTAGAAAATGTATTTATTGAGAGGGGACAGTCATAAACCTCGAATAAGACTAGTTTCACTCTTTAAAAAAATATGAAAATACCCAAATAAGAAAAAAAAATCTAACTCATATTCTGTAAATCGTATATTTAAGAGATTGTAATGTGAAGCATAAAAAACATGAGAAGCCCTATTTAGAATTTCTAATTCTTCAATTCATGAACTGATGAGTTTTGGAAGAACAACACCACAGCAGATACATGGTCATTTTGGAATAAATCTCTTGAAAAACTAGTGATGAAATCGATAAAACTTGCTTTTGGAAACAGAAGACACAGCGTATAATTCTTTGATATCATCTGGTAGGCATTGGACTAAAGACAAGCACAGTGCTTCCACTATAAAAGCAAAGATAACATAAATTTGGACGGCCCGTGGCTAAACAGCTGCTGATCATAGGAAGAAAGGATTCCTTTGCCATCTGCTGTCTGGAAGAAGATTGCTTAATTTAATTATAATCTGAAAAACTCCAAAGTCATTAACAGTGTAGACAGATAAGGACAGACTGTAAATCTGAGAATGTAAATCTGAAAATGCATTGGTTTTGAGTTGACTGAGGGTCATGTGAGGTAATGCAGAGCTCAAATTTTAATGGTATAAATGCAAGAGAGTTACAGTCTCTCATCTGTCTCTTTCATGGGTAGAAACCTCCACCAGAAGCAGTAAGTGTAGGGCTTCAAGCCTCCAACTACAATTTCTCTGATTCCCGGTAATATAAAAATATGACAACTTGCCCTATCTTTTCTTGTTTGCATACAATTCAAGCTGTAATGACATGTAACCTGGTGATGATTTCAAGTGATGAATAAGACTGCCTTTTTCATTCTATATTTTCCTTCACTTGGTTGGCTGAACTCACAACTTGGAGAAATCTGTTCTTGGTAAAGCAAACGCTAAGCGTTTAAAATTATCAAGGGAACATTTTTCGACATAATAAACGAGCCAAACCCAATTTCATGATGATGATGGGAGAAAATAATCTTTCACTACTCTCATAAGAACACACAAATGCAATCAGTGTAAGGTAAGTTTTCTTGATCTGCTGTGAGGTTAGAAATTAAGAGTTGAAAATGAAGTTCACCGACAGACTCAAACCTCTGATATTGGCTAAAAAAGTAAGGGACTCAATTGGGATGACTGAAGCCGTAGCTTGTTAAAACCAAGCTTCACCCCAGGTCACTGGTAAGTGGTAATCCATGTGCTGCATTATCAGAGGAACACACAGAAAACAATCTATCTATAAAGAAAGGCACCACAAAAAGTTTTATTCCTTGTCAATGAGAAAACTAAATTCATCAAATAATAAAATTACTTTTGGCTATAATGCACACCACAATGAATCATAAAACTATGGAGGGTTTGTGGGTGATAACAGATTTACACAAAAATCCTATATTACCCACACTACAATGAAAAGCCTAGAACCAAACAAGGCGAGGAAGAAGCACCACCAAAAACAGGTGTGAACGGAAGAATTTCTGAATACAGGAATGAAGCTTGAATAAGAATGTGTGTGGAAAGGTGGGAGGACTTGTACAAGCGGAAGGAGTTATGGCACATATTCATTCTCAAGGGTCGGTTGTGTTCGAGTCACCATTGCTGCTGGTGCTTTCGTTTCCCCGACCATTGTCATCTGCAGGGATTCTCCCACCTCTGCAGCTCTCTCCATCTGTTGCACTTTCTTCCTCTGCTTCAATTTCTGTGCCCACAATATGAGGAATGACAAAAGCACTAACAGCAATAATCCACCCAGAACAGACCCAATAATTGGCCACACTTTTTTAGAATTCTTCTTCTTTCCCCCTCCACTTGGCCCAGGACCCACGTTTGGAGGAGATGGAGTTGGAGACACTGGTGCTGGAGAAGGGGCAAGAGACTCAACAACTATTGAAAAATGCCCTTGCTGGATTGTCGAACATACATTTCCAGACGTCACATTGCTCAAACTCGGAAAACCATGTAAATCAAACCACACGCACTTTGCAATAGACCCATCTGGAGCTGAACGAACATTCAGGAATGAGATATTTAGGGGGTTACCAGATGCCATGATGTCCAATTCAGGCAAATTCGTAGCAGATAAATTTGAAGCATCGTAAGCAAGAAGGCCCAACACTGGAGCAATGTAAGTATAACCAGGCAGCGGATAATATCTCCGAGACCAATTGCCCAAATTTTGGTAGACTAAAACAACCCTCTCCACATATGGCTGCACCACTACTCCTTCTGGAATCCCAAACTCTTTGTACATCCGAACACCTCTACTTTTCAAGCTACCACTCCTGAGCCTCATGGCAGCAATCTTAATCCCAGTCAAATTCGAAGGAACAATCCCATCATACGGAATGCCAGTCCTAGGTAGAACAAATGCCCTATAAGCATAATCTTGGAGGAGAGCATCAAGGGCACGTGCACTGTTTGTTGATTGAGCATTAAACCTCGGCAACCAGAGGATCAATGTAAGAAGAGAAAGCATCGCGAGACTTCGAAGAAGCCCCATCGATGCTTTGAGATGTTAGAATTCAGCAGAATAACACTCAAAAAACGTTGCAAAACCCAAAAGTAAAACCAAACACGAAGCCAGCCCTCACAATCTTCTCCTTAACAATACCCCAAATCCAAACCAGAAACTAAAAACTCAAACTTGAAGAGATATTGCAGCTAGGTTCTTCCAAAGAAAATTCAACGACTACAAAGCCTCAAACTTGCAACTCCATAGTTGGTGGGTGACAAGTCTATCTATATATATCTCTCTTTTTCTATAACTATAAAAATAAAAAATGGAAACAACGGATACTGTATAAAAGAACCCCAGATTCGCCAAGTAGAGAGTATAAAGCAGTTCTGAAAGGTTAACGGTAGAAAACCCTTTATATTTTAATTTTTTCTCTCTTTTGGAATTGCTTGTACAAGACGCTCTCTTATAGGCCCAAATTAAACACAGAACTTTGCGAATCTTCGCAGCATTTTCTCAATAAGAGTCGAAATTAAAGAGCCAGTCTTCACAATTACAGCAACTAATTAAAAGTCTTAGAATTAATCAAATCATGTGGGCTAACAAAATGACTGCCAAATAATACACATTCCAAAGAAAAACCGAAAGCAACGATAGAGACTTTTTAGTACCTGGATTCAGAATTCCAAATGGGTTTTTCACTTGACAAAAATTAGAGGTTTTTCTTCTCCAAAACCAAGCTGCTGAAGATTCACATTAGCCAAGCAAGAATCTTGAGATAATAAATCATGATTAACTCTAGGCAAGAAGATTTAAAAGGAGGGACCTTTTTAACCAAAACCCATCTGCATTATGGTTGAATCAAGAGAGTAACACAACAAAATAATTTATTTTGCTTTTGGAACCGACCCCTACACTGCCCTGTCTCTCCTTTTACTCTTACATATATATAGAGAGAGAGAGAGAGAAAAGAGTAGAGAGGGTGAAAAAAGAGAGTAGAGATTATAAGAGGAAAAGACAGGAAGGAAAGAAGCTCTGTAGATGATGATCGAGATGAACCAGTGTGGACTGGAGAGAGAATTTAAGGATAGAAATTTTCTACTATTTTTTCTACCAGTACAAGTAGTGCTGCCACCATAAAACTTAAAAACTAAAAGAACGAACGCAATGGCTGATAAACACTAGAAATAGTAAAACACCAGCAGATAATAGGGGAAAAGAAACATTTAGCAGCGATAATAATAATGATAATCTTAATTATTTTGATTTACAGGTGTGTAAAACATCTGCTAAACCCCTCACATGATTGTTCTTTGTGTTGTTACTATTATGCCCATGGGACTGTTGCGGCTACCACCCACAAACAAAGCCCTCTGTGTCTTCAACTCGAAGGTCAGATTGAAAGGGCAAACAAGAAAGAAAGAAATGTGAATTGAATTTCAATGAGACAAAATTAAATTAAATAAAATAAAGATATTTTTTAAAATTAATTTCTGAATAGAAAGGTAGTCTAGACTCTCAAGAAAGTCACTTATCTCAAAATATATATATTTTTTATTATTATTAATATAGATATTGAATTTAATTTATCCATGACTTAACTAATCCTATGAATTATAAAGTTAATAATTATATAAATTTTTAATAATAATTATATAAATTTTTAATAATCATTATATTAGTAATCACATTATTTAAATATAAAATTATAAAAAAAACAAATCTCTTAATTTAATTTCAACCACTCTTAACCAACTTATAGATGATTCCTATCTCGAAACATTTACAGATACACGTGTGTGTGTTTTACTGCTGCTAATTGGTCATATAAAAATCTATCGCTGAATTTGAAAGGATGATTATCTTTCATTTTCAAGCAAATCTTGTAGGTAAAGCAGCATAAACCGGCGTGAAAAGTTGATCTTGAAAAGTTGAAGATGGCACAAATGGAGTGGACTACTTGCTCATTGCAATCATGATTTAGTTACGTGGGGTATTAGAAAGCTTGGTATGAATTGTTTTTTAAAATATATTTTTTAAAAAAATATATTAAAATTATTTTTTATAATTAATAAATCAAAATGATCTAAAAAAAAATAAAAATATTATTTCTTAAAAAAAATCACAATAACATAAATAGATTGGTATAAATGACATAGGGAAAGGCTGAATGGCATCGTTCATCTTTCTCAACAACTTGATTAAAAATCCAAACCAATCCTAGCTCTTAACTCCTTAATATCAGGAACATAAAACAATACTCTCCATATTGGATCCTGCAAACCATACTCTCCATATTGGACCACGCATGCTAAAGCACGCCTTTGAAGCACATGGATGTGCAAAATCTGTCATCTGTGCACAAAATACCAGGGGCTGCCTCACGGGCTATTTTTGGTAACTTGTACCCTTCGAGGACTCCTGTGAGACAACAAGTTGATTTTTAAAAAAAAATAGCATTGTTTAGAAATAAAAATTTAGTAAAATAACATAATTTTAAAAAAAAATTGTGAAATATTATAGCTTAGTACGCATCACGATTAAGAAACGCTACTTTTTAAAGTTATCACACGGAGATACAAGGCATGAGAGGGAAAAAAAAAACTTTGATTATAACATCATCATGATATATCCAATAATATCAAGGAAGTTCACTAACGATGACTGGACTAGGTCACACTCAACAAGTAGAACACTCTTCGTCCAAAGACAAGTGATCTACTCACTGCAAATGACTCACTCCGGTCATTATTGGTGACCTTCCTTAGTGTTGTTGGATTCATCTCTTTAAAATCATTTTTATGATACCAGTGATGTCATAATCGAATATTTTATGTATCTTCATGGTCTTTTTATTTTATTATTTCCTTATTTCTTTCTTTTCTCTCTCTCATATCTCTTCATTGTAATTACTCACTTGCCTTTGGATGAATAGTATGCCTCATTCCAGTCGTCGTTGGTGACCTTTTTAGTGTCGTTGGATTTATCTCGTCAAGATCTTTTTTATAGTATTACAGGTGTCGTAATTGAAGCTTTGATATGCCTTTGGGATATCTTTCTTTTTTCTTTTTCTCCTCTCTCCTTATTGTAATTTATGTCCGCTCATTTAATAATTTTCTTGAAATACCGCATTTCTAACTAGCTACAACTTTAAATGTTGTGTTCTCAGTCATGACATATAATAAACCGTGATATTTTACTAATTTTTTTCTACTTATATTATTTGACTATTATTTTTTTTTAAATGATATTAATAAGTAAAAATACCCCAACAAGCAATCCAAACAAAACAAGTCTTTAATCAATCACAATCAAAAGTTTTGTGATGCAACTTGCATTTCCAATTTTACCCTCCCCAGTTATCCATTAATAATGGAGTATTAGTTATTTATTAGTATGCTTTGGTCCATGCTAAATTTCTCATAAAATATTTAGGCGTTACAAGTGCATTTTAATTAAAGAACAAAAATCTAATAACTCAACTTATAGTTCTAAACAACCAATTAGCCCTAGGAAAACCTAGTAAAGACCCATCGACCTTTTTCTTTTCTTATAAAAAAACAAAATGTCTTTTTTACATATTTATAAAATAAAATAATAAGTTAATCGAGGTAATGAGATTGAGATAACCTGATATATCACTTATTTAAAAACCTGACTCGACTCAACAATTTGACTAGTGAACCGAGTGATCTGGGGCCTAGGCCGAGTTAGGTTTCAATAGAACTAGGGAGAGGAATGACCTGTTACGATCCTGTAGAAAAAAAGGTTGATCCACAACCTAATTAGCCTTAGTGAAACCCATTCAAAACCCTTTAACCTCTGTTTTTTTCTTTTGAGAGTGATGTTATTTTTTTATGTTTATATAAAAAAAAGGTTGATTTGGGTCAACCCACTTGACCCCTAATTTAAAATTTACCTCGAGTCGACCTTCAGATCGGGTTTGAAAGCTATGTTATTATGTGCTATTATTTTAGAATTGAAATTTGCTATTGGAAACAAAATGGTGTCTAAGGACAACTATTATGGTGAAATTTTTTAAAAATAATTTAGCACGTAGATGAGATAGGATTTTTAGTTAAATATGTATTTTTTTTATCCTTATTTTAGATTGTCATAATTTTTTTATGTATTTTAAGTACTTTTAGTTTTTACTAGATCACCGATGCAACATTGCGGGTCAAATCAATTTTTTTTTTTAATGTAAACCAATGTCTACATGTTGGTAATATTTTTTCTAATATAAAAAAATCTAACTGTGTTGGGTTGACTTAACTTTAATGATCCAAAAATAACCCGGATGATTGTTAAAAACATAGTTTTACTAAAAAAAATTCAAGACTATTTTTTTAAAAAATATTGAGATAAAAAACATATTGAATCAACATTGGTTAACTTGTCAAATTTGCGACAAGTATCATGAGACTAGGATACCCTATAAAAAGCAAATCGAGATAAATTATGAAACTCAATTCTCTATCAACCCAATATTAAAGGATGAGATTAATAAAAAAAACAAACAACTCAAGTCAACTTGGGTTAAACTGTCAAAGATGTAACCCATGTCATGTGATTGGGATATTCCCGTAGAAAGCAATTCGAAACAAATTATGAGGATCAATTCCCAATTAACCTAATGTTGAAGGATAAAATTTTAAAGAATAATTTTTAAAAATACAAAATAAATGACATGAGTCAACCCGAGTTACCCCACCAAACTTATGACCCACATAATGAAACCGAGATAATCTCATAGAAAGTAAATAAAAAAATATAAAGCCTAATTCCAAATCAATGAAATGTTGAAGAAGGAAATTGGAAAGAAAATTCAACTAAAAAGATGAAAAAAACCTGAGTTAATCCGCCAAATCCACGACTCGAGTCTTGAGACCGGGATAAGCAAGCTCAATGTTGAAGGATAAAATTAAAAAAGATAAGAAAAATAACCTAAGTCAACTTAGGTTAACTTCTAAACCCGTGATCTAAGTAATGAGACCAAGATAATTTCATAGAAAGTAAACTGAAAAAAATTATGAAGCCCAATTTTAAATTAATCAAATATTGGAGGATAAAATTGAGGAAAAAAAACAACTAAAAAAAGACATAAAAAACCCTAGTTAAATTTTCTGACCCATAACCAAGTTATGTGACTAGAATAAATAAATTTAATATGAAAAAATAAAATTTTTAAAAAAATCTTAAAGAAAAGCACGGTTAAAATGAACAATATTTTGTGAGGAGGGTATGAATGAATTCCCCTCTTAAATTAGTTTATGTTAATCAAATAAAATTATATAAATAATCTTTAGATTTTCTTTTTAAATTAAAGATATTAATAAGAAAAAGAATGTTTTTACGAGAGAATTAGTGTTTTCAAAGAGATTAAAATTATTACTTTTTATATAATAAATATTAGTGCCATATAATTAAGTTAAAAATATCCAAGATTTTTTTGGAACACATTTATCAAATTCTTTAACTGCGTGTATTTCTTAACTTTAGGGATTAAAATATATTAGCAACGTTTAAATGTTTTTATTGAAAAGAAACATGTTCTGACTCGTGACTATCTGCGAGGAAATATATCGCGAAGCGGACACCTTATTACGAGCTCGTTTGGCTCAGCGTTTGCGGCAACGTTTTTATTTAACAGTTGCAACATATCGTTTGGTTACAAAACGAGTCACAATTTTCATGCATGGGCCCCACTATTATCTGTATTCAAAACTCAGTTTTGTTGAAGCAGAAACTGCATACTTTTCGCAATGCTACGTTTCCTGTTTATTGCAACTGTGTTTATAAACACAGTATTTTACAGAGGCGCCAAATAAGAAGAAGAAGGCGGCGGCTGGAACATAAACAGAGCACAATGGAGAGCAGCTCCCTCAGCTCACCGCCAGCCTCTGCTCTTCCTCTTCCTCTTCTCCTTCCCTTTTGTTTTCTCCTTTGTCTTCTGTATTCTCCACTGTTCACGTGAACAGTGGAGAGCAGCTCACCACCAGCCTCCGCCGTTTCCACTGCCAGCCACTACTCTTCCTCTTCCTCTTCTCATTCTCCTTCGTATTCTGCATTCACCACTGTTCGAAGAAGAAGACCAAAAACAGAGCACAATGGACAGTAACTCCCTCAGCTCACCACCGACCTCCGCCGTTTCCACTGCCAGCCACTGCTCTTCCTTTTCCCCTTCTCATTCTCCTTCGTATTCTGCATTCACCACTGTCCGAAGAAGAAGATCAGAAACATAGCACAATGGACAGCAACTCCCTCAGCTCACCATCGACCTCCGCCGTTTCCACTGCCAGCCACTCCTCTTTCCCTTCCCATTCCCCTTCCCCTTTTCCTTCACCTTCGTCTTCTACATGCTCCATTGTTCACGTGAACAGTGAAGAGCTTATCCACTGTTCATGGCCAGGTCGGGTCCGGCCCAAACCTAAATGCCCGGTGTCTAGGTCTGATCCAGTAAAAAAAAATCCAAAAATATTTCTAAGATATTATGTTTTATTTGAGAAACTAGTGTTTACCATTATTCAATGACACTACATAATTATATTAGAAGGTGATCACATGATGACATAACATTTGCAGAATTTGATCGCAATCCCAATTTTGTTTCTGATGATACTTTACCTGATGTTGTTGCACGCTCAGGAAGCCATGAAAACTGTAGTTCTTGTTGAATGAATTTCATACGTGATAGAATTGCAAATAGTTTAATGGAACAATAAAAAATACTTTATATAAAATATTGTTTATTTCATGATGTAATAGCAGTAATTAAATATATAATATTTTAATTAAAAAAATATCAATATTAATATATATTTTTAATTATTTTATAATTTCAATTTAAAAATAATTTTTCATCGAAACATCAAACTACTTTGTCGAATAGAAAATGAAAGAAAAGACCAACCCTACTCATCCCTTGGCTATCAGCAACAATTCCTTTGTCGTATTTGCCCTTCTCCATTTTCTCTCTCCCTCTCCCTCTCCCTCACTCCTCTCTGTGTATGCATCACCATCAACATAGAGAGAGAAACAAGAGAAGGGAGGAAGAGGGAAAATAAATAAATTAAAAACCTACTTTCTTTTTGTTTATTCAATTTTGTTCCAGATAAAGAAGAAGAAGAAAAATCCGATTGATTGTTTGATCGATTCTCCCTTTAATGGCGATACAATAGTCAAGTTACGACGCTTTCTTTGTCGTTGACCTTTTCCTTTTCTCTTCGTTCATTGACCTCCCTTCAACCCCCCATATTTATTAGGGTTAGGGTTTCTCGAATGCCACCTCGAATCTCATATCCTCCTTATTTCTAACCCCCTTTTCTCTTCCTCGACGGAGTTTCGCTTTCGTAGGTAGTGTTATTCCCTTGTCCTCTCCTCTACAATTTCGATCAATTTTTGTTTTTAATTTCTTAACTTGACAGGGTGATAATAATATAAAATATATGTGATGGTTAGGGCTAGGGCATCATCTACTGCTGATACGATAATGGAAGGGTCAGGGAATATTTCTGATCCGTACAGAGGCAGAGGCGGAGGAAATAGTAATAGCAGTAACAATTCTTCACCTTCTTCGTCGAGGAGATATGGAATGTTATCAGCTTCTAGTATTCTTCAAGCGCCTATTTCTCTTTTATTAGAGTATTCTGGTCTGTTAAGAACTACTCGTTCATCTCACCAAGAAACAGAGTCTTTGATTCCTGGTGGAGGAGGACTTGGTTCTACTAGACTTGATGGTTCGTCGGCTGCGGTGGTCTCTAATAATGGGGAGGTTGCGATTAGGATAATTGGGTCGGGGGAACATGAACATGACAGGGATGGTTCTGGTGGATTGGTTGTGGGGCAAGTTGGTGGAGGGCAGAATGAGGTGTTGGGACAGCAGCAAACGATGGGTGCAGATGTTCTTCAGGGTGATTTGAGAAGTGATCATGAAGGAGGAGGGGGAGATGCCACTGGTGGTGCCGGTAGTCATCAGAGTTCGAGTGTGGGTGGGGATGGGGAAGCTGCTGATGGGGCTGGGGGTAATGGGAGGGATTCAACTTACCAGAGATATGATATTCAGCAAGCTGCCAGGTGGATTGAGCAAGTGCTTCCTTTTTCTTTGCTTCTATTGGTTGTCTTCATTCGCCAGCATTTGCAAGGTATTTTTTGTATATTGCTTTATTATCTTAAAATCAGTGGTTTGGCCTTTTATTATTATTATTTTTTAAAATTTCTAGAGTGGAATTCAATAATGTAAAAAAAACTGGACGCTTGAAGCATGTGGAGGAACCATATTTTGGATAAGCAATTCCTACCATATTCTTGGCAAAAACTGTTAGTTAATAGATATATTGTTTATGTACTGGAAGACTTCCACTAAGATGGGATGGATATTAGTCTATGGTTGGAGGGATGAGTAGCTTGCAAATGGTTTCCTGGTCAATCAGCATGTGTTTGAGCGAGTTTTTATGAAGCAAATAAAAAAACAGCACTGGTGGTTTTCTGGAGGTTATTTATTTTGTTTTGCTTGCCATTACTGCCTGGGTGTTGCTAACTACTCTTTTTGTTTCTGATTATGACTCAACTCTTTTTCACTGAATTCCTCCTTGTTACATTCTCATGTAATTTATGATGAATCTTTTAACTAGAGAAGAACATTTCTATTGCACTGACCTGTCAGTATCTTGCTCTCCAGAGTGATCCATTATCCATGTACAAAATAACCTCGTTTTTCATCCTTGTCATCACTGCTCTTCACAAAACAGTTTCACACACTCTCACCAGATGTTGAAATCTAAATTTGCATATTTGTGAATCTTGCTGTAAGGTCAAATAGATTCATTTGGCTTACCAAATTTTGTATGTTCTTTTCTTTCATCCCAAATTTCTTTCTCCAATTGGCCCTGGTCCTTTGTATGCAATTGGCTTTTTGCTGTTTTGAGGTGATGATTGGATTAGGTAGTTGATCCTATCCATTACCTAGTGTTAACCAAATGAAGAATTATAGGAAGTCATTGTGAGAGGAGAGGATGGGAGAAGGGAAGAAAAACTTAAGTACAGGGACTAGGAGTGGGAGGAAGAAAGTCAAATATTAAAATATGGTTGGAAGAGAGAGATCTTAAAGAATTGACCTTCTTAATTGGAGCTGTAGATTTATCATTCCATGGAGCTGGATTAGATTACATTTCTATGATATTGGGTGGATTCTTCTTGGGTTGATATTGTGGTGTTTTCATCATGAACAGCTTTGGATTCCCTAAAATCTCGTACAAATTACGGTTACTGAACACGTGAAGCATGCAGGGGAACCATATTTTGTTTTAGTGATTCGAATTGGGAGCATGGTATGTTTTTTTCTACAGCTGTCAGTGAATAGATAATTTGTTTAGGCTGCATACTTTCATCAGAGATGGAATGTAAATTAATCAGGGATTTTTTGTTGGAATGGTCAGCTTTACCAATTGCCTGGGTATTTAGTTTTTAATTAACGTTATTTTTAGAAAGTTCTTTAAAGCAAAGAACAAAAGGACAGGGATGGTCTCTAGGAAGCAAAAAGCTGCATCAATGTTGCAAACCTCATTTTTTGCTTCAATCTAATTACATCCCAGTCGAATAAATCTCAATCCTCTTCAACTGAACTCTTTACTGTCTCGTGTTTCATACTTCTCAGGCATTAAGACTGAAGATTTTAACTAGAGAAGAAATGTCTATGGTGCTAACTTGCTAGTTTGTTATGCTTTAGAGTAATTCATTGTTGATTTATAGAATGGCCACCATTTCAATTCTTGTCACCCTTGATATTCTAACAACAGCCTCACCTTCATTCTGTGTGTAAATGCATGTGAATATTGGTCTTTTTTTTCTTTAACTATATTCTATTCCTTTCATCTTGAATGTCACCGTCCATTTTTCTCCAACTGTTCCTTGTACTTGTAGGGCGGATTGGTGCTTATTTGTTTTAAGATCCTCTAGATTAGGCAGATGATCTGACTCCAGAACTTTTGTTAACCAAACAAAGAATTATAGAAAGTAAGAACAAGAGGAGGGGGATTGAAAATTAAGAGGACACAACACAAAATCCAGGGATTTAAAATAAGAGGAAGATAATCCAACACTTAAAACCATGGTTGAATTTGGAGTGCTCTTGAGAAATGAACGTTCTTGAAGTAAGCTTTTCCACCACAAAACAAAAATCTGTCTATTACCTGTTCATTGCCCAATTCAATAATAAGTTTAAACTGGCATATTTTTTCATGATTTCTTATGGTAGGAAAAAGGAAAATAAAATTTTCATTCACAAAAGACCAAAACCAAAGAATATGGATTGCTGCTCGCTAATCACATCCCTAGTTGTTTGTCTCTTGACTTTTTTTAGAGGAAAAAATTCTTACAGAATTTTGAGCATGTTGAATTCTAGTCTTTTTTCCTTAAGTTTTTACTTCTTACTTTTAATTTTTAAAATTTTTGTGACATTGCTCTATATACAAGGACTTGCAGGTTTCTTTGTTACAATTTGGATTGCTGTTGTCATGTTCAAGTCTAATGATATTCTACGAAAACAAACAGCTCTGAAGGTACTTAATTCTTACTGAACATTTTCTGAGCTTTTCTATAGTGACTTGTGCTTAGTGAGAATTCGAGCATCTCTTAGTTGGATTAGATTATGATTATTGAGCTTAGCAACTGTTGGCCTATGCAGGGTGAGAGGAAAGTCTCTATGCTTGTTGGCATCTCTCTTGCATTCGCGATTCATGTGGTTGGTGTTTACTGGTGGTATCAAAATGATGATCTTCTGTACCCATTAATTATGCTTCCCCCCAAATCTATACCTCCTTTCTGGCATGCTATTTTCATCATCATGGTGAATGGTAAGTTACTGTTTGCAAGTTATTGACATATTTCTCTACTTCTGATTGACTAAAGATGCACTTTATGCTGTAATGTTGTAAAAAATAAAGCCTAAAAATGTAGTGATGGCACTTTATCTCATACCTCATGCATTTGTTAATTTTTGCATGGAATATGTAGAAAAACACCTACACGCAGAGGACCTCTCTCAGCCCTTAGGAATATCAATTATTTCTCATGACTTCCTCAAAAGTTTTTCCCCTTAATTAAGTGCAGTTTCCTATTAAGTTCTCATATATGGATGGAATGTTTTGAACCCCTTTAATTAGTGTGCAATTATTTTCTTCTTTTTATTGTTTTTCTTTTCCAGATACTTTGGTCCGGCAGGCAGCAATGGTATTCAAATGTATTCTGTTAATTTCTTACAAGAACAGTAGAGGCCGAAATTATCGTAAACAGGTGAGATATCATATAGAATGTATGTTCGGTTTGGGTTTTTGACGCAGCGTATAACATTGATAGAAGAAGCTAGGGTTCTCAAGCCCTAAGGTTACAGACCTAAGTTGTAGAGAAATTTAGAAAAAAACTCACTGATATTTTATTAAAATCTGAATAATAGTTTTCTTCTCAAAATAAACTAGACACTCCTATTTATATTATTCCCAAAATCTTTTATGGGAAATGATTCCTAATTAAAACTAAAACTTGTTATGGGAAATGATTCCTAATTAAAACTAAAATCTTTTATAGGTAAGATTACTAATTAAAACTTATGAATCCATCTAGCATTAGGATTTTTAAATATTAAAGTGCTAGTTAAATTAAAAGTCTCGATCTAAATAGGACAAAGAATCCAAATACTACAAGGTAAATAGAGACAATCCCGCACGGTAACTTCCGAGCCTTATTTGAAGCCCTTCTCGATCTCCAATCATCATGAAATATTAACCTCGCAAGAAACAGGGCCTTCAAAATCTTTTGTTAAAATTTCAGTTTGATAACAGTTGGATTAAAAGTTATGTTTGATTTATCAAACTGCGTTTTAGACTCATTAAACTCTTCGAAATCTAAAAATCTTAACCATTAATAAAATAATGCAACAAACATTATTATGCCAAGAATATGGAAGAAATTTCTCCATGTCAGTTTTGATTTCTTTTAAAAAGACTGAATATTGAAGCTGGTTGGGGTTTGGCATGTCTACTAATCTGACGGAGGTCTTAATCAACTTTCTTTCTGTCATTCTCTTCAAGAAGTTTTTGGCATATACCTGAGCATTTATTATTTTACCTTATTTTCTGACCATGGTAATTTTTTCTAGGGTCAAATGCTTACTTTGGTTGAGTACCTGATGCTGCTGTACCGTGCCTTATTGCCTACACCAGTCTGGTATCGTTTCTTTTTGAACAAAGAATATGGCAGCCTCTTTTCGTCACTCATGACTGGGTTGTATCTAACTTTCAAGCTCACATCTGTTGTTGAGAAGGTACAAGTTTCGTGATTTTATTGTTTTTGTTTCCTGCATCTGTTGCCTCCTTTTGCCTACATTTGGTTAGGAAAATATTGAGCAAGCTGAATGGCCTGTCCCTTCTTAGCCTGTGTTATCATTTCTCCAATCACTCTCATTTTGGTTGGTAAATTGCAGGTACAATCTTTCTGTGCTGCTTTGAAGGCATTATCGCGTAAAGAGGTGCACTATGGGGCATATGCAACATCAGAGCAGGTACTGTTGATTTCTCTTTTCTCTTAGATCAGGGCCCCTCTTGGAACATTTGCACATATCTAGGTGTAAATCTGCAGTTATTTGGTTTCGTTCTTTTGGGGGTTTTCATAGGACCCAAAGATATAGTAAATAGTCCACACTCATTTATGTTTTGATGAAATAAAGAACCCATGTTTATACTATGGCAAAATGAAAAGCAAATAAAAAAAAAAAAAAATAGCAGAGAGAGCCATCAATAGAAAGTGCATCGATGGATCAGCCTAACACGGGTAGTTAACTAAGACCCTAAAAAGTCTTGCAATTTCAATATTTCCATTAATAAAATGCCACATCACCAATACACCACCCCTCTTCATTTTAATGATACCCACTCTCCCCCTACTCCCTTTTCCTTGATCTCTTATAGTTATATTGTACACTTTTTGTGCATAGTTGAGTCCCATTTACTAATTGTTTAATTAAAGCCAAGGACATGAAATATATAATTATTCGCTTTCACCCAAAACCTAAGATAGTTCAATTTTATGTCCTACATGTTATTTTTTTTATGCTTTTTTCATAAAATTGTTTAGGGATTTACAGGTTTTCCTTTTATGCACATAATTATAATTCTATATTTACAAGGCCTGGTAGACGTCTCTTTTCTTTTCTTTTTTCTTTTAATTCATTTTCCCTCCCATAGAAAAACTCTTAGCTCTGCCACTGCATGTCGGGGAGGAATAAGCTGAAAACAGGAGCTTTCTCACTTTTCCTAGCTGTTTGATTGCAAATAGATGGCGCCTTTTTATACAATAGCAAACCTGCTTTATGATCCAATGATAGCTTTGAGATGAATAATTCTATATCTTGTGTTTCATCATTTCCTCAGATTAATACAATGGATTTGTGATTATTTTGTGGCATTAACAAAATAATTGCTCTTTAACTTACTGTGTACACATTTTTTTAATCTTTCATGATCCTTCTTTTCTTGTACGTGCAATGAGATGTCACATAGAAAATTGTTCAACGATTGGTCTCTGACTCATTGTGTGCAGAAACTTCGACATGTTCAGCTCTCACTCTCTCTAGATTTCATTAGTGGTTCTTGACAAGTACATGGGATAGTTTTCCATGCATTCTAAGTCATCAATGCTGTAATGCAGGTCAATGCAGCAGGAGATCTGTGTGCCATATGCCAGGAAAAGATGCACGCTCCTATACTACTTCGATGTAAACACATATTTTGCGAGGATTGTGTATCAGAATGGTCAGTTTATATGACCTCATACAACCAGCATTTCATTTTCTGTTTGTTATTTTAACATAATTTGCTCTTGCTGAAATCAGTTAGCCAGCAGTAGTTAATTCATTTGTGTTTTATCTGAACTGAGAGTCGGTTTACAGGTTTGAGAGGGAAGGGACGTGCCCCTTGTGCAGGGCTTTGGTCAAACCTGCAGATCTCAGATCGTTCAGTGATGGCTCAACTAGTTTATTATTCCAGATATTCTAGAGGTGTCTACTGTAGAGACCAGCGAGTTTTTCTGTTGGGAGCTCCAAACTCATACCGAAAACTGTCTTTTCCTGATCATCATCTCATCCATACACGTATATGTGACTGTATTTGGCTCTGGCTTGTTCAGTGGTTACTTACCCAAGAAAATCAAACCAAAGATTAGTGGAACTTGAATTGGCTGCCCGTTCTTTTGTTGTATCGGGGAAGGATGAATGTATCTAATGGCTTTTGAAGACACAGTTCCTCAAATGATTAACAATATATATATATATATATATATACATATCATTTTCATTTGCTGTCAATGAAAGTTTTCCATGTTATTTTCTGAAAATTGTATATACTCTTAATTCTCAAGGAATGGATGGATGCGTTTACTATTTGGAGCGCTTGGGCTTATTTCTAAACATAGGAACCTGGTTGGTGTCTAGTTTGGAGTGTTTAGCTTCCTGCTTCGTGTTGGTGGCTTACGTTGGCCTTGCACCATCTGTATCTCGTGTCCTGCCAGTCAGCAGCCGCGACTGTGTGCAAGAAGTGAAAGTAATATCTCAATATTTATTTTTTTCTATGGTATTCTTTCATGTCTGTAAAAGCTGCCTTGCAGTTCTGGCAAAAATTGAATCCCTGCGTAACTTGTTGGAGGTGGTTGCCACAAACATTACTTCATGAACTAGCATTAGAAGGCAAGTTCTGGTTAGTGCAAAATGCAATCAGAAATTCTGGGATAATAAGAAAGCAAGGGTACGTCGATGATTGCAAGGAAACTTCAATGGTTGGTTCTACGCAAGGCAATCTGTGAAGCTGTTCCAACACTCTCAAAACTACTTTTTTTTTTTAAGGTAAAGCGTGTAAAAGAGTTTTTTTTTTTTTTGTTTTTTTTTCCGGGTGATTGCAAAAGAAAAAAGGTGTAAGTGTTTTTAAAAATAAAGAAAAAGTTGAGGCTAGGTTTTTAGACCGATTGAATTAAATAAGTTAATTTTATTTTAATTAGAAAAAAAATAAAAATAAAAAATAACAGTAGATGGATAAAATTTTAAAAAGAAAATTGATTAAAATAACCTGAGGAAAGTTTTTTTTAAAAAAAACAAACGATGCAACTCAATTTATAGCCCATTAAATATGGAAGAATAAATCGGGATAAAAAAAGGACATAAGAAAAACTAGCCCTAGTCAATCCAAATCTGAGTTAACACAACAAACCTGTAATCCCAGTAATAAAGGTTGAGTCAACCCAGGATATCCTGTCAAATTTGTGGCCTAGATTATGAGATTGGAATAACCTAAAAAAAATGAATAAAAAGAATTATAAAGCTGATTTATTTTAAAAAATAAATATTAACCCTTGTTAACTTTTCAAACCCGTGATCCAGGTTATTAGATCCAAAATATCCTATTTGAAAAACCATAAACCCAATTCCTAAAAAATAATTTCAATTATACAAAAAAATTATAAAAATAGTGATTAAAAGAATGAGGATCAAAACTGAAATAAAAAATAAATTTTATATTGAGTTGAATGGTGAAATTGAAAAGAAAAAACAATTTAGCAAAAGGAACGAAACAAAAATCAAAAGAATGAGGATCAAAATTAACATAAAAAAATAAAAATAAAATTTTGATTGAACGGTGAAATTGAAAAGAAAAATCACTTAAAAAAACAAAAAAAAAAGGAGGACCAAATTAGTAAAAATAATATATCATAAATTTAGATCGAATGATGTAATTGAAAATAAATTAAACTTTTATAACAGGGCCAAAAAATATTAGAAATCAAAATAACAAGGACAATTTAAAAATATAATACCATAAATTTGGATTCAAGAATGAAATTGAAAACTAATAAAACTTTTAGAAAATGACAAAGGAAAAAAATTTAAAACCAAAGAATAAGGACTAACTTGGAAAAAACAATACATGTCAAATTGGAATTTGTGGATGAAATTGCAAACAAAAAAAACTTATACAAAAAGGCCAAGATTAAAAATAAAAAATCAAAAGAATAAGGACTAAAGTTGAAATACTTACAATAAAGAGGTCAAGCTATAATTTTCAGGGAAAAAGAGAAAAGAAAAAAAAAGTCAATCGACGACTAGCCGAACCACCAATGACGACATGTGCCACTCTAAAGAGAACATGATATGGTGACACTTACAACAACATGGTGGATTAACATTTTTGGAGGCCATGAGACTCCACACGCGCCATCTAAAGGGTGTAGACGTCTCCCACCCGACCTTCAAGTGCCTCGCATGTGCCTGTTTTTTTTTTTTAATTTATTTATTCAAATGTCAAATTGCTCTTGAGCTGATTTAATAATCACTCAAAAACTATTATGAAAAGACAAAAAAAAAAAACCAACTTTAAGTTTAAATCTTTTGCTTTTAAAAGTATTTTTGTTATTTTACTATGCATTTTAATTCTTTATTATTTTTTATATTTGGTCAAATATTAAATTCCTCCTTAGTTGATATTATAATAATAGAAATACCATTATAAAAATACAAAAATGCACCTAGATGCTAGATTTAAATTTTTTATTTCTAAGAGTATTTTGGTTATTTCATTGTGCAATTAAGAAGAGAGAAGACTTATTTGTTTTTGGACAATTTGGTAATAATAAATAGATTATGTAAAAAGATTAAAATATCTTTAGAAGCGAATGTTAAGGTTTATGAGTGGGGAGGCAAAAACACAATTATTACTAAAACTTGAAGTATGCGCTTAATGAAATAAGAATAATTTTGATTGTGAATTTAAAATTTGAAATATGCGCTTAATGATATTGACTAAAGCTTCAATGTGCTATTATCATTATAATGATTTTTTTTTCTCACCAACTTAAAGTGCATATTTTAAATTAAGTGGGAATTGAATTAATGTTATCAAGTCGAGTTGGAAAGTTTAACCATTATTCAATTAAAACCAAGTTTGATTAAAATAAATTATAGACACCGTTCTATAAATATTAACACAACAATATTCAAGACAGACCAACTAACTCATCGACTGACTCATTGTCTAGGCCAAATCCTGGTTTTTTCTTTAAAATTGGTGAATTGACAATGCCCGCATAGCACGTGAGGATGAGCTCATTTCATACATGTTTGGAAATGTGGTTATAGTTGTTTTTTAAAATGATTTTTACTTAAAAATATATTAAAATAATATTTTTTTTATTTTTTAAAAATTATTTTTGACACCAGCATATCAAAATGATCTAAAAATATCAAAAAATATTAATTTAAAATTAAAAAAAAATTAAAATTTAAAAATACTTTTGAAATATAAAAATAAACAATACTGTACATGCCGTGGACATTCATGCGCACGGGGACAGGGCACAGAATTATTGCTGACCTGCCGTAGATGATGGACCCTATGAAGCACAGCAACCACCTGATTTTAAAATTTCACAGATCAAACAATTTTCTAATTTCAAGTTTGTTATCTGGAAAAGGAAAATCAGACTTTTTATTTGATAACAAATACGCAATTGCATAAACAATTACATTCATAAAACATTAAAGAATGTTTGCCCAAGAAAAAAATCTCCCCCAAAAACCTTGGCTTTATCAAACACAACCAAGAAATAAACGGTAAGAAACCCAATCTGAGTCAAGTCTACCGCATGCCAGAGATGAATAGGACTACTTATTTACGCCATACGATGCTGAGGGTGTTTTTGCTTTTTCCTCCTCATGCACTGCAGACTTTGAAGTTCGTTTTT
The DNA here is from genome assembly GCA_019202695.1 of Populus x sibirica. Taxonomy (NCBI): domain Eukaryota; kingdom Viridiplantae; phylum Streptophyta; class Magnoliopsida; order Malpighiales; family Salicaceae; genus Populus; species Populus x sibirica. The sequence continues at coordinate 174,018 of JAGMVL010001464.1, forward strand.
CTTCTTCTTCTTCTTCCTTGTTTGAAGGGATCCGTTTTTCCTCTTCTTTTTCCTCAAGTACAGGGATACCAACACCTGGGGAGGCATCACTTCTTGTATCTTCTACTTCCTTGAGTGCAGGAACTCCTGCACTTGGGGGGGCATCGCTTCTTGCATCTTCTACTTCCTTCAGTGCAGGTACACCTGCACTTTGGGGGGCATCGCTTCCTGTATCTTCTTCTTCTTCTTCTTCCTTGAGTGCCGGTATACCTGCATTTGGTGGGACATCACTTTCTGAAACCTCCTGTGTTTCTTGCGGGAGGTCAGGGACGGGATAGATTTCCTTTTCCAATAGTGAACTTAATGTGGTGTCAGAAGGTGAGGTGGGCGAAGGTGGAGAAACAGAAAGCATCTTCGTGAAGGGATAGACTTCGGTAACTTCTTCACTGCCTTCGTCCAAATAAACAACATCCTGCATTGTAAGTTGGTGGTATTCAACAATCTCTCTCAGAAAGCGGTTCTCGCGAGCATACACAGAATTCTCATGTGCTAGACGAGCTTTCTCAGCCAAAAGTGTCTCCAGTTGAAGGCGGATCTGCCATAGCAAATATGTAAATCAAATAGTAATCAATAGCCTGTCACAATTGTCTCCTCCAGTTTAAAACAGCTAAAGAAGAAAGATTCATCAAAGCATCCTGCAGATACAGAAGCTAGCGGAAAACAATACAAAGAGAGCATAGATTACAAAATTAGGTCGAACAGCATGCATTGGTCCTACACAGAGAACCTTGTGAGATAAAAACACAATGAAGTACAAGAGTGCATTACCAGATCATCATCGTCAACATTGCTGCCCTTTTCACGGCTCTCCCGAAGCATTTTATTCTCTTCTTCCAGCTGTGAACATCTTTGTTTAGCAAAAGCCAGGTCTGCTTTAACCGTTTTTAGTTCCCGAAGAAGAAGTTTTGCTTTGGCAGCAGTAGCCATTGCAACCTGTGAACAGAAGGCTAATCATTCATTTCACCAGCTAGGAGATTGAAAATAGGCTCACAACTGTCTTTTGCTGAAGCTAATAATTTGGAGTGAATACTGATGATACGATTCCTATCCTGTTCTTAACATATTCTAAAATTGCTGCAAACCGAGTCAGTTCACAACCGCGATTACAGAAAGCCTTACTTTGGCCAAGCCATAGGCTAAAATCTAAGTCGACAAATGGGGACCAAATAAAATCATATTCTTCACACAGCCACAATAATCTATCTTGTATATAGAGACCTCCATATTTAGTGACATGCTGCATAGCAGCATTAAATAGGTTAGTTGAGAGCTTAAATCTTATTCGATTTCCAAATTAATGCATTTAAAACTTTTCCACATGAACCAGTGACCCACAAATACAAAGTTGCCACCTTACGTCGCGAGATGCCTTCAGTTGATTTTCATGGTTCAGAGGTTGTGTCTGTTGTTGCATCCATGAACTATTTGCACCAGGACTTTGATTGTATGCGTCGGGACCTTTTCGCCTTATTTGCAGCTTGCGAGTTTCTTGGATGATATCTGCTGTCTTATTTTCCACAATAGTGCGACCTTCCTGGAAAATAAGTAGAGATATTGAAACAATAAAATATAATTTATATAATTGATAAGTTTTAAATGTATGACGGATTCATCCAGAAATGCAAATCTGCAAACATACTTGTTAGCATCATTAGAACTTATTTTTATCAGTTCTTCTGGAATCTACCTTATTAATTCAGTATTTCAGAAAAGAAGAAGAGTAGAAAAAAATCTGACACTGGATCAATTCAAACTCTCCTTCTCACAGAAAATCTGATCACTAATTAACAACATTCAATTTAATTGCTAACCGTTATTTTTAATAGAGACTTGGGTTTACTACCATAATCTCAGCAATAGAAATGGAACCTAAACATGTTAGAGGATTGTCCACAGGTTAAAAATGGAAGAAAGTAGGGAAAGAAAAACCCTTTAGATGCTTTGCTCAAGATATAGATATGCAATCAATGAGCTCATCAAGTAGGATCAGGAACTAAAACAGGTTGTACAGTGAACACAATGGATAAGTTTGCCTAGAGTTGCAAAGGAAGCAAAACATCTTACCTCGAAAGCCTTTTCAAAGGTGTCACCAATTTGATTAAGGGAAGATGTAATCTTATCCAAGCCCTTTCGTATTGCAGGATTATCCATTTTCCTAAAGCCCTCAGGTGTCCGGTATGAATACTGTAAAATATTACAACAATCAATTGATGACACTTGCCCTTTTATTCTCCGATTTTCTTCACTGCAATAAGTGGGACTCAAATGTTAATTTGGTAATCACCTGACCACCTGCAGAGGAATCTGGCATCTGGAACCTTGATCTTTCTGGTGTTTCAAATTGTTGAGACATATTATCGTCCTCGAGAATCGCTTTTGCTTTCCGAGCAAGGACACCCCAAAACCCTTTCGAATCATTTGTTCCCGGTTTGTCCTCGTATGCATCAAACACCTAGATTTTCAGGCATCATGCCTCATCAAATTTACAGGGTACGAATTATGTGCAGTAAAGCTAGTAATGCAAAGACATGCAAACCAATTCCGTCATCTTTCTATAGTAATCGTTCTAGACTCCAATATGTACAATCATGCCAACAAGGGCATAAATCCAGTCAAAAAAGACTCAAAGATTTAGGCTCTGGAGGCATGATTATCTAGTTTGAAATCCCCTAACCCTAAGTATATATTATCAATTCCTGAATTTTTGCCAAACCAAGAAGGAAAGCTTAGAGACTAAAAGCATATCAAATTTATTGAATCCTAGCGAAAAATACTATAAAATCTTCAACGTTTCTAACATTATTGAATAACTGCAAATTCATTTTCAACATTTAATATGCATAAAAATAAAGGATACAAAACTGAAGCAGTGATCAAAACCAATTCAGTATGTAATCATGGATTGAAAATATATTGATAAGATCAATTTAGAGATGCAGATAAGACGAGATCCATGTTCATTTTTGACAGACAAAAATCCTAAATGAAACAGAAACAAAAGAACGAAATTGGGTTCTTGATAACACGAAAAAAAAAGACATAAAGAAGACCTTAGATCTCCGAGGGATAGAATCTCCAGCATATGCAGAAGAAAGGGATGATTCACGATGAGCAGCAGATGCCCTAATAGCCTGAGCAGCCAGAGATGAAGATGAAGAAGATGTTATAAGAAAAGTGTCGTCATTGATATTAGTATTTTTGTTGATGTTTTCATGGTGGTTGTCTTGTTCTGGTGGGTGATGAATCTCTTCTTTGAATGTTGATGTCCTTGTAATTCCATGTCTTCTCCTATATGCCATCTCTTTTTATTAATGATAATAACTTGTTCTTGGCCGTTACAGCCACCCCCACCGCCACGATGACAAGTAGAGGTGGTGATCAAGGAAGAGGAAGATCACCACAGCCCACAACCGTCTCTCTGTTTTTGGATTTGTCCAACGAACCTTTACTTTGTTTTTTATACAAGACATTTACCATGAGGAATGCTAATGTGACACCACTTGTATCCTCTTAAGATACACTTACATATATTTTCATGTTATCATGATCCAATGGTTTGCATTGACTGGCGGCTATGCTCCTTCCAAATATACAATTACTTAGTCTACTTAGTTTTGTGAATGCCCTAGTTCGGGTGTGGATACCCCATATAAAAATTGTAGGAATGGAATTTAATCTTGATCTACTGCTGGTCCAAAGATACTGTTAGGTTAAAAATAAAATAAAATGATGTATGACTGTGCTACATATTTTGAACACTTAATGTGGGAGGCTTAAGATTCATCTTCTCCCTTTGCTTTTTTCAAGAAAACTCACACTTGTAAGAAGAAACTAGTCCAACTGTTTGCCTGCCTGTCTATCAGCGCAACTTTCCTGTTATGATTTTTTGTTCGAGTCTCACCTATCTTATTTCTTCGTTGACGGGCTTGCCTTCTCTTTATACTTTGTTTATGCAGCCCTTTTTTTTTATTATTATTGTAAAAGTTACTAGTTCAGACCGGAGCCCCGAGATTGGATTCTAGTTTTTGACAGCATATTCTCAAGTTCTTTATCTTGCTATAAGATTAATCCAAGTTCAAACCAAGGATGAAATGGATGCTTGCTTGATAAACTACGAGATTTGCTTTACGTCTTTCTTAACAACCAATGTATAATCATAGTTAATTACAAAGCAATTCCTACGAGGCTGCAATCACTGCCTTCTTTTACAACAAAGGAACCTTTTTTGATGCAAGGCCTTAGCATTATATGCACAAGAAGTAAAACATGTTTCCTGCCAATGAGTTCTTCATGTTTTAGTGCCATTATGTTACAGCTGCAGAGCCAAGTTAGTATGCTGAGTATTCAACGAGGAGTGTGGACGGCTATCATTGTAAGTCTCACCTATTCTGTTCGGAAAAGATCCCTGCATACCTGAACCATGCTGCAAAAATCTATTCTGCTCCGGAGAATTTATCTGGTCAAGCTGTGTCTTAAAAAATGGTAGATCAAAGATGAAATGGCCAGAAACAGGTGTCAATTGTTCGCTAGGTTTCAAGTCCTGAATTGTCTCGGATGAACTGCCAAGTCCATGTTTTGGAACTTGAGCAGCTGGGGCTTGATCGTCACCTCTCAGACATTGTGTACTTGGACTATGTGTATTGCCAATATGTCGATTAAAACTTGACATGCCAGTGGTCTTTAGGGGCCATGAAGATGGTGATAAACTGTAAGTATCACTCAACCTGCTTTCCAAAGCATTTGACCTAACACCCTTGAAACCTGAATCCGATGGTTGTGATTTGTTATCCATCTTGCTTCTCTCCAGTTTATGCATTGCCGATCCATTATCCTTTTTACTTGAACCAGCAGCTAAAAGATTCAGATCTCTGGCATCAGCGACAGGCAAATATGAACCCTGTTGAAGGCCTCTATTTTGATTTTGGCGAGGCTTTTCATTCCTTGAGACACTGGCAACATCCGTGTCATTACAAAAGGAAGCATCACCGCTAATGGAACCAAAGTTACTGTAACAATTACCATTTGGTGCCACTTTCTCTGAAGTTCCATGAATGCCAAAGTCGTTACCAGCATAAGCAACACCTCCTTTATCGACATCAAACATGTCTATTCTGTCACCCCGGCTTACATTTTGGCATGCAGCTGTGATTGTAGCATCAAGAGTAGGTGGACACTGGGCAGAGGTTGATGCCGCAGAAGTTTGACAGTTTGGAGACTGAAGCCAAAAGTTTGAACCTGGAGTTGGAAAATTGGCAGCAGTGGTCGGCCATCCATCTAACTTGCGTTTGGCAACCATTTGGGCAGTTGGTCCTACGTCTTTAACAAACAAGAATAAGCTTTTATGATAGGCAATTTCCTGCTGATTCACCTACACCATGAGAGAACATAGTGTCATCTCTCATGAAGTATCTACTAATTCATGATATCAGGAAGCATAGATAGAAAACAGAACTGTTCTCTCAGGTAAGTCACTTACGTGCACTAGTGGCTTTGAATTACTATAAATTGATGAAATAATTGGATAGCTCTCATCAAGGAACAACATCCATGGCTTATATGTAGAGCGCCTATCTGTTTCAGAAAAACCAAATCTTTTACCATCTCCAGAACCTGTTGAAGAATAGCTAATTAAAACATGTTATGAAATTTGCACAATTCAACTTCATGAAGAGAACGAAAATTTTCTGCATTTCTGTGTCCCTATTGTTAGAGCCTATGGCTCCATCCATTTGTGTACAATCCACATTGAAGAGCCTCACAGACCACAGGTTCATTATTCTTGAGAGTTTGAAACCTTCAAAATTGCACAATCTAAACAACCAATTGTGTAGTGGGAACAATCTAGCCTTTTCCCTTGTGGAGCAGATCCAACTATGATCTCATGTCAAGAGGATAAAATCATTAACCTAGTGAATCCCTTTAATTTAGTGAATGCAAGTCACTTAAGTGTATGACAACCCACAAGGAGAGCTCCTTCTGGACAAAAAGAGAGTTCCTACCTTTAATGATATGGATTCCATATATTAAAAAACGAACAAATCACATATGGAGAACTCCATAGACTATGTGGCTCTATTTCTAGATTAACCTTTAACATACTTTGTGCATGTTGGATCTGCCCTTCCCTAAAACAAGACCTTAAGAAATTTGATTTTGAGGTGGTCAGAACAGAATTCACTTCTTACCAAAAAGTACTTCATCATCTCTTGCATCAGAATGCGTAGTGATGCCCAAGCATGCAGAGTTCACTCGGATCGCTCTTTTTAGACTTGATGAACAACTTGTTAAACATGGGGTGGGTTTCGGGGATACATGAACTGCAGTATTGGTATTGCTGGATTTTGAACTCCTCGCAACCTTAAGGGATGGGCTATAAGTTGAACCCTTGTCTTCATGTTGGGGCCTTCTACCACTTCGTCGTCTTGTCCCCGAGAATTCCAGTTCAAAATTATCAGGATCAGTTTTCAGAACATGGAAAACCTTCTTAGCTAATTCAGCTATGGCACGAGCCTGTAAAAACCAAGCTTTGACGTTCAGTTGGAGGTCAAAAATTCATAATTTATCTACACAGAATTCTTTGAATATGATTGAGTTGTTTGACAGGTAGTAGATAATCATACCTGTCTGAAATAAATGGTGGAAGAGGAATTGAAGTGCATTGCATTTCCGGATATTAGAAACACATCATGCTGCATAACAGTTAAAAATTTTGTGATCAGAAAAGGGAAGAATAGAAGTTTCTTGTCTGGAAGCTACATGGTTCACACATCAACACTGTAAAACAATTGTACCTTCAAAATCATAAATAGAGAATTAATGCTTGATAAAGGAGCAAACCTCAAATTGTTCAAGACTTTTATACATTCCTTCATGAAGTTTAGCCCTCATGGTGCCGAAATCCATAGGCTCTTGGATGATTTCATAATACTCCTCAACCTTATTAGCAGCGATTCCATAAATACAATGAACAAGAAAGGATAACATTCTTGACAAGTAAGGAAACTTCTGATCATTACCAACCTCATTTGGGTCAACTGGTTCTGCAAATATTTCATGGGTATCTCTCCTAAGAGATGGAAAAATAAGAAACAAAAGTCAGAACAAGAAAGGAAACTGTTTTCAACCTGCAATGGACCCCTCAGCAAGAACTTCAACAGCTGTGTCATTGCGCCAATTGCAAAAGACACGAGAAAGGAAACTATAATTGCGAATTACTGATGATGTTAAGTTCTTGATGCATACAAGAATTCCTCAGTAACTTAAATGATATAAATACTTCAGAAAAATATCCACCTCTGTAATATGTCAACGATATGCTCAAGTATTCGTTTTTCTGGCACCCATGATGTACATGAAAAACTAGATGGTTGATCTGATCCAGGAGAACAACTAGAGTCACAAACAGAGAAACTTGGAGATCTGATTACAAATTTAATTAAAAAAAGAAGAAGGAAGGTAACCTGGAGAATGAGCTTGTCCTTTCTGTTTAGGGCCATCTTTTTTCTGCAAAATGGCTTCATCTGGTCCAATAAGGAATGTGAAATACGATGTCAGTGTCACTGAAATCTGCAGTTTGCAATTACATTTTAACGGAGCAAAAAGGCTTACCACTATTGATTGGATGATCTTTATGACTCAGTTCTCTTTCATCTGATTCATCACTTGACTTGGACTCCTGAAACCAAACTCAGGGAACAATGAAGACTTTCTATCAATCTATACAACCTCTTGAGCCACGAGGAGAGACCAAGAGGCAACGGCAAGCTCAAGCACATAATGACAACCACAAATTACTGGTTAGTTACTACCAATCTATAGGAACAGGTTCTGCATGTCATGGTAAAGTGGAAGGCCTTTCAATTTGAACACAATGTAAACAACTCCCTTTGGAGGTTTGGACAAAGAAGAATGAAAGGAATAGAAGAGAGAAGATAAAAAATCCTGAAGGAGCCCCACTGCCTTAAGAATTACAATGAAAGCAATAAAGATAGTGATGATCATGTAAACCCATATGCTGCACTTGAGCTGAAATGTTGGGTGGGGTCAATCAACTGCTATTTCCAACTGCACAACACAAATTCTTCTCATGAATTTATGTAATAGTCATCCACTTTCACCCATATTAGGAGCCCTCTTTAAAACCCACCCAACAGCTTAGAAGTTAGATCCCAAATAAAAGAACAATTGGGCGTGAACAACTCAAATTATAGTGAGCAGGAAACCAGCAAAAATACTCATCACTGATTATTATTTCCATAAAACAATGAATTTGATGAAGCTGGTTGTTATTACCCCACCACTCCAACAACCTTGAATAAATAAATAAACAAATAAAAGTAAAAAAGGAATGGAGGCAGGCAGAGAAGTAAAACCTGTTGAGCATTGGGAGTAGAAGCCACATCTTGAAGTGGTTTAAGCTTCCTCTTTTTCTTTGCCCTTGTCCTACAGGCTGGACCCTCAGGTTGGTTCTCCTTTTGCTGCTCCAACTCCTTGTCTTGTACCTTAGCAACAGTACTGGTACTAGTGCTTGTAATGCTCCTACTAAGCCTAGTTTTTTTAGCAACAGTGGTCCTACTCAGTGGCTGAGCCTTCCACACATCCAAAGCAGATATCCTAGGACTCCTCCTGTGTCCCTCTCTAAACATTCTCCTACTCTTCATTTTTGTACTTTTCTAGCCAACAAAACCAAAAAAGAAACAAACCCACATTGTCAATTTTGTACCTTTGTGTTTACTCATTTCAAAGAGGACACCTTTACAGTAAAATAATCATAAAAACCCACCTCAAGTTTGACAAGAACAACAACCCAGGTTTCTTTTCTGCCTAAAATCGTGAAAAAGCAAGTGCAAAATGGCAATGGAGTTTGGTTGAGGTGTGATTGTTTGAGCTTTATAGAAGGAAAAGCAGCCGGAGAAACAGTGAGAAATGAGAATGGAAAAGGGCGTACATTGAAGAGGTACAGCTAGGAAACAAATGGGGTTTAGTTTTTTTCCATTTTAGTGAGATAGATGCAGTATTTTCAAGCAGGGTAAAGGCATAAAAACCCCTTAATCGATTGCTGTGTTTTGCTGATTGTTTTAAATGAAATCTTGGTGTATGCAAGCAAAGGTGGCATTTGGCAGGTGAATATAGGATAATCTTACCATCAAAGAGTAATGACAGGATAAATATATTGTAATAGTAATAATAATAATAATAATAAAGATGAAGAAATGAAGGCTTTTCGAAAGCTTCTGCTTTGCAATAACCAGAGTGAGACAGAGAGAGAGTGCGTGTGGGGTTACCCAGAAGGGCCAGAACACAACCAGACAAGAAACGAATCAGCTAATAAAAGCGACTATACTACTGTTTTCCTCATCTTGTCTTGATTTTATTTATTTATTAGTGTTTTAAAAGTAATAATTTTAAAAAAATATTAAAATAATATATTTTTTTATTTTTTAAAATTTATTTTTAATATTAGCAAATCATATCAATTTAAAATACTAAAAAAAATTCAAATTTTAATAAAAATCAACCTCAATCTTAATTCCAAACAAGCACTTAGAGACCGTTTGTTTAAGAGGTTGCGTTTATATTTTGTTTAAAATGCAAGCGCAACATGTTTGGTAATGAAAAAAACATCATTTACTGTTCATAGGGCCCATTAAAATCTAAGTTTGTAACGCAGGACAAGACAAAGCAGTAAAGAGCTGCTTCTGTGGAGAGTCACTCCAATGTTCACGTGAACAGTGGAGTCACCCTCCACTGTTTCTGTTCCGACCAGACTCGATTTGATTTAAAGCTAAATGCATTGAACCGGATTTGACCCAATAAAATAAAAAAATATTTTTTATTTTTAATTGTGTTTTATTCAAAAAATTAGTAGTTAATATTATACAATGACACTATATAAATTAGACGGAGATCGTTAAATGACGTAGTATTTGCAGAATTTGATCGCAATCCCAATTTTATTCCTGATGTTGTTGCGTGCTTAAGAAACCAAGAAAATTGTAGTTCTTGTCGGATATATTTCATACCTGATGGAGTTGTAGACAGTTTAATGGAACAATAAAAAATATTTGATATAAAGTATTATTTATTTTATAATGTAATAGCAGTAGTTAAATCTATAATATTTAAATTAAAAACCATCAATATAAATATATATTTTTTAAAATTATTTTTTAACCTCAATTTGAAAAACATTTTTAACCATACATATTAAACTATTTTTTTATTCAACCTTAATTTCAACCACAGCTTTAATCAAACATATATAAATACCACATCAATTTTAATCTAAAATAATTTTTATAAAATAATTTTTTTAAAATTATCACCACCAAAATTATCACAGATCACTTTTAGTCTCGATGAATCTCCCTATGAATGAGAAAGTGTAGAAAAATCATTTCAATCAATTTCATGCATTACTTATTAAAGTCAATTTTCTCATTTTGACAGCAAAACATCAATTTCCCTTCTCACACGATGCATTAAATTAATGAAAAGTCATACGTAAATTATCTATTGGTCTGATTTGACCCGTATTTTTCTTTAATTACGAAATAAATGTATTAAACACAAACTACAAGAGGAATTCACTTTTCAGTGCAAATGCAAGAAGCAAAATAAGAATTGTCTCAGACAATTATAAGTAAAACCTGTTGAGCATTGGGAGTAGAATCCTTTTTTATGTTGGAAAAAAATGACTCGGGTAGCAACGTAACGAGTACCTTTTATTTAGTAATTTCTTATTTGTTTTTTATTTCAAAAGTATTTTTAAAAAGATTTAAATTTTTTTTATTTTAAATTAATATTTTTTATAATTTTAAATCATTTTGATGTGTTGATATCAAAAATAATTTTTAAAAAATAAAAAATATATTATTTTAATATATTTATAAATAAAAAATATTTTGAAAAATAATCACAACTACACTGTTAAACATACTCTATGATACTAACATCTTGAACATCAACACCTACTTAATAGTGGAAAATAGAAAGAGAATTAAAAATAATTATTATTTAGTATGTGAAAATATTTTTATTACTTTTTTGTGTGAAGTGATGTAATTTACTTTTTTCTTTTTATATTTATCTCTCATATTCGGTAAGTATTGATAGTTAAAAGTTTTATTTTCTCAAATAATAGCAAAGGAGGAAATATTATACTTAAATTAGATCATCGTATTATATTTTACTGAAATTAAACCATACAAATAATTATTATGACTAATTAGGTAATGTTTGATTGTTGAACAGTATTGATTAGACTACATTGAACTGAACTGGACATGATTAGATAAATAACTGTTTTGTCATGTGATTGGTGTGTTTCGTATTGGACTGAATAATTTATTTTATTTTGTATTTAATAGACATTACACGGGACTTGATTAACTTGAGGTCTAGACCGATTTGAGTTTAAAAAAAACAAGAGAAATAATTAATCCGACCTGATTTGGTCAAAAACTCAAGTAAATTTGTAAACATAGGTAAAAAAATCCATTAACTATATATATATATATATATATATATATATATATATATATATATATATATATATATATAGTCAAAATGAGGCTACTTTGATTTTTTTTTATTTGGGTCAACTCGAGTTGCCCCTCCCGACTTGTGACTCGGTCTTTATCCCGAGTCGGGTCGGGTTTTAAAATTATGATAATAATCTTTTTTATTCTTGCATTGCTTTGGATCAACTCGGGTTAACCATCCCACCTATAAAGCTTGGGCCTTGCCTCGAGCTGACCCCTTAATTGGGTTTTAAAACTATGGTAATAACCATTTTATCCTTGTGTTTAACTCAAGTCAATGGTCAACTTGGCTCATGACCCAAACTTGGTCTTGGTTCGATCCCCGAGTAGGGTTTTAAAACTATGATAATAACTATTTTTATCATTATATTGACTCGGGTCAATGGTCAACCCGACCTGTGATCTGGGCATGGTCCTGGGTGACTCCCGAGTCGAATTTTAAAATTATCATAATAATCATTTATATCTTTACATTGACACAAGTTAATGGTCAACTTGACCTATACCTAGTCTCGAGTCGACCCCTGAGTTAAGTTTTAAAACTATAAAATAATCATTTTTATCCTTACATTGACCTGAGTCAATGGTCAACTCGACTCGTGACCTTGGTCTGGTTTTGAGTCGACCCCCAGGATGAGTTTTAAAATTATAATAATAATTATTTTTATCCTAACGCTTACCTGGATCAAGTGTCAACTCGACTAGTGACTCAAGTCTTGCCTTGGATCAGTCCTTAATTGGGTTTTAAAACTATAATATTAATTATTTTTATTTTTATATTGACTCGGATCAACTAGATTAATCTTTATATAGAAAATTAGACAAATTTATCCTACTTTTTTTAGCAAGACTAAAATTTCTGCATTTGAACAACCTTGAACATGACAATATATTTTTGTATTATCCAAAGATGCATCAAACAATCTCACAACAAAAATTATCATATCTAAGTTCATTATATTACAGTATACCAAACACTATCTTTTTATATACTCTATCATCTTTGCATGTTCATCGATTTCTCAATAGATTTTTTTTCCTTCTTTCTTTCTTTCTTTCTTTCTTTTAACATAGACAGGTTGAATTAAAAAGGAATTCGTTGAGATCTTCCGAATTATCTCAAACCCAACAGACAAGAGTATCAATGTGATCTATTAAGACTTTTCATGTTATATTAAGACATCTTAATTACAAAACCTCTCCATAAAATGAAAAGAGATAAGAAAACTAGGAGTTCTGATATTCCTGACAGTGTCTTGAAGGATGGAGTGAGCCTCGGTGCTTGTTGCAAACGACATCAATTAACAACTTGGCATCACCATCAAAGAACACTTGTTGGCAGGAGTGAGCCGTGTGTAAGCTTCCCGGGGTGCAAAATCTTCAACAACCGTGGCATCTAAAGCATGTTGTAGTGGTCGACGAGCACATTCAGCGTTGATCACCGTGCCATTCATGTCTGCCATGATCACACCACGGGCTCCTTCTCAAGAAACAGGATCAGAAGCCCTCGTCAAGATTCTTAAGATTCCCGATGGGGGAGGTTGTCATATCATCGGCAGCAATATTGGAGTTGTACCTGTATCCTGATTTGATGAGAGCTAGAAGGAGGAGGCTGCAACTTTCAAATTCATGCTGCTGATCAAAAGCTCTTTTGAAATAATCTGACAGGAAGACCAGTCAGCAGCATTAAAGACAGAGGCTACGCGAGCTTTTCATAACCTATCAATTCATACTGCGTTGGATTCTGACATTAATAGTTGTCTTTTCTTGGTTGATTTTATACTCAATTTTAAACCAATCTTAATTTCATTTTGTTTATAAGATTGGTGTCAAAACAAGTTCTTGTGATTTTTAGTCTCCGGTTAAGATAAATTTATATGATTTCTTTCATCTCTCGAAGAAGACAAATATTCGTTATATTAAGTCTCTCAAATATGGCTTTATTCATGAAGAATATTATATATAGTTTAAATGTATTGTTGTTATATGTCTTGTAGTGTTTTTGCATATGTGACTTTTCTAGTCCGTTTGGGAATGCCGTTACCACTTGTCTTTAAATTTTAAATTTTTTTGGTTAAAATTTTATATATATATTTTCAGATCATTTTGATATGCGGATTTTAAAAATAATTTTTTAAAAATAAAAAATATCATTTTAATGCATTTATAAGCAAAAAATACTTTAAATCACAATCCCTACCACAATCCCAAACAGACGTAAAATCTTAATAATGAAGATGTGTGCATGATACTTGGATAAAGAAAATATTTGTTCATGTGATCCAAATTCATAATCTTCACCTAACTTTTAATTCTTATTGTTTTTAAATTAAAATTTTCTCAATTATCTTAGATCTTATTATTACACAATATTTTTATGATATGATTTATATTTTTGTCAGTCTAACACATTACTATAATTGATAACTATTAAAAAAAATTATCATCTACTAGCTCGGTAATGTTAAATCTCACAAAGCTTGAGTTTGTTGCTTTGATATATCTAGTAAAAATTGTTCTATGGACTCTTAATGCTGAAATTTATTTAGATGCTATGAATCTTAAAAAAAAATATCGTGTTAAACTACTGATGTCACCATCTTTATCACGGATTAAAAATAGAATACCTTGCAACTAAGAATTTAAAAGAAAGGTATGATCATCATAAGAAAATAATAATTTCATGAGCTCTTTGTGAATGGATTTACTTGTAGTTGCAAGATTACAAAACCAAAGTATTTTGAATTAATTCTCAATTAAAATTATACAAAGAAATATGGCTAAGGAAGGCTTGCCGGAGAAAACTAAAATTACTTTTCACGCTTCTAATATGCTCCTACAACAAGAATACCATAAGCGTAGTTCTATGAAATATCCTAATTTGATATCATGTCTTCTTGTTGATAAGCAAAATAATAAGCTTTTGATTAAAAAAATTATCAATTAAGATCAATTCATTCGGAGCCATCCCTTGAAGTGAATACTATAATATCTTATTATCGTGAGCATGGTCGTGGATGTGGTCATAGTTATTTCTTTCCATAAATCATAATTGTGGCTATAATAACTTTGAGTTTCATGGTGTTCATAACAACTTGAATTTTAAGAAGTCAAGAAATAATGAGAAGTGTAGTGGAAAGGAGAAAGGTTCACAAAATAAACCCTAAAAAAATACATAAAATAATTGTTGGGATACACTTTGATGTTTTTGACTTCTTTGAAAATGTTGATGGAAAGAAATAATCTTTTGATCAAAAATAAAAAAATTCATCGTAGTTAATATTTTATATATTTAAAAAGTTATGGTAGGATAGTTTTAACTTTTAAGCGTGTTTGGGAGTGTGGTTGTGGTTGCTTTTCAAAGTGCTTTTCACTTAGAAAAGTATGCCAATAATATTTTTTTATTTTTTAAAAATTATTTTTGAGATCAGCACATCAAAATGATTTGAAAACATCAAAAACATATTAATTCAAAGTAAAAAAAAAAATTCAAATTTATTCGGAAGCGCTTTCCGAACGCAGAAACAAACAGCCTCGTGTGTTATCTTTCAATTTAGTGCACTGTATTTCACGTTATTATGCAAAGTATTATCTTTTTAAATAAATAACTAAAATAAAACTCTTGTTTTTTTATTTATAATTCTTATTTATTTTATTATTATTTTAAATAAATATAAACTTATTTGGAGTCAACGGTGAGAATTATTTATGTGTGGAAGATATTGTAACAACACACACCATCATCAAAGATAAAATATATTTTTCTCAACTTAAATTAGTTGAAGCAAATGTTAATACAATATTAATTTGGTGTTGAAAATATAATTGAAGGCTAAAAAATAACAAATATTATGTCCCTTAAATTAAGAAGCAAAATTATTTATAAGCGACATGCTATTTTCTAGAATATCACAAAAAAATCTATTTAGTTTTAAAGATATACACTATAATGATTATCATATTGAGACCATAAATGAGATTGGTATATAATTTCTTTATATTGTATTGCTCATCTCAAGCAAGAAGCATATAGTAGAAAAATTGTCATCATTCTTTTCAGATTATACTATACATATATTAATCCAATAAAATTTAATATTGTAATTAATCATAAGTTATTTGATTATAATGATGAAAATAATTACTAAAACTTTAAATTAATGAAGATCCACTAAAGAACTAAAGGATTTTTTAATTAAACATCTACAATTAACTATTGAAATTAAAATTATCATTGATCATTTTATAGCTTATGTGCATACACAAAATGGTTTAGCAAAATGTTTAATTAAACATCTACAATTAACTATTAGACCATTACTCATAAAAACCATGTTGTCAAGTTCTTAGGGATTTGCTATATTACATAAATACCACAACACTAATTTGAACTAAGCCAATTGTTTACCATAAATACTTCTTGTTACAAATAGTTTTTGATCAAAAACTAGATATATTCTATTTGAGAGTTTTTGCTTATGCAATATTTATTCCAATTACCTCACCATAAAATACAAAATTACGTCCATAAAAAAAGACTATGAATTTATGTTGGAATTGAATCTCTACTGATTATTAAATATCTTGAATCATTTACTAGAATTAATTTCACAACACATTTTGCTAATTGTCAATATGATAATACAATGTATTTAATTAAATTTCTTGAAGGACTAAAAATCCTGAAACATACAACTCAAACTTTACAAAATGTATTCAATTAAATTACAAAGATCATTGTGTGGATTAAAATAATCAGGATGAATATGATATATATCTTTTTAAAGAAAGATATGTCAATAATCTTATTAGACCGTGAAAAGCTTGTAGAAGTAGTTCTATACTTTAATATAAAAAAAATTAAGTTAAAAAATCTTAAAAAGACAAAATTTTATCTCAGCCTATATATCAAGCATTTATTAAATATAATTTTTTTTTCCTCATCAATCCACTTATACAAAAGTGTTAAAACGTTATTGTATGGATAAAGCACATCTATTAAACTCCTTGATGGTAGTTTTATTCATTGATATAAAGAATGATCTTTGTCATTCTTAAGAAGATAATGAAGAGATTTTTGGTCCCAAAATTCTATATCTTAGTACAATTGATGCCTTAATGTGTCTTGCTAACTATACAAAATCAAATATAATCTTTTTTCTTAACTTATTGGTAAAATATTATTTAGAATTGACATGAAGACATTGGAGCGATGCTAAATATATTTTCATTATCTTTGTGGAGCAAATGATATGAAATTATTATTTTTAAAATATTCAACCAATAATTGTTTGATATGCTAATGTTATTTATTTGTTTGATTTACGTAATATTCACTCTTAAACAAGATATTTATTCACATATGATTGGTATAACTTTATCTTAACATTCTACTAAACTAACTATTGCTACCTCTTCTTCAAATCATGCCATGCCAACATACTAGTATAGTATATAATATACGGATTTTTTATTATAATAAAATTAGTTATCATATAATATATACAATTAGCATGACCAAATGTTTAGTTTTTCTTATGTATGTGAATATTTCCCTGCATTAGAACTTTTTTATACAAGTTAGGTATTTGTGTGTTTATTATTATAAAACATAAAGTCTTATCATATGGTAAATTATAATTATAATCGAATAAAAAAATATAAAAGAAATTAAATAAAAAAACCGTGGTAATGCACGAGTAGTTGGCAAGTTAGAAATTGAGATTTAAAGCATCAAAGATCAGATAATTAACCTGAAAAAAAAAAAAAACAGGAATGCCAGTCGTGGCCGCGACTAAGAAAAACGAAAAAGGGCCCGGCCCAACCCATTGACTCATGTCAGCCGTGGCGCGTGTGATTGTTAGAATTTAAAATTTTTATTATATTAAAATAATTTAAAAATATAAAAAAATCAATTTAAAATAAAAAAATCGAAAGCTTTAAAAAAAGCAGGGAGAAAAAGTGATGGGAAGCGGAGCTGGCTGGAGCGTGAAGTTTTAGAAAGGAAAATGCATTTTTAGTACATGAAGTTTTGTTTTTTTATAATTATCTCAATAATTTAAAATGGTTAGATTCACTTGCTTCTCGTGATATATTTAATATTTTTTTTTGACATATTTAAAAGATGAGAATCACTTTGTTAAATAATAATATTTAAAAAATCTAAATTTTATATTTTAGAGGATTACTTCCAAAAAACGAGAAGCCATAATTATTTTGTTAAAAACATATCAAGTTGAGTTTATATTTTAGAAAAATAATTACAAAAAAACTCTTATAGTTTGATCTAAATTTTACTTTTCTTTTATATTTTCATTTTTTATCGTGTAATTTACATATTCAATAACACTTTTACATTCTTTGTTTTTTTTTATTTAATCATAAATATAATTTATAAAAGTACAAAAGAAAAATTATATTAAGATAAAAGTACCGAGGTTTTTCTTTTTTTCTTTGTAATTATTCCTTTTAGAAAAAGAAGGCATACATTGGGGACTGACACATGAAAGATATAATAAGTTGGGGACTAGATTGTAATTTCCCTTTAATTTTTATAGTCAGTCAAGCGAGGTGAGGTCAGGAGTAGTTTGGTTGGTTATTAGTCTGCTTCCTCTCTGTTTAAAATCTTCACCATTATCATAAGAGAGAGAAATTTCACGCGCCTCCTTTCCCTTTCTTCTCCTCTTCGTTCCTTTCCTTTTCTACTCTCTCTATCAATTTCTAAGAAAATGTCCTCCTTTCTCCCTATTGAAGTTTTAATCACCCCCTAAGAAAAGAGGTTTGTTGTTATTGTTGTTGGAATTTTCAGTGTAGTTGCGGTGGTTGTCTTGTCTTGTCTTGTTGGAATTTCCCGTCTTGCTTGCTCTACCAAAAAGTCTCTCTCTTTCTCTTCTTTTTTAGATCCATTTTTGCCACTTCTTGCTCCATATATATATAATTGCTGCGATGTGGTGTTGTTGGATTCTTCCCATTCTTATTTGAAGAAGGGAGTGTTCTGCTTTATCTCTTGCAGTTGGAGTCACTGCTGTCAAGATCGGTTTCTTTCCACTTTCTTGATTTTTCCGGTAATTTCTTAAAATTTTCCTTTTTCAACAATTTCCCAGTTATTTATTGCTATTGTTATTATTATTATTTGCAATTAATCTCATAGTTTTTCAGTTTCATCTATTTGTTTGTCTGTGAATTACTGACTGCAGTACTGATAATTGTAGAAGAAAAAAAAAAATTGCGGTATGTCTTCCTTAGCTGGTTGAATTCGTATGCAACCAAAATTCACATTACCTAGCTAATGACTATTGTATTCAGTGTGCAATAATCGAGCTAAAATATTTTGAGTGGTGCTGCAACCCCCTATTAATCTTGGCATGCTTGCTTTTGTAACTGATGAGAGAATTTGGGCTTTGCTTATTGGATTTGGAGGCGAGGTCTTTAACGAGCAACTACTTTGAAGATTTCCAATGCATATGCCCTCTCCGTTCTCAAGTTTCCAGCTCATCGCCTCTTGGGATTTGGTCATTCTAATCGAGTTTCATTCAGTTCAACAGATTTATATGAGTTTGTGAACAACTACTTAGCTAAACCTTCTCATCTTATCCTGCTGGTGGTGATTTGGTGTTTGTTAGAGGTTACTCAGTGGAAGTCAAAGCATGGAAGCTTTTGTGTTATTATTGTGATTATTATCCTAAGATAAGAGGGTGCTTGGGTCTGGTTTCATATGCTCTTTGAATATACCTTATTTTTATTGAGAAAATCTCTGCGGGGTCTAGTATGATAGGTGGTTGTCATTGGTGTCATCTGCATAGAAGCACTCAGTCATCTTTGGGTATTTCTTTCACAGGACTATTCTTCCAACAAGGCAACAATATTGGTTTCCCCCTTTTCTTTTTGAAACCAGCGACATTATCTCTTGAGGAAAATAATTGTGCATGGTTTTAGTTTCTTGTTCAGGCCTTCGTTCAAGGTGAATTTGTTATATTTGTTTTCGATCAACATTAGCACGAGGGATTAAGGTGGATTGTTAATTTGGTAGTCAATTCATTGATTCTTATGCTGTACTGCAAAGAGTTGCTGATGGAGAACAAGCAGAGGGAATTGAAGGGGAAAAAAAAAACTAGAATCCACTGTGGGCTAATATATTGAAATCCATAAAGGGGTGCTATCTGATTTTATAACAAACTACAAATTCTTGAAACCCTTACAAAAATTCCAATCCTCAGTTTTTGTTCCCACAATGTCTATCCAAAAAATTGGTGTGCATATTATGATAACTAACTGCCCTTGAGATCCTGCTTATCTCTCATGTCTTTGAACAATTTTCTTTTCCTTGGTATACTTTCAGATGGATAGGGATTTGCAAAGAACTTCACAGGACGTGCCCCTGTCCACTGCTCATATCCATGTTAATGGTGGTTTTGTAGCTGACCATCCTAGCCACTCAGCATTATGTGCTCTGTGCCGAAGTATTCTTGTACCTGATAATGATGATCTTGAGATTAGTATATGTGGGCACTGTAAATTTTTGCTGCTTGAAGATCTTGAGACCCCTACTCGAGATTCTCATTTGAGGAGGCTTCACAGAGGAAGAAGAACCAGGTACAGCAGCTCTGAATCGATTGACACCCTTTTCTCACAACAATTTTCTCAGGTGATTAATTTGGCTAGGCAAAACCACAACACCATTTATGGGAATGAGGATCGATCTATAGATGGTGATAGTTCTGCTAGGTTGTTACAGCGTACGAGCTCTCGCACAACTCCAAGTAGTTCTCGAAGATGGCAGCATCTTTTTTCAGATTCTGAAAGTGAGAGCTTTGATAATGTGGATTCTCTTTATGGGGAGAGTGAAATTAATTTCAGATCCAGTAGGTACCGGGTTTTTCACAGTGAGAGTGATGCCATTTCTTCAAGTGTGTATGGTGAAGACTCTGATGCTTCTGTGGATGGACATAGTGTCCTGGACACAGAAATGTTTATTCAAGCAGATGAGGGAAGCAATTTTGACAGCGATACTGACATAGATCCAATGCATGCTGGTCTCCACCAATGGAACTCTGATGACCTAGAAGAGGAAGAGGATGAAGAAGATGAGGAATGGGAAGAGGCTGATATTGAGGAAGACACAATTGGATCTGTAGAAGCTGGAGCTCGACTTCGAAATATGTTTATTTCAAGTCCTAGCGAAGGTAATGGCCCTGTTAGTTGGCGCAGGCAGTTTCGTTCACCGGAATTTGAGGGCATGAATCGCCGGAGAACCAGGCAAAGTAGACAAGCATATAACCATGGCTTCTTAGCTAACTTGGAAGAATCAGAATTACCACGACACATGTGGAATTCTGAGTTCGGAGATTATGCCACAGGCTTTGGGGATTTGCTTGAAGCTCTTGCTCGTTCTGATATTGGAAGGAGAGGAGCACCTCCTGCAGCTGTGTCTTTTGTGAATAATCTACCACTTGTGATCATCAATGAGGAACATGAGAAGCATGATGGTTTAGCTTGTGCAATCTGCAAGGATCTTTTGCCAATTGGCACTGAAGTTAACAAGCTTCCCTGCCTTCACCTATACCACCCTTACTGTATATTGCCTTGGCTGAGTGCACGAAATTCATGTCCTCTCTGCAGGTATGAATTTCCAACCGATGATAAAGACTATGAGGAGGGTCGGCAAAACTCTAGTACCAGAATGGAGATGCATGGTATTCAGCGGCAGGAAGTTAGCGAGGACAGTTTATCGGATGTCTCAGATGAACCTCTTGAACATGGTCAAAGAGGGAGGGGATTCCTAGATGTGGGCCCGCCCTTAAATAGCTCTGGCAGAGAGGGCAGTGGAAGGAGATGGCTTTTGCTTGCTGCTGCCCCCTTGTTAGCCTTTTGGGTATTGTCTTTGTGATGTGGTGGGGCAATCCTCAAGGAAGACGGACAAATGGTCATTGCAATTTCTCTGGGAGAGGCCTGCGTCAAATTCAAGTTTCTGGCTCTTCCCAACTCAACCAAAGGGGCAATGGGAGGAGAAGATGGTGGTCTTTTTTCTGACGATTTTCTGTGCCTGAACGTGTTTAGTGCCTAAGATATTTATTGTTTTTTTTTTCCACTTATCTTGAATGGATCTAATGTGTGGTCGGAAAGCATGATCATGCCTTGCCTCTAATATGGACGACTGGGGAGTGGAACTGGTTAGGTTTCTGAAAGTCCGATGAAGATTTGATCTTTTTAGTTGCTGATTGGGCAACATATTATGCCATTCGATACGCTAATGACTCGAACTTATTACTCGAAAAATAAACAAACAAATAAATAAAAATGAGGGCCCGACACGGTCATACTTGCTTGTTATTGAATCTCCTGTCCCCGTGTTCCTTTCGTTTAGGGTTGTATACTCGTGCTACGGAGTAAACATGTTCCTCTCCTTTATACGCTGCGGAGTTATATATATATATATATATATATGTTCAGCTGTAGTAAACATGTTTCAAAGAACAAAACGAGTCTATAATTTAGGTCATATATTCGTTGAATCAGTTGATTTTATTTAATTAAATAAAAAAATAAGCAATAATAATATATAAATCAAATAAAAAGTGACCTCAATAACTTGAAAAAAAATATAGAATTTAATTCTCAATTAATTATAAAAGAACAATTAAAATAAAAAAATTAGACCGCGTTAACTAGAATTAACATAACAAACTTGTAACCTACGTAATAACCTAAGTAATAAAGGTGAGATAACCTAACAGAAAGCAAATAGAAAAATAATCATAGAACTTGATTTTTAACAAACTAATTATAGAAGTATGAAACTGAAAAAAAATCAAGAATAGCCAATAAAAGCCAAAACAAGAAAGATGATGAAGGTTAATTTAAAAAAGAACCAAATTTTAAAGGAAGAAACTAAAAAAAGAAGATTATAATTCTGTTTTTAAAAAAGTGACTCCAAAAAATTCAAGCTAACCTGAGTTGATCAGTTGATCTGTTAAATCCATGGTTCAGGTCATGAGATTAGGATAACCGAATATAGAATAAAATGTAAAAAAAATCACAAATCCCTTTTATTTTATTTTTTTTAAAACAAAATCGATTGATGAAATAAAAAAAAAGAAAATAAGTCTAAAAAAACAATGTCAACCCGCATTAACTTTTCAAAATCATGACCTAGGTCATTAGGCCAAAAGTAGCCTATTTAAAAAAATACAAAGCCCAATTCTCAACCAATCAAATGTTGAAGGATAAAATAAAATAAAAATTCAATTACACAAAATGATCTAAAACAAAAAAAATATAATTAAAAGAATGAGGATCAAAATTGAATTAAAAAACTAAATTAGAGGACAAATATAAATTTTTTTATTGAAGAGTGAAATTGAAAAAAAAAATTAATTTAACAAAAGAACTAAAAAAATTAAAAGAATGAGAACCAAATTATAAAAAAATTACATATCACAAATTAGGATTGAATGATGAAATTGAAAATAGGTCAAAATTTTACAAAAAAACCAAGAACAAAACTTAGAAATTAAATTAACAAGAATCAAGGTTGAAATCTTAACAAATAAGAGGACAATTCTGAAATTTTAAATGACCAGTATGATTTTCAAATTGATGAAAGAAAAAAGATGGAGAAAAGAAAAGCATCATCGATGACAAACTGCCTTACCACTGACACCATGTGCTACCTCAACAGAAAAAAGATGTCATGACAATTCCAACAACACAAGGAAATTTTTGTTAGTTGGAAATTGTCGCACACGTCTGCTGAAAGACCGCAAGCACCTCCCTCACACCAGTCACTTTTAGTTTTTTTGCTTTTATGGATGATTTACTCATTTTACTACGTTTTAAAAATGTAAAAAGAGTGAGTTGTCCTTGATTAATCTGATAGTAACTAATGAGCTTTGTGAAAGACCAAACTGCCCCAATATCTAGTTTAAAGATTTTGTGTGGGAAGAGCAAAATTGTCAATACACTTAGGGGTGTTAAAAAAAACATGTCCATCTTTAATATTTGCATTATTTGACCCAACTCAACCTGTCAAAATTGAATAATGTAGATTTTACAGATGATAGTAACATGTCAAGAAATCTAATAAATGGATATCATGGGTTGGGTGCGGGTTAAAATTTTTAAAACTCGTTCAACTTGACACAACTTGTATAACCCAATGTAAGTAACCTAAGTCCTTGATGTAAACAATATTTTCCCTTATCTCTCCATTTTTTTCCTCTCTCACCTTAATACTCACAATTGCCTCCCATTCTCTTAATCTCTTTCCCTTCTCTTTATTCCTCACTCTAAAAAAAAATTATATTTGTTTGATTGATATGATGAAGTGATAGTATATTTTTCAATTCTAATTTTTTTTTTTTGTTGGGTAACCAAGAGACCATGAAAAAAACAAATGAAAATTTTAATAATCCAGATTGAACTTTTATTTTTCTAGTTAAATCACAAACTCAATCATTTTATAGTCTCTTTCTACTAATATATCCTTTGTACATATTGTAGCCTAATTGTTGGATAAAATGCTTGACTATGATTTTTGTTTTTTTATTATGTAGAAATTATAATAGTTTTTATGTTATCTTTAATATATGTATTTTAAAGGTCTTATTTAGTTCTATCGTTACAACTTGATATTTTTTTTTTAAGATTGTCAAAGGATAAGAGAATTAAGATGCTCTATCCGCGAATATCTGTAACATCCATAAAAATTTTATCCTAACCCAATATATTCAACTCACCCGGGTGTAAAAAAATTTAAATGAATCAAGTTTATATTTTATAAAATATCAAAAATTAAGTCGGATATAATTTATGGGTCAAAACCCGACCACTATATTCCTGAAAAACCCTAATTACCCTATTCTAGTGTACAATAACTTCTCTATAAATGAGCATTGTTTTTCCAAGAACAATTAGTGTTTTGTTAATATTCATGTGCTTATCAAAATTCATTTTCGCATGGCACAAGCGAAGGATGGGAATAAAACCCAACCTGAACTGCTGAGCATTCTTCTTTTTCCAGAGAACCTGAGCATTGTTTTCTTATTGAAAGGTGTAACTAACTAAGAAAAGCTTTGCTTGAAACTACTGCAGCCGGGACGTGATAAATGATATGGCAGCTGATGGATAAAAAAAGGAATCATACTGAAGCTTAATATATATATATATTCTACAGCACCTTCTGCAGCACTTACAAACAAAGCTTCGTTTGTTAACTCGGCCAACCGTTAAGAAACACATACTTAACGCAGCGATTTCAGAACAGTAAGTTGAGATAAAGGACAATCCATCCAGCCATTGAGAAAATAGCAAAAATATGAACCCAGAATAGAACGGCAGCAGCTTCTCTTCCACAGCCTCTTAGATTGGCCACGGCACCTAGAGACAGGGGACTAATTAAGTAAAGAGATGCTAATCTTCCATATCAACCCAATAATAATAACATTGATCTAATCCCTGCTTTCAAATGAATTATTTGGCTGTCTGACATTTGAAGGGAAGATCTTCCATATTTTACCTTTCCCCCATTTTCCAACCAAGTTAAATATAGCATTTCATATACCAGAACAGAAAAATATTACTTGTTTCTTCTTTTTTTTTCTCTTGCATATCAAGAACAGTTTCAATGAAGGCAATGTGAAATACTGTTCCGAACAACAAGATTGATTATGAAACGCTAATTTTCTGATTACTTGAAAGTTTGCGTTTTGATTGAAAATGCATAGGTGAGTCTTACCAGAAAGGACAGATGTAGGCATTGTATGTTGCAGAAGCAGGACAAACTTGAACATCTTATCACCAGGAGGGAGGAAGCCAAGCTTATCAGCCAATGTAACTATGCCAAGTCCAGCAGGAGGCACCAAAACTAACCGACCAAAAATAATAGCGGCAGTTGTCCGAAAACCAAGTTTAGAACTTCCCGGTCCTGCAGTGAAACAAAGAGCTTTCACTTGAAATCCACAAAGTGTTTAAGCTGATAATATAATTTTTCAACAAAACTAAGAGGCCATTACTTCGAAAACAGATAATGCGATGGCACAATAAAGTAACAAAAAATTGTTAGGGAATTAACTCACCATCAATGAGATTGCCTCCTAGTGCCAACAAAATGCATGGAATCATGGCCTCCCTGAGAACCAGAAGCAGTATAAGGCATCAGCAAAACCAATTAGAAGCATCTTCATCATGCAATGCAGAAGTAACTTGGAAAGAATAAATCACTACTCATGTCTCAGCACTATAAATAAATCCACCTTGACTGCTCGAAGAGAAACCAAACACCATACATGCAAGTCAAGCTTCGTTTTCAAAATATACAGAAGCGAGTTTGTACAAGATGTTTCTATTTCTATCAAATTAGCAGGGATTGTAAGGTAACTCTGCCCTGTTTGTGGAGTTCGCATGTATTGAATATTACACATGCTGTTCAGAATGCATCAGCATGACTAATTACATAAGCCTTTCAGTTACAAGAAGATCCAATTTGATGATCATGCCAGTTAGGATAGCAAAAAATTGGTCCCGTTTATCTCAAAATTTGAGTATCAATACTACTTTCATTTTCTAGTTCTGAATCAATTCAAATAATAAGAAACGCTTGGTATAAGAGGCAGGCATACCCGAGAATCATACAGCTGTCAGTGAAAAAGAAAAGTGGAGCATCAGTTGTAAAGATCAATCGCTTCAAGAATGGTACTGCGCCAAGGAACATAGCTAGGATCTGCAGAAAACAAGAGCATATCAATTAAAAGGAAAGTTGAAAGAGGAAGAACAATAAAAATTGTCTTCTCTTTGTTGTTTCCTTTCCTTTTCTTTATTTGTTTCTTCTTCTTCTTTTTTTAATATAATGCACTCTGCTGGTTTTAAGGGGTAAATCCAAAGCTTTTGATAAGAACCAAGTAACTTTACTAAGCCAGCAGACATCTAAAGCGAAAATTGAGTTAAAATGTGCGAGCTTAGAACATTGCCCAGTGAACAGAAAGGACGGTGAATTATAAAGGTGATAGCAGTCTGCATCGTTTGGCCTGTCCAACAAGTGGAAGAATAAAGGTATCAACACAATCATGTTCGGGCTTAGTTCCTTTTCATCCATATAAGGTGCTTCAACACAAAATTCTATGAAACCAAGTGCCGGCACAGTTTTCACCAGCATTCTTACAGTCAAAGAACAGATTTTGCAATTCTAATCTGTATCCGGAATCTCAAGTTACAGTTTCACAACATCACCTAAGATATCACCAAAAATATACCAAAACAAAAGGTTAAAGACGAAAGTGAACTTACAGAAGCAATGATAGGGGGCTGAAGAATTTGCTTGAGCTTCAACTTGACATAGAGAAAGACCAGAAATTGTTTAATCTGCAAAACGCAAGAGATAATGAAACCCAAGTCTATGAAGAGGAAATAAAGGTACGATAAAACACCACCATTAAGTGAATTAGGAGAAAACAGTTTTTCTGTGTTCTCTTCAAAATTTATGGTGCTGGGTCACAACTTTGAGAAATCTCAAACAAAAACCAAGAGTAGTGGTGATGTCTTAAAACCACTTTACAACCCAGTAAAAAGTCGTAAATACCAAGAACAATGAGCTTCGATATTGTGAAGAATTGTGTTGACATTCATCTTAGTACCATTTCCTTGCTAAGAACCTAGAAACTTAAGAGCAGACTGCAGTTTAATTGACACAAAACAATAGATACCTTTGGCACAGCATGTCTATTTATCAATAAGATAATCATGACCTGGAAGTTTAAATGCCAGCTATTTATCAGATATTCATAACATGCACGCATAACTTGATTCTTACCCTCCCTCTCTTTAGCGCATCCAATTCTTCTGGTGCATCCTCCTGGAGAAGCAATGGGACTTGCTCAGGGGGAGCATCTTTTGCTGGGCTCTTGATGGAAAGATTCGCATCCTCAATATCGAAGGTAACTTCCGGTGGAGGCGCCAACATGTTAAATACATATGTGTATAAAATGATTGCACCAACCTGGCATGCATCAACCAGAGCCTAACCAGTCAACTTTATGGGAAAAAAAACAAAAAAAGACATGTTTGACGGTTAAAAAACTTCTTCCCTGATTTTTTAACTTCAAGTTTGTTGGGTGAGATAGTCAAAAGAGAGAGTAAACAATCACAGTATGAGTTAGTAATGAGAGAAACCCAAGCTTATTTCAGCAAGAAAACTACCTGAAGCATAATATATATAAGAGTGTATGCATGCTAATTCAATAACAACACAAGTACCATAAAGTTATGCAGCCCCAGTCGTCAAGTACAGGTAATAACAATAGACTAATAGATGGTTGAGACTTACCCACTGGCCAAATGAGATGTAGGCAGTCCCATCTGTGCTACATTTTTCTGAGTCGCCAAAAGGGTTGGATGTATCTCTACATAGAGCTGCAATCAAGACAAGTGGCACATTCCCAATATTCCCTGCATGGAAGGATGCATTTCACTGTTACAAACCATGGTCTGAAAAGCATGGACACCAGCAGAAATATAAAGAGACTAGAATTTAGAATACACGTTTGTTTTTGTGACTTGCAGATGCATTTGACTGCCCAAGTAGCAGACAAAATAATGAGCATATCAGGATTTCGAAAATGAAGTGGCTCACCAATTCCGATTTGTATGATTGAAAACTTGAAGAAAGGGTAAGGTGGCCGGACAATGGATGCAACAACAAAACCTATTATTGAGCCAGATATGGAGCCAAGAACAACATTCATGGGAATAAACCACCTGAAATATAGAATACGTAGCAGCTATAAGAACAACAGAAACCCTATTACCATTCTGCAGATATAGGAAAAGAAAAGAAAAACAAGCAACAATCACCACTCCAACATTTTCTCTAAAGTGACAGCTTGGCCAAGTTGAGAAAATATCAAGCAAGGTAGCAGAAGCGAAAAAACCAGCTGCGTATATAATTAAAGCAACCAGTTAGTGCTACGTGCATTATCTAGAGCACCACTTTAATCATATAAAACTAAATTAAATTAAACCAAATTTGGTTTAAATTACCCCATTTAAGAGTTTCCTTCCACTAGCTGGCAAGATGTTAACATACTTGGAGGCCATAAGAAATCCCAAGAAGCACATGGTAAAAACTTTGGCTATAGGCAGAACAGCAATTTTGATGGTGTTTAAGAGCGACTGTCCTCCGGCCTGGTTTCCCACGGGGACCATAGCTGATAAGAATCTCTCCATGGCCTCTTTCTTGAAAGAAGCCAATCGCTTCACTCGTTCACCAAGTCTGCTCAGGCAGTCCTTTAACAAGATAATATAAATGTCATTTAGACTAAATCCCTAACACGTTCAGAAGAATCCTCTGCAAAACTCAATAATGAAAATGAAGGATACTCCATTATATTAACAAACTTATTTGAAACGGTAACTCTAACAGTAGTGGAAGAGAGAAATTGAAGACGACAAAACCTTAGGAATTTAAAACGATCGAAGAATTTATAATGGTATTTAAAAATTATATCAAAAGTGAAAAAGTAAAAAGTAAGTGAATCTGATAAATTTTCTTAAAAGTATTAAAAAAAAACAAAGAAAAAAGGCGAAGGAAAAAGCTAGCAAAGAGCCAAGCCCAATGACTGGCTCTTTGCTATTCTGATTCCAATTTAAATTTGGATACAACTAGTCAGCCATAATAATAACAATCTTCGACAAGAAAGAAAGAAAGAAACGAGGAGGCCCCTTGCTCGTCTCCACACCGAGAGCCAGAACACAAACCTGCAATGAGCAACACGCATCTCTGCTAACTGTTTATCACACAGCTTCTGCCAATTTGATAGGGACATTGGAAACTTCGTGGTCAACATCTGGTGTTTTAAATTAAGATTTAAGATACATGGTGATAAAGAACAGAGCTGCATGTGCTTGTGATATCTAGCTAACTACACAAATATTGGATGCATCTTCCAACATGTCTTTGTTTGGGCAATCAACTCTCTGTGCGTTTCTCCCATCTCCACTCATTTTATCAGCTACCCTCCCCCTTCACTTTCAATGCTGAGCTGCAAATCGAGTGTCCCTTTCCCGTACTCCTACAACAAGCGCCGTACGTGTCCTCCTCTCATACTTTTAGATTCTTGCTTCCTTAATTAAGAACCGAACTGATGAACGCAGTCATCCACAATTTGAGCAAAGTTGTAGCATATCACAGGGTGTGTATGCATAGCGTTTGAGCGCTTTCTTAATGGTAACTGGAAGTTCCATGGATATCACAGACTTTCCAAGGTTTTCTCTACGAAAGGTTTCAAAGGACATGCATGTATCTTTTACGGGTTTGTCACCATCGCAAGTTAGTTTCGGTGGAATTCCAGTTAAAAATTGTTTATATATATATATTTTATATTAATATTTTAAAATAATTAAAAAATATTAAAAAAAATATAAAATTCATGAAAAATACGGTTAAATCGCACTCCCAACTCCCAAATACCCCCATTAAAAATGATATTGTGGATGAGATTAATTAATTACCATATGCCTTGTTAAAATGTAAACAGCAACCCTTTCAATAACTTAATCCGTAAATTTTAATTTTAATTAGTATTTTTTTTATGAGGTATCTTGTGATCAGGTTCGAATTGTATCAACTGTAGCTAAATTATTAATTTTATTTCAAGAAGGTGAAATTACAAGAATAAAGAACGAAGAGCTGGAGGTTCAAAGTCCCACCTTAATTATATTTTCTCCAACTATTTGCTTAATCGTTGATATCTTCCACCTTTCATGGCCAAGAATGGACTAAATCCAGGAGAAACAGGGAGGGGGTGGGCCTCTGTCGATTGGAATAATCCACGCATTTCCTCTTCACTGCCAGCGTGAGGAAGCTGCAAGGAAACAACTAAATAAAATTGTCTATAAACTCTATATCGTATACGTTACGTAGAACAGTTAGTCAGTTACTGTAGGATCTGCACCTATCTGTACACGAAATAAATAAAATTAACAAAAACATTAAGGTTAATGGGAAAAGTATTGCAGAAATGTCTTGATTTATTTTGAATTGAAACAATAAAATTACTATTTTATCATTCTAAAAAAATTTAAATTATTAATTTGTTTAAAGGTAATAGAGTCTTCTCACAAGTTTATTGATCATTGTAACATTCATCCAAAGTGTTCGAAGACAACTTAGTCTTTTCATATTTTATGCATGGTATAATTACTTAATTTTCCTTCAAATAAATTTTCACCAAACACTTAAATGACTACATTGATTTTAAAATTAAAATTTCTTTAGCTTGCCCAAAGGACTTATTTGCATTTTCATCTCTCTTTTTTTTTTTACAATCATGTGATCTGAGTAGCAATCTAGTGTATGCATATGTAAAAGAAAGAAAAGCGGCTAGCACATGTATTGTATGCGCCAATAAATAAGCAACATTGTTAGAGCATCTCCAATGTAAAATGCTATTTTGAAAAGCTAAATTGATAAAATAGCATTTTGAATAGTGTAAATATAGCATTTTTTACTATATCTATTCCAATGGAAAAAAGCCATTTGAAGAGCCATTTATATTGAAGTGAAAGAAACAAGTGTCTTATTATTTCTTAATAAATTTGATGTTACTTTTTTTTCCACATGTCTACATTTAATTGGTTTATTTTTTTAGTGGCCCTACTTTGTTGGTTTTGGCTCTTTGAAGAGATATGTAGGAATAGCATTTGTGGGAGAGAAAAGCCATTTTAGCATTTTGTTTAGCTTTCCCCTTGGAGTGTGCAAAACAAGTAAAGAAAAGCTAAAATATTAGTTTTTTATTTTTGGCTATCCATTTAGCTTCTCTATTGGAGATGCTCTTATGTTCAAGCGACACGTGTGGTAGCTATGGTGGCCAAAAACATCATTCCTTGGTGTTTTTTAAATCATCATGGTGGGGCTCCTTGAACGACGTAGATGGTGTAATTCCCTTCTGTTAGCTTTTTTTCTTTTTATTCCTTAATTTTCGTGCCTGACCTTTAAAATATCACAGCAACCCTTCCATTTGTTTTTTCTTTCAGATTTGGTTTGTGTTCTTTCAATTCATATTTTTTTATTTGAATTAATTTATGGAATTGATTTTTTTTCAATTTCATCTTTTTTAATTTTTTATTTGTTAGATTTGGTCCTCATTCTTTTTATTTCTATTTATTTTATTTTAGATCATTTTTAAAATTGATTTTTTTATGATTTCATCCTCCTTCATTTTTTATTGCTATTTGTTTTTTACTTTTGTAAATTCTTTAAATTGATATTTGTTTTGTAACTTCATCCTCAATATTAAATTGATATTTTTTATTGAGCTCAAGTCTAGGATTTAATAGGTTATAAATTTGAAAGATTAACCAAGGTTTAAGAGATTTGTTCGGGTGCATTTTTTTTTCTTTTCTAAGCTCATGCTTTTTCAGTTTCATCCTTGAGCATTATATTTGATTGGAGATTGGACTTTGCTATTTTTTTTTCTTTCTATAGGATTTTTCACTAATTTTGAAAAGGACTTGGGTTATCTCAAGACTTTTTATTTGTCATTCTTTGTTCAATTTAGCTTTTCATTAAAAATGGTTTCGAATTAAATTAAGTAAATTGCCTTAATATAAGCATGATACTTCATGATATTTTATTTGGTTAGCTTTCGGGGTCGTTGCTCTGGTGGCGTATGCGATCTCTTTCGTTGTCATCATGTAGTCTTTCGTAGTGGTGTTATAATCGTCTTGGTAAGCTCTTTCTAATGGTGGATCAGTATCCATGATGGAGCAATAGTTAGTCTCCAGGTAGCTTTTCTTTCTTCTCGTCTTGAATATGATATTGGTGACTCTTTTTTATATTTGATTATTGGCAATTTCTTTTTTTTTAAGACCCCACGAGGGTCTCTCAGTATTTTATATTGATCCAATACGTATTATTTTGAATAAAATACAACTCAAAATATCACAAGAATGAAATTACAATTTAGTCCATTCTCTTCACAAAAAAACAGGGCTCATGAATTATAAATACACCATGAATCCTTTGAACTCAAGGTTTAGAATCTTCTATTTCTTAACATTTTTAGTATATATATTTTCAGAGTGTATCTTTCTAAAATATCATTGTACTTTCTCTCTCTATAAAGTTACTGATTTAAACATATAAGAGTCTCGATATCCATCAAATGATACATTTTACAGGTACAAACTACAAGTCACCTTAGCTTACCAGATACCATTAGTTATCAATTACCAACCACCTAAGTTTTTCATATCAAGTCATTTGACACCTTAGCTAAAAAAAAAAATTAGATTATTTGAATTAAAAGATTAACCGATTATCTAACATATCAGCTTTATTTCTAAGCATCTTTAATTTTAGGACCTCGTCACATACCTTCCAAGAAAAGGTTGTTTGAACGAGACATATAGATAGGTAATCCCATAAAGTAAATAAGAATTTTAAAATCAAAACCATGAAAATCTTATTGATAATTTGGTATAGAACACATTTTTGTTACAAAAGAAAGATAAAATAAGTTGGTGATTTGGTAGAGTCACGAGATGATTGAAGTTTAATAACAATAGGGAAGTACACAAGCGGAAATATAATATATGCTTCCTTTCTCTAAGTTTTTCACTTCAATGTTATCTCCGTTGAATGCATTTTCCACCCTTTTTATTAGCGTTGGATTTATTAGCCGCGGTATTTAAATTTAAGACTGCACCCCTCCCTTAAATAAAGAAATTTATTTGTATTTCTGATACTTATTTTTTTAATTTTAAATTTAAATTTTAAATTTTTTTTGTATATTTTTTTATTTCAAATTCATCCTTTAATATTTAATTGATTGATAATTAAATTTTATATATTTTTCAGATAAAATATTTTTAATCTAATGATCAAAGTCACGAGTTGAAAAAAATATAACGAGTTGACATTGGATTTTTAAAAAAAATTAAAATTTATGATTTTCATTATTTTTTTTTAAACGGGTTATTCTAATTATAATTTGAACCACGAGTTTGACAAGATAATTTAGGTTAGCTCAGCTTTAAGTATCAAGATTACAAGGTTGTCATTCTAACTTGGATTTATTAGGACTAATTTTTTTAGATTTTTTTATTTAATTTCATCATTTTACATTTAATAAGTTGAGAATTGAAGCATATTATTTATCTTCTTTTAAAAAAAAAAATCTCAAATTATCATGATTAATTTTTTATTTGATGCATCTATTATTACTTTCTACTTTTCTATATTTGGAGTCGCGAATTTATCTTCCTTTTGGCAGCACATAAGTATAATTTTTTATGAAAAAAAATGGAAAAGATGTCAGTACTTCCCCCAAAACACTCGTTCAAAATAACGATTACTTATAATCAAGAATCGACCTTTATTCATTTCTATCATCTGCTTTCTAAAATTTTAAATAATAATTATTTTTTTACCATAGTCCGATACCTCTCAGGATCCCCCAGCATTTTTGCGGGATCCTGAAAAGCACCATTCATTTTTATTTATCTTACAAAAATTGCACTTATTTTATTCATTAGTTTTTTTTTTTTGGATTTTTTTGGTATTCTCCAGAATATTTGGTAGAATCCAAAAATTAACTAATAATGATAACTAAAATGAGTTAAATTATCATTATTACCACACAAAATAATCATAAGTGTCGCCAAGCTCACCAATGGCTAGACAATATATACTTGTGTGTGTGTGTGTGTGTGTGTGTGTGTGTGTGTCTATAATCTATATATATATATTCGTGTAAACACAAAAACTAATTGCATGATCTGCCAAAAAAAAAATCTAGCGGGTATAATCTCAAACTTTCTCGGAAGAAAATGGGTATATACAAGACTTAAACTCCACGAGAGACCGTTAACGTTGGGAGGTCAAAACAAGGATAAAATTCTCACAAAGATACATAAATTCCAACATGCAGAGAGGACAAATTTAAAGAAGACAAAATCAGACAATTTTTGGACCAAATGATCTCTTACAATGAGCAATAGCCGCCTGAATTGAGTTATCTTTAGCACATATTTTATGATTCTGATCATCACTTGAGAGTTCTTGATGAACTGGGGAGGATTTTGTAGGGCTTGGGCAACTTCTAAATTTTCTATCTTCGCGACCAATGCTGCTGCTGCTACTCATCGTTTCCACAACTCCTCTAACTGTATGCATTTTCATCTCCAATACTCCTGACCTCTCACCGTCTCCAAAGAGGTTGTTTGAGTAGACGTTGCTGCTGCTACTTCCTTGCGCAAACCATTTATCAAATGGATTCATTAGCTTCTGGTGTGTCCCAGTATTCCTCGGCTCTGGGGGGGAGTTAATCACTTGGCAGGACTTCATAAATGATGCAAGCAGAGTTCGAATCTTCAAGGTTCGAAATTTGATCAAGAACTTCATCACGATCCCATTACTGCTCATGGCCGCTGCCTTTGATCCTTTCATGGTGCTATGATAGATTTGAAACAGGAAATCAACACGGCCAGTGATCAGTGATAATTATTATATTCAATGCCTATAATAATCACATATAAATAAATTTAAATTATTTGTCAATACAATCTATACCCGTTGTATTGATTAGTTACATGTGTTTCAGCCATTTAAAACTGGTTTTACCGATTGATGGAAGATATCTAAATTTTATAACATCACTTGCGGGGATAAGTAAATTCTTACATCTATTGTATGTAAATTTGTCATTAAGTATTTAGTTTAGTGATAACATTACAGCTTGATAAAATTCAAGAATCACACATAAACATTTGAGAAACTATAAAGGGCAAACCTACACTTTATTCTTGATATATTCCAATCACAAGTAGCGTTTAAGATTATTGTAGAGTTGTTTTTTAAGATATTTTTTTGTTTGAAAATATTTTAAGATGATGTTTTTTATTTTAAAAGATTTATTTTTGTTATAATCATATTAAAATAATTTAAAATTATAAAAAAAAAAAATTTAAAACAAAAAAAAATAAAAAAACTCATAAAAACACTTTTTAAATTCAAAAATAAATACGCCATACTTCTAACGTTGTAAATTGTAATAAAGGAGATCATGGGTTAAATTAGGACATGTGATTAGTCTAAAAAACCGTTTGGCAACGCGGTGCAAACCACGTTTTTAAAAAAATTCAAAAAAATTCTAAATATATTTTAAAACTCAAAATCTGAAATGGACCACGCAAGGCCCATCGGCATAAAATTAGTAATTGTGGGCCCTATTGTTTTCTAAATTCTGATGGGGCATAATTTGTTGTTGCATCTCAAAGTAAAAAAAAAAAAGACAGAATAAAAATGAAAAAATATAGAAAATACCTGCTGCTTACAAGCTCCAAATGATTGTTGTTAGCCGGACGGCCATTTCCATCATCGGCCTCTGATGATACCGTCAAACTGGGCTTTAACATATTGAGAAAACTGTTCACTTTAGGGAACTGCACCTTCCTTTTAATGGCCTTTTGGGCTCTACAAGTAGAAGGAGAAGCCTTGGACCCCATTTGTGCATCCCGTTGACCACTCTCCATGGAAGGAGAAGAAGAGCTCATTGTGAATGTTGTTGATGATGGAGACGATGGCATTGTGGCCGCAGACTCATGCTCATTACTGATTTTTTTGGTGGAGAGTTCTTGGAAGGGAGCACTAGATGAAAATGATATACGTAGCTCCATTTCCTCATCATCCCAGCAATTAATACCTCCATGACCATTTTTCTGGGAGGGTTCAAGGGCTATTTCAATGTAGCTCTCGTCGTCGCTCTCGTCGAAGAAGATTGATTGGAATGGTGAGTTGAAGTCATAGCAGCCACTGAAGGAGAAACTCTCTTCTAGCTCTGGATCTCTGTATGTGATATTTGCCATGTTACTGATCAGCAAATACCCCTAGGCCTAAAACTAGAGCTGAACAAGATTCTTGAGATAATTGCGATGCATAAGATTCTTTACAGATATTTATGATGATAATAACCTTGAAGCTACAATAGAAAACAAATCAATACAGATCATAAAGATCAGAGACTGTTGGTTTGGAGAATGGAAACCCATGTGCATGGAGGTGACTAAGCCAGGGTAGATTTGATTTAATCTAAGAGATCTTGCTAATTAGCTATAAGCTTTAACCTTCTTGGTATGGGTTTTGGTTGAAGAGTGAATATCTAAATATAGCCCTGGTCCATATCAGACAACGCCAATGGTTATATCATCATTTTAGGCTCTGTTATTCTAATAAATTCATGTGTTGAGGGTTGGAACACTCGGACTTGTGTTTTTTCTGGTTTAACAAACCTCAAAATCCCACAACCTCCGTGATTCAATATTCGCTTCTCAGAAGAGCCATCCCATCTTACGTTTGCAGATTTGGTTGTGTCTTGTTTTCCATTGTCGTTGTAGATAATGACCTCTTAACCCATTATTATTTTTTAATTTATTTTTAATATTAACAAATCAAAACGACCCAGATAAAAAAAATCAGTAATTTTTAGCATTCAACATATCAATTTCAGCATTTAATTATTAAGAATTCAGTGATAACTATCAGATTATTTGCAATCTCTTAATTAGCGACACATCACAGCATCATGTTACAAGTAAGGACAGGGGACTCTCTGGTCTGGTTTCACATCATCTAGCATTGACACTTGGCACCATATCATCATTTTTCGTATGAATTAATGTGAGACTATAATGCTGATTGAAGATGATTTGTACGCTGAAACAAGGTACGATGTCGTCGGAGAGTTTCCAAGAGATGGCGGATCCCACCCCTGGTGCTCGGTGCAGAATTGTGTAATAAAAACGCTGAATTCAACTGCCCCATTTGCCGTGTTTGTGATGTTGGAGACTTCGAGACTACGTTTTGTGGACCTAAAGTCTCTTTGTTGACTGTCTTATTCGTTCCTTGATCTAACCAAATTGACCGGAGAAATTAATCAAATGAACCCTGGAATTGAGGTGGTTTGATGACGTTTTCCAAGTGGAGCTAGCATGGATGCACGGCTCCATCCTGTTGTTTTATTACTGGCATCTTCTCATATATATTTGCTTCAGGAATCTTAGTTTTTTTGTCCTAGAAATCACAGACAATCTCCCCAGTTTTTTCCTGCAGTCCTGCATTTGCTTCATGTTTTTCTGAAAACATAAGCAAGCAAGCAAGCCCAACACGAACACAACAACCTGGACCAATGATTATATCTCATCTGATATAGCTACCAACAAAGTCAAATTGAATCTTAAAGTTGAACAAGGGATTTATTATCTACCTCAAATCCATTTCCGTACTTAGAATTCTTCTAGAATTGAAAAAAAAAATCACAAAAACTTTTTGATGCAAATCTTATAATTACGTTATCACACAACCCACAATTAAAATTAAGATCTGATATTAAAAGGTTAAAAGAGATCTGATAGAAGTGTAACACAATAAAACATGTCTCAAGACACCAAGACTATTAAAATAAAGTCGAATGACATCACGAAGTCAATCAAACTTCAATAAGTCATATTCAATTCGTTCAAGAACCAAAGAATATAAGAATCTCTCTTACACTTTAAAACTGAAAAGTCCAGAAGTTTTATTCGTCAAAGATGTTGAAATTTAGGCTTACATATGTTTAAATAGTTATGAGAAATTAACCCTAATGAATCTACCTTTATAGGTTGAATTGATCCATTTACAAAAACTAACTCAAAACCTTTTCTAGTAAACTTCAACCTTGATCCAAGCAAGCCTTCGATCTTAGATGAAAATAAAGTATTAATTAAACCTAAACAAGCTTAAAGTTGCAGCTGATAAAATAAAAATAAAGCTCATAAGTCTTTATACATGGTGAGAAGAGAAGAAAAAAAGAAAACATTGCAGGTCTAATACAAAACTTATTTGTAATCGATAATGCTGCCAAATAATCTTAGAAATTAAAGGAGAAGTTGTTGCCCATTTGGTTTCTAAGTTTGAATAGAATTTTGATATGAGCCTTGTATTTATCATTCTTTTGGAAGGAAAATGATGTTATCTTTAATGTTTCTCTTTGCAACCTTTTGCTATCCTTTCGATACTAAAAAACACAATTAAGTTACTGAATTATTCTTCTTGCACAACAAGGAAACCTTGTCGTCACATGTGTTTTCTACGTCAACTTGGATTCATTTGTTTTTTGTTGTTGCGTTTTCTCCTCATCTGGCAAGGAAATAAAATAAAAATAATAAATCTTAATATTTAAAGAAAATAATTAATGTTCCCATACATAATAGAAAATCCAAAATTAGTTAGAAATCCATAAAAAAACATGGAAACATCACATAATAAGGTTGGCTAAAACTAATACAAAATTGACAATTTTGGTATTAAAACTTTATAGCTCAAATAAAGATGAATTGAGCCCCTCTTGCACATGGATTAAATGTATTAAGAACTTTGTTTGATGCTCCTAAGAATCCTTAAATTCAGTCTTGGCCAAAATTTATACAACCAGACCATTCAATACATTTTTTAATGCTTTCATTTTAGATCTCATGATGGACCTATTTAAAACGGGGAATGGATCATTGGCATTCGTGGGCCGATCCACATCACTTTTCTTATGTTCCCAGGTCATTTAAAAGATCAAGATATAACAGTCATAATGAACTGTTAACTATATTAACAACTTAATTTAATTATTATTATTTTATTTCGACTTTGTCAAGCTACTAGTCTCTTTCTTATAATTAATATATATTATGGTGAAAAACTATGATAAAACAATATTGGATTGCTTGACAAGAAACAGGTCAAAATTTGAAGATCGCTGTTGCATATCCCCTTCTGGAAAGGTCCCCCCCTCCCTTTTTTTTATTTTTTAAACAGGAATTGTATGAATCAATTCATGAATGTCATTGGTTGTAAATCTTTGACAAAGTCATCCAAGAGGTCAGCTTAAAGCTGCATTTCGAACAGGACCCGATGCTCTGGGCATTAAACAAATAAAACTTGGCTGTCTCTCTACGTGTGCCTAAACTTCATCTTAGAAGATGCAAGGCCGAGAGAGAAATTTGCTTAGGCACGCATGATGGGATCTAAAAGATAAGCTGCGTAGGAATGGTGAAATAAATCCTGAAACGTCAAACCAACCATGGCACATTCATTATTAACATATACAAACATGAAGTCTGAACACCACTAGGACGACATGCCAGTGATTGATTCACGTTTCTAGTTCATGCATATGGAAATCATAGGACTAATTGACAACAGAAAAAAAAGCAAAAGAAACGAAACAAAAATAAAAAAGGAAGTTCAGAGAGGATTAAGATCGTGAAGATGAATCGTCAAGATCAGCTCCTAACAAGAACGCTCCTCATCATGTCCTTGAATTCAAAGAAATCAACACGACCATCTTGGTTACGGTCGACAGAGGTGATCATCTGATGAATTCTGTCAATCTCTTTGGCTTCAGGCAATCCCAACTTCCTCAACACGACTTGCAATTCGTGTGCTGATATGTAACCATCCCCATCCTCGTCGAAAACCTTGAATGCCTCTGACAAATCAGATTCCTCCTGTCTCATCCTAGCCTGATCTCCGATATCATTTGCAGCCTCCTCCTCGGATGCAATATTATCGTAACCAAAGAAACTGCTGTCCAATGATTGATGAAGGGAGACAAAATCTTCGAAAGAAAGGCCAGAGCTGCCAGGCTTGATGTGAGATTTGATGGTGAATTCAAGGTCAGAGAAGTCAGCCTCGAGGCCAAGAAGGCTGAGTGCTTGACTAATCTCCTCGATGGTGATCATGCCATCGCCATTCTTGTCGAAAAGATCAAAGATGCGGCGGAGGCGAAGGAAATTGAGACTGGGGCAACGGAGACTAAAGGAGGAGCTTCTCTTGTGACCAGTGAAGGTTGCTGCTGCTGCTGCTTCCATGGCTTGTTTTATATATTCTTGGGTTGTTTCTATTGCAGCAACAGAAACTTGAGAGTCTGAGGAGGGGAGAGGATAGCTCTACTGCTTTGTCATTGAGAGATTTTATTGTCGAAATGGTGAGCGACAAAGCGCGTTTGGCGGCGGCGAGGTTGTTTGGCCAACCAGTAATGACTCCTGACCATTTCCTGGAAGTCTAGAACTTCAATTCCAATTCATAAAATTGTTCTTTATTATGCCCAGGGGAAGTCTACGCAATTTCTAAGTCGTACCCCTCTCTTTTTCTTTTTCTTTTTCTTTTTGAAAAATCTTTCTTTTTTTTTTTAGTTTTTCAATAGGCAAGACTATACAACCCATACTAATTAGATAACCCGTTTATCTTATGCTATGGATTAGATCCAAAAAAATAAAAAAATAAAAGTTTAGGTTGTAAGAAATTTCTTGATAGTATTTTTAAATTTAACTCAATAAATCAATCTTATAACTTCTCGATATAATTCTTTATCTAACCTGAATTTTAAATTAAATTGTGTAAAAATTATCATGATATAATTTAATTAACTTAGTTAATTTAAAAATAACCAAGATAATCAATAAAAATATAGTTTAGCTTTTTGAAACACATAGAAAGATGTAAATTAAAAAAAAAACTTGGATATGAGAATAAAAAAAAAAAATAGATATCTATAGTGAAATATCTAGGTGTTTTAGTTTGTATTGTAATAAAGCAGTTGAAGTTAAAAATTAATGGGACACAGGATTTGTAATATCACCATAGATACTAAATTAATTATCACAATATGCTATTTTATCTTTCTTTTTTTATAATTAGTTATTTTTTAAAGTTCAAGTTTTTTTGAAGAAAAGATTTGAAACTTTAATCTCTTTCTGCAACTAAATCAGAGATATAATAAATTTTAGTATTGAATCGTACTAAATTTTACCCTGATATTATTTCCAGACTCAATATTTTTGAATTCAGCTACACGTTAAATCCAAATATACCCGAATCTAATATATATATATATATATATATTATTTATATTTATATTTTTACCGAATATTTATCATACATAACTAAGAACAAAATATTTTTATTTTTAAAATTTTAAAGCTTGTTTTTTTTTTTATTATAATTTTTTATTAAAAAGTAATGATTTTATCATTGAATAATTTTTAAATCTCATAAAAATATATATATTTTACCAGCACTAAATCTTCTACCAATGATCATCAACTTCTAGACCTTTAAAGAATAAAACATTAACATCTAATCATTCTGAATCCACACATTTAACAAACTCTCGTTCATGAGCATTTTGAATTTTCAAACTTAATCACTACGCAAATTAGAAACCACACAAAATTCATTGCATGGCATGGGAAATTTCGAAGTCATTGAGCCTGCAATTCACGGAGAAAGCTCTTCGTCCCATTGGTGGATGCATTCCCAACACACGTGGGCTGTTGTGGTGCACACATAACAAATATTCTCTCTGCAAATTGCTTTTCTCAAAATAAATGAGAGAAAAAAAGAGTCAGCCTCAGCCACTGAATTTGGAAAATGATTTTAATTTCAAATCATCAAGCAAAACAGGGAACTGTATCATCAATAATGGTTGCAGAGTTTTTTCGTGGGGTGGGTCGGTCGGTCTTTGAGTGGTCCAGCAGCGTAACGGGTCAACGTAGCTAAAAGGAGACCATTTCATTTCATCTGACGTGTGCCTCCACTTGCGCATTGACAGAGTAGTGCGCGCGCACTATCTCTTTTATTTTGCTCTTCGTGGCTGTTTCAGGAGACAGTTTTCCAAATCTATTTTATTTATTTTTTATAAATAAAATAGGTATTTCTACATAAAAAAAAAAAAAACAGCAATTGGGTTCTTTGAAAAATATATATTTTATTAAATGAATTATTTTTATTATTTTTACGTTTTCTTTATCAAAATATTTCTTATTGGTGTCATTCTTTTAATAAGAAAATCAAGGTAATTAAAATAATTTTTGAAACATGCAAATAAATGCATATCTTCAATTAAGACTTCGTTTCCTAATTAATGATTTTTTTTGTTTTAATTAAAATATATTTTTTTTATCAAGGCATTGTTTTTTTTAATAAAGAAAATTTATGATGATCTGAAAACCAAGTTTCAATAATAATAAAAAAATTATATCTCTATATTTTGTATGCAATTGAAGAAAAAATAATTAATTTAGAAAAATTATGTAAGAAAATAAAAAATATATTTTCATTGAATATTCATGAGCACAAGATTTAAAAAAGAACTTATATATTAGATTCATACATGCTAATTAACGAAATTATTGCTAATATTACTATATAAAGCTACAATCTTATTTAAAAACAAACACAAAATTGAATGATATTTAATAGAATAATATTTTGATTATTTTATTTATAGTGAATTTTAAATTAAAATTTTAAAAATAAATCTTATTAAAAAACTAAAGGGATGTATCAAAAGAGGCCAAGCTTGCATGCCTAGACTTCTTTCCTTCTTCTTTTTTTTTGGTGTCCACCCTATTTTAAAATATATATAAAAAAAAGAAATGTGGCACATTATTTGTAATGGTAAATGATGCATCGTCTAAAAATCAAGAAAATAAAGGATTGAGTTTTAAGATCTTAAAAACTCAAGTTTAAACGTTTCTTTCATCTAAAAAAACCAAAACAACACCTGAATAACCTCAATAAATCTATTTCTAACCTCAAACCCTCGAACTACTTTTTTTGGATGGATAAAAGTTCTAAGAATATTTTAATATTACTCCTCTTATCAATATGAATCTATTGACACTAAAATGAATTTGTATTGTGACTAAACTATGGTCAATCGACTATTTTCTTAAAACTAAAAAACTAAAAAACTAAAACGTGAAAAAAATAAAGTTTAGGATATAAATATAAAATTCTAAAAGCAAAGGAATCAAATATGTGTGGAATTGTTTTGGATGAAAATGAAGTGTTTTTTGTGCAAAAATAGGAAAGGCCTTTTTTTATTTTTAATTTGGACCATCTTCTTTATTTTAAAACCATAAATATAAATCCTATCTCATTAAATTGGTCTCTAATTAAAATTTTAAAATCGGGAAACTCCTTGTATTCACAAGAATGAGCAAAGAAAATAAAATCTTAATGCATAAAATATGACCAGTATTAAATGTAAAAATAAAATTAAAAAATAATAAAGTTTGGTGGCTAAAATAAATGAAAATAAAAATTGACTTTGTTTATCGAATAATGTCATTTACCATCAATAA
This sequence comes from Populus x sibirica, assembly GCA_019202695.1. NCBI lineage: Eukaryota > Viridiplantae > Streptophyta > Magnoliopsida > Malpighiales > Salicaceae > Populus > Populus x sibirica. Next base: position 217,769 of record JAGMVL010001464.1, read on the forward strand.
TGTCATTTACCATCAATATCTTTTTATAAAATATAACATTCTTTTACACATACTTAATTTTTCATTTTTGATGTTATTTTATATTATTTTTTTTCGAAAAAAATAGAAAAGGTAGAGGATAAAAAGGTAAGATAAAAATGTGATAAAGAAACAAGAATTTATTATTATTTATAACCAGGAAGGAGACATGTTTAAAATAAAGAACAAACTGTTTAATTAATTTTATTAATTTGTATAAATAACTAGACTACGGTATAATTCACGGGTGTTGAGACGGACGTGGGTCCAATTCAAGTTGATAGATGATGATGCAATAATGATAGCATAAGACACCCACGCACGACTACCGGAGCTCCTTCTAGATATCTTCTTGTCCACACACGCACACGCACACGCACTCGCGCACGTTCACAAACTCAACTCATCAACCCAAACTCAACCCCTGCTTGTGTTTTCATAGATTAGACAAAGCCCTAGGAACGCGAAAACGACTGACTCAGTGAAGCTGTAAAAACTTCTTCTTCTTTTATTTTTTAAAAAAGCTTGCCGTTTTCCTACTTTTCTCCTCTTCAACCTGCTACACTCCCTCCCCCTCTCGCCGCCGCCTCCGGTGCTACAAAAATTCACAATTTTCTCTTTCAATCGAACTCAGGTAAGCCCTTATTTCAATTTCTAATCTCTCTCATATTCTACACATTTCACTGCAATTCATTCGTTTCTTTGTTTCTTTCTCTGGTGGAAAATAACCGACTTTGGTGCATGTGAAGGCATGGTTTAATGAATAATTATCTAGGGTTTTAATTAGGATCTATACAGTTTAGTGAATAAGGTTTTCTTTAGGAGTTGTGAAGCAACCTTTTCTCCCTCCCTCCCTCCCTCCCTCCCTCCCTCTCTCTCTAATTATTATTGTTGTTGGATAATTAGCTAATTAGTAGTTGTCACTGATTTTTATTTTTGCTCTTCTTAGACAGATATTCTCATGGATTCTGAATCTTGTACGGACAAAACAAACAAAACCCAAGACGAGCAAGCTAACAAGGCCAATGTTGAGCCATCTCTAGGTCCAATCACTCCTGATTCCAGCAAAGAGAGTGGGGATATTCCTCTCTTTTCAGTCACTTTAGTTAAAAAACTGCCCAAAGTTCTCTCCTTCACTTCTAAAACCAACAGAAATGAGGACCTTTTTGACAATTTTAGCAGCCCGCGAACACCCCAGGATGGTGTTTTTGACCCCTTCGCTCCGAGTCATGAAGACAACGCCTTGGCTCCTCAGTGTAAGAAATACTACGATGAAGCTAGGGCCAGTGTTGCATGCCGGCTTAATTTTACTTCTTCCCTTAGAGCCTTCAAAAATTGGAGTTTTGGCGATGATGTGGAGTTCTTATCGGATGAAGAGATGTTTGAATCTGTGTATGAAAGTCTTTTGGAAGCTATTGTTTTGAAGCAAACTGAAGGTGCTCTTGAAGAAATGTCAAAATTGGAATGGTGTTCTGATGATTGCACAACACCTCCTGCAGCTCCTAAACTAACCAGAGTTCCTGATGCTTGTCCCGGCGCTCCTCTGAAGCAAAAAGGTAAATCGAGGATTATTGATTTGGGATTATGCAGAAAGCTTGAATTCTAAAAGTGATTCAATTGTGCTTATCTGATCTGCTGATGGTAGGATGCTGCGCCGCCAACTAATTTATAAGAATTCATTTTGTATTTTGTATGAAAGCTGTTAACATATGTGCCTCTAAGTCATAACTTGTGTTCTATACAGATATTATTTAACTAGGGATGATTTCCTCTGACCAAGATCACAGTGTAGTAGTAGCATTGTATAGGAATTCTTGACGCTCATTTACTTTTGGAAATTAGCAACTGTTCTTTACTTAGACAGCAGCAAGTGCACTTCTTTATATTATTTCTCTACCCATGGAGGTACATTACATGTATCTCATTATGTGGCTTGTTGAGTTAATAAAAATGAATGCCTTCATTTGTCTTTGTTGGCTAGCTTTTTGCTGGACTTAATTTAACCTTGTGCCAAAATGAATGGTGCAAAAGCATTACATGATGATTCAGATGTCGTTTTTTAGGCAAGATATAAAATGCCGCACATTCTGGCACTTTATTTTTATGAAGTACTGATGGACAAAGGTGAGCTTGTATCCGAAATCTCATTGCTCTTGCTTTCACGAACATTACCACTGAATTGCTGGCTCATTAACCTACTTTTTAGACACTTGTGCATTGATAGGCTACTCTGCTAATTTACTCTTTCCACGTCTTTCAAGTTTCTAATGGTTTAGGCATTTCGTGCTCCACAATAGTTTATATACTATTTACTTTACATGTTTACTTTGCTAATTTGCATTACATAGGATAGAGAGATCAACGTTTACCTATTCAGAATGGTTTCGGCATTTTGTGCTCCACAATAAACGAATGAGATCCAGTCTTGATTAGCTTCTCTGATTTCTCAAAGTAGATAAGAAATCACATCAAAATGTTAGAAAGTAGGAAACGCAAGTGCTATCATGTTGCTAGGTGCTTTCATAGTGATCACAATATCCTTCTACTTTCCTTTTGTATTTCTCCAAATTTATGCATTCGCCTCTTAGAAGAATGAACTATGCTGAAACAAGGCAGTATTCACTTCTATTTAAAATGGAATGAGATACTTATTTCTGATCAAGTTTTGATTATGTGGCATGACTTTGAGATATAAATTTTTGTGATTGAATAGGTAAAGTTTGAATGCTAATAACAATTACTAAATGCTAGCTTCAAACTGCTCATATGTTAAGTCGATAATGAGTTTGAAAACTGTATGGATTCTGGGAGGCAGCTGTGGATGTGCATGTGTTTGAGTTGTCTGTGCACATGTACATGTATTTCGCCAAGTTTTTTGTGTAAAGTCCAAGCAGGATATTCATTGCTGAGGACCTGTTGGCATCTGTTTTTTAGCAACCCCCCCAATATTCGTGGTTTGATAATGATATGGTCGTGATAATTGCATAAAGAAATAGAAGGATACATTGATTGATACCCACTAATTTGGAGCTAACATTGGTTCGGTTTTTATTTTGGTTTGTTTTTTTTTTGACATGGCTATGGGTTTGTTTTCTTTCACTTGAGTTTGTGGGTTCTTTATCAGGGTTGTAAGTAAGCATTGAAGTAGTGGAACATTGGACATGCTATACTTGCCCTCGTTATAGGAAATCCGGATCAAGATTTTCGATTGAAACCTGATCTTTAGGTGTTCATGGTCGGAACTAAAGGTGACAGAGACAGTACTGCAAACACAAAAACTATCTAATTAATAGGCAGTGTTTGGTATGCTGGTAAAAGATGATTGGATAGGATAATTTTTCTGTGAAGTTGTTTGATGTATCTTTGTACAGTATAAAAATTAATTTTGTTCTATTCGAGGCTTGTTCTAGTGGAGAAATATGTATTCCATGAAAAGGGGTTGGATAAACTTGTCCAATTATCTGCACAAGAGTTAATTCATGTTGATTCGGGTCATGTAGAGATAAAAATAATTATTATAATAATTTTAAAACTTAAGTAAGGGGTTGACTGAGGACAAAGCCTGAATCACGAGTTAGGAGGATCAATCTAGATAAAAATTATTATTATTATTATTATTATTACTATTATAGTTTTAAAATCTGACTCGAGAGTTAATCTGAGACAAAACTCAAGTCACGGGTTAAGAGAATTGACTTGAATTAGAAGCTAAAATCAAAGCAATCTCGTAACGGATTTTTATATGTATTTAATTTTGGATTAATTTTATTTTTTTACCGGATCAAATTAAATTAATTTTTTTAAAAAAAGTTTGAATCTGTTCAAGCCTCAAATTGGCCGTGTCTTGATGAATATCTATTAAACATAAAATAACAAAATTATTCATTCCAATACACTCTAAAAAATAAAAAAAACACAGATATTTTTCAAGTCTTCTCCAGTCCATATTTTCCAGTGTACCATACACTTTCTTTTGGATCTGTATATGAAAGTGACTGATAGATAGTGAATGCAAAGAAATGTTTGCCTGTGGCAGTAGCAAAACTGTTCCAGATGCTAAGAACCGAAGTGAAGAGAGTTTTAGTTAGACGAGTCGCCGTTTCTACATGGATTTTGCCTCAGATTAGCCAATTCATTTAAATCTGTATAGCAAGCTAAGTGATAGAAGATTCATTTTTTCCCTTTCAAGATTCCCCAAAAGTGCTAGATTTCAACTTTGTAGCCACATCGGCACCAAGTTTGAAGCATCGTAATCGCTTCAAAGATTGACAATTAAATTTCAGGCTTCAACTTTTGAGCCCGGATAGTTGCGTTCAATGCATGCGGCTGTGCTTAATGCATAGTGGGGCTTTGCACAGAAACTTCGCAATGTTTGGAAACTTTGGAGATGGTAAGAATTATGAACTGTTAGTAACAAAAAAGAACAAAAGTACTAAATGTGATCATCTTCTTTTTTTTTTTTTTTAATGTTTTCCCAACTTAAAAAAAATAAAATAAACGTGCAGATGTTTTTAATGCTTTATATATATATATATAATCTTGAATAAAGAAGCTGATGTATACTTTTAATAAAATAAAAATAAATATAAAAAATTCTTAACATTATGTCGTGAATAGTGTTAAACAATCTAAAAATATAAAAATAAAAAGAGACTAGGATTTTATTTATACTGGATAATAATATAAAGGAATAGATTTAACTTCAATGCAAAGAGATTATATATAGACTAAACTAAAAAGAAATTAAAAATATTATTTTACCCTTAATAAATAAAATAAAATAATCGTATATTTTTTAACATATAGAATCTCAAGTTAGTTTTTAATGTAGTAAAAAATATGCTAATATTGTAGATATGTTTTATTGTATCATAACTTTTTTTAATTGAGGAACATAAAAATGTTGTTTAAACATAATAAAATAAATTTAAAAATATATAAATTAATAAACTGAAAGTGTTTTTAATATTAATTAAATACTAAAATGAAAAAGCTAATCTTTCCTATAAAAACAAATGATTGTAATTTGTAAGTATACCATTATTTAATCCTACCTTTTCTTTTAATTTTCTTAGCTTAGATATTATTTTTTCTTATTAAGAACAAATTTCTATTATTTTTATAAATACATCATGCAAATACAATTCATTTATATCAATTAAAAAAAATAAAGATAAATTATAATAATTTCTTTGCAATATTATTAAAATAGAAAATATTTTTTTTTAAGAACTACTATTTAAAAAAGGTGAACCAAATAATTTAAAAATTAGATAGAGAGGGTATTAATTTAGATGTAAATAAATAAATCAATGCAAAACAATATATATATATATATATATATATATATATATATAAAAGAAGGATATTAATTAAATTTTAAAAAATAAACAAAATTAGAAGGAAAAAAAAGAGAGGCTAGGTTCGAATGCCTCACTAGCTACACAAGAACAAGATTTTTGTTGTCAGAATTTGGACAACCAATGATGAGTGAAATATAATAAAAATAAAATTTAGAATCAAAATACTAAATTGTAAAACTAAAGGGACACAAAATGATATTGGAAATTTTTTTTAAGCAAAGAATGGTTAAAAGACGCGTTTTTTAATCAAATTTATTTAGTGACCGAAGTGGAAACGTTTTCAAAGGACAAGAAGAAAAGGTGAATTTATAGTAATCTACAGTGCATGTAGTAATTTTCCACACCATTTCGATTTGTGTTAATTGTTTGCATATATACTTGTAATATAAAGATTTTTATAGTCTCTACAATCTACTGTCCAAAAGTGGCTGAGAAAAGACACTCAAAATCTACACGGAACAGAACAATAAAATAATCTATCTTCTCTGACAGAGTTTAAACTGGTGAACAGAAAAACTAACCGAGTGGCCTGCTTCCTTCCTAATTCCGGCGCCATATGATGCGGAAATCAAAACTGAAGAAGCATGGTAGGCATGCATGCTACAGTCCAAACTTTTGTTGGTTTCATCATAACTTAGTCTTGCTCTTGCATTCTTGGCTTTGAATCTTCATGGAAGGAATAGCAATAGCGAGTCGGCAATCAGAAGTAGCAACAGCATGCTTTTTGAATATCTTCAGGAAGGAGACCCTGCCAGGAATTCTCGTTCGTGTTTCAATAACAAGCTGCCCTTGCAGAACATCACTGATTAAAGCTGAAATATGAGTTGCCATCTCATCCACCTCTATGGTAAGCTGGGAAGGAAGTGTCTGAGTCCCCTTAGAGGGTATCAGGCCCGGGCACAAGTCAGCCTCTCCCACCTGGTCGCCTTGATATAGAAGGTAGCTCTTTCCAGGGCCATGCTTGAAGCTGGCATGGTTAGGATTTTTGACGAGGAGTGTGAGATTGAGGATGATGTTAAGTTGGATACTAACAGGAGAGAATGAGATGCGAGGAGAGATGCCTTCGAGGGTAGCCGATAGCAGCTCGGTTCTGGGCTCTTTAGGCTTGAAAACTGTCAGGGCAAGGATGAGAACAATAATGAATAGCAGCAGCAGCAAGAGGAGAATTACCCCACCAACAATGAAACACCTTCTTCTCCTGGCCTTGGGATAATGTCCTCGGTCATTAGTTTCTATCATTGATGCCTGGAGGGTTTGGCTAGTTGTTTGAGATTTTCAAAGAGGGCAATGGAATCCGGAGAGCTGTGCAGAGCACAGACAGGACAGGTGAGGAGGAGGTATAAATGCAGGGATGTGCCAGCTATCTAACCTAATTACTACTGTTTGATTGAAGATTTGCACAGGGTGTTGGGGGTTGGGTTTTTATTAATTTTCTCCATCACGCTCTCCTGTCTCTCTCTCAGCCTAAAAGAACGCTTATGAGAGCAAGCAAGGGGAGAGGGCTAAGTCGAAATCTCATTAGAGAAGAAAGGATAAACAAGAACCTATTCAGTTAGTCAAAAAGCTAGATCAAGAAAGCTGTGCCCGATAGAGTTTCAGACCTATCTTTCTTGGCTCAGCCAGTCACCGTTACCTAAGGTCCTATTTTGAGATTTGAAGAGAGCCTCTTTAATCCCATTTCTGCTGCTTTTTCTATATGCGTAACACATCGAATTCTAGACTTAATAGGCTTTGAATCGAACTTCCTTTTCTTGGCGGAGAAAGCTTCTTCATCTATCAAGGTGATAAGTGAAGTAATGAAATTCTTGTATTGATCCATGCATGCTTCCCCTTCGTTAATTACTTTTTGATTTAGATTTTTTTTTTTGGTAGGTGCTTTATGATTTTCAAACCTTTTCACTTTTAAGTAGTTAAATAATTTATTACTTTGAGTTATGGGCCTTGAAGGCCAGAGGATGTCTCGATGATGAACAGTTTACACATATGCATGGTCTCGGCAGGTGGATTGTACTGTATAATCAAATGCTTCTACGAACATTCAGCTTCTAACAAAATGTCTGCTTAGAAATTTGGTAAATGTTATTTTTAAAAGTAATTTTTATTTATAAATATATTAAAATAGTATTTGTTTTTAACATCAGCAGGGCCTCCTAAACCAAAGTCATGTGTTCCTACAGAATAAATGTTGATTAGGTCAATGTTTTGTTCTGAACAAACACGCAAAAATGAACGAGGCTTCTCCAGAAAGCTGCAGATGGGTGTGAGTGTGTAAAGAGAAACAATTGCCTTGAATACTTTCCCATGAACAAACATAAGACACAGTCAAGAACTATGCCTGCATCTGGCCAATCCAACAGCAATCAGAATCACATTAATATGTTCCTCTATTAATACAGAATCATCTCTATCAATAAACAAGAGATTTATCAAATACAACTGAGAATTATTAATACAAAGAAACAGAAAACCTCCCACTATAATCTAAAAAAGGACTCCCAAGAGAGAAGAAGCAAAGAAAGAACAAAAGGGGTCCTACAATTTTGTCTTATACTTGCACTTTTGATCCCCAATAGTGCTATTAGAAACAAAAACAACAAGATCACACCTAACGGTGCAAGTGAATTGTACTTTAAACAGATTGAAAATGCTTACTTTTCCAGAAATCTTGGTCAAAACATTAAAGGGAATAGCACCAGCCATGGCATCAGAAAAAAGCTGTGAATCAGACAACAACCGATCTGCCACAAGCGTAAGAGTTACGTTCATGGGTTTTGTTGAGTCTGCTGAAATCTTACCTGCAGGGATTGGAACTTCACCAACAACTTGACCTCTATAATTCAAGAAAGCAGAGCTGTCCTTGTACTTGGCACTCACTTTGTTTGGATTCTTGATTGAGAGATCCATGTCAAGACTCACGTTTACATGCACTCTTAGCCTGGCTGTATCTAAAGAAACCTTCAGGTCACTTATGGAGGTGGAATCCACGGTGGTTGTCAGTTGTTTGGGCTTGAACACCGTTAATCCCAAGATCAGCAAGACCAGAGAGATGACGAGGTTCACTGCAACTGTCACCCCTAAACAAACGTTTCTGCGTTTGTGTTTCTTCGGAGATTCAGGTATCATTGCAATAGCTTTTGATGATTCCACATCCATCTTTTGTTTTTCCTTTCTAAATTTCCCCTTTTGTTTCCATGTGCTTTGGATTTGTAATTCCAGGGGTGGGTACGCCGTATTTATAGTTACAACAGGTTAATTTTTTTATATATAAAAAAACGCAATGAGTTGTTTGTTTGTTTATTATTATTGTTGTTGTTGTTATTATTATTATTATTATTATTATTATTATTATTTCTGTCTATTTTAATTTTATTTTATATAACAAAATGGCTAAAATAATAGTAAAAAAAATAAATCAAAAGGGATTTTATGGATGCATAATTTGACTCAATTTTGTGGAGTTTTTGTATGTTCATAGTTTCTAGATTAAATCAACCTCGTGGTTGGTTATGAATTTAGCATGAAGGGGTATGATTAAAAAAAAGTAAAATTCTCTTGAGTTTTTTCTTTATATATATATATATATATATATATATTCGACAACGATAATCTATTGAATTAAATTTTAAAAAAAAAGTGTAAAACCCGATTTGAGAATATGATCCAAGTAGTAAAATCAAAGGAGAGAAAGTCTAGATAATAGATGCTATCAGCAGTGCTAAGTAATAATTCAAAGCGCGCCCATCCATCAAATAGTGGGTCGTTTGGTAGGATGTTTGGTAGTAAAAATTAAAAATTAAAATTTTTTTTTTATATAATTTTAGATTTAAATTATATGGTTATTAATATGATGATCATTAGAGATTTATATGATTATTAATTTTAAAATTTATAAAATTAATTAAAATACATATATATAATCGATGTCCATACAAGTTGATTCAAATACCAACATTAATTAAAAAAAATAAAAAAGGCGTGGGAATTTTTGTAGAGGGCGTGTTAGGTAAATAAAAAAAGAGAGAGTACAGAGTGCCATAAACACCCACACTTAAATGATGGTGTAAAGTACTGTTGGTTAGGCAGGACTCAGGAGTTGAAAACCACATTGGCAGCTAAGCCGAGCTCTATGCCATAAATGCTAAGCGGTAGAGTGGTGCGGATTCTGGATTAGGCCACCGGGGTTAGGTTAATCCATTCTTTGACCCAGAAGAAGCAGGGGAAAAACAAAAGGTCAGAGTTTGGTATCAGCGGAACGGGGTGTCAAAGTTTTTATTTGAAAATAAATGAAAATAATATTTTTTTTATTTTTTAAAATTTATTTTTAATATTAATATATCAAAAAAATCTAAAAATATATAAAAAATTAACAATATACCATGGATGCAATTTTCTGGGCACCTCTTTCTTTCTTTTTCTTTTTCTTTTTTTTTTTAATTTTCTTTCAGGTGTATATTCATGGATTTAGCTTATCATAATCAGTGAATAAGCTGAAGGACAAGCGAGGTATCCCCGCAGTGTTAAAAGGGACAATTCGCAACTTAAGAGGGGAAAAAAAAACACTTTGGAAATAAAATCAACAATAAGAGAAGAATATGTGAACATGCAAGCGTATCCCTTAAATAGGGAATGATATATATTTGACATTAATTTCTACCATGACGGTCTAATACGAATTATACATGATTTTTAGTATTTTAATTAGTATTAGATTATACATCGAATCTTATCAATGCAGTCAATAATAATTCTCACATAACAATTTTATTGTTGAAATAAAAAATAATATATACAAGAACAACTACAAATTACATATTAATATCTACCTTGAAGGCATAAGAAAAAATATACAATATTATTACAAGCAAAGCGGCATGCCATCTCCTTTCCTTCACCTAATTGTCTATAGCTTTAGACATGTCTCCTCGAACAAGTCCTCCATTGTTTATAACTGAGTTGCCTATGTGTCTGCCCAATAACACACCATTTGCTAATAATGAACCACAATCTTGTCCTAGGTCAGGAGTCATGGGGTGCATAGCATCACCAGCTATTGTCACATTTCTTCTGCTCAGCTTTCCAAAAATGACGATCCATGGAGGCCTAAACATCAATGGTGCCCATGATAATGAGAACATATCGGCTCGCCGGAACACGTCTAGGTATTCCGAGGGAAAATTTGATTACCTTTATTATTCCTCCTACCAATCCAACCACGTATTATTAATCATCATCATTCGAAGTGATTCAAAACATAATAAAGATACTAAATTGCTTTAAAGAAACTCAAAAAAGTTAAAATCTTTAACCGCTAAAACCTCGTTTCTAGCGGCGAGTAACCTTACCCTCATTAGGGAAAAACCCCATAAATCTCCTAGCAGAGTTCTGATAAGCATACATAAAACCACTCATTAAACTAATCAATCCTCTTGTCGCCATTGATGCTCTCTTAAGCCTTGACTTTATCCCTATTAGTAACAAGCATAAAAAAAAAAAAAAACCCCATTTGCATACAAGTAATTTCAATATAAATAAGTTAAATGTAAACTCCCAATCAAAAATTTTTACCGTGCTTGTAAATCGTGTTAATTGAATAATGAGAAAATAAAAATAAAAGTAAATAGTTGGGATGAGATTTTTAATTTTTAATTATTTACTTTTGACATTAAAAATAATAAGACTTTGACAAGTAATGAAAACTCAAGATGAAAATAAAAATAAATAAATATGATATTTAATGGAGGAAATGACCTTCATAAATAAATTTTAAAGTGTTGTAGAAGTTGAAATAATAATTATGAATTTTTGTTTAAAATTCATAACATCGACGAAACCAGTAACAAGTTTCTATGGATAAAAAAATTTGGTAAATTTAAAATAAAGATGTTTTGAGACTGAAAAAATAATTTCGATGAATTATGATTCTAAATTGTAAATAAATATATTTATAAATTTATTCTTGTGAACTATGAGATGTTATTTATAGTATTTATGTAAATAGCTAGTTAAGGTTTATTTAATAGATATAACATGGTTTTTAAACTTTAATGTAAATTTTCCTTATCAGCCAATTGTTTTTATAATGTTGAGTTTAACATTTATACTGATATGATATGTGGAAAATCTCGTGGAGATGATGTTGGGATAATGAAACATAATTCAAGATTTGATCAAGGATTGTGAAATGATTTTGAAAATATTCAGGTTTATGTTTATAATTTGATACTATTTAAGTATAGAAAAACTCCATAAAAAAATATATATATATATATATATATATATATATATGTATATAATTGTGTATGTATAAAAAAAATCCTTGATTTTTAATAATTTAAAATGTTTTTTTTAAATTAATATATTTTTGATGTTTTTAAATTATTTTAATATGTTAATTTCAAAAATAATTTTAAAAAATTTAAAAAATATTATTAATATATTTTTCTGAATGAAAAACACTTTAAAAAAAAACCACAATCAAACTCTCGTACACGTCGTAACAGTGAATGATGAGTTTCGATCTATTACTAGATACTCTAGTTTTACCAATGTCTGTATCCATTTTCTGGTCTTGATTTATTCCTTTTTCTTAAAGAAGACTGGTTCTGCAGTTTGGACAATGAATTATGAGGGAGAGATGGGATCTAGCTGGTGACAGAAAGAATGAAGAAGGGGATGACTAATGGTTGGTGATGATGTTTTCATAGAACAGAGAAGGAACAAATTAGATTTTGATTGATTAAGTTTTTCTTGAATAACAAATTTAGAGTTATTACACTTTTATAATCTAAAATTATGGATTTTGCTGATTAACCTTGTTGAAACATATCAATTCAATATATTATATTCTTAATATTTTATTTTTAAAAATACCATTTAATATACACGTAGAGGAGTCATGGATATATGCAACGCATGGTGGGGTATTGAGAATTGAAAAACTCGATTTCCTGTTCATCCTCTGTCTTCTTTCTCATTCTCACAATCTTTCCTCCTTGTCGTTTATGCTATTATCACAGTGAGAGAGAAAAGAGACACAGAGAGAGATCAATTTGTATTTCTTCTATTAGTAATTATTGTTGTTGTGAATACTCATTCTCTAGGGTTTGGTGTTCCACTTCAGAAGCAAGATACTGGAGGAGGAGGAGGAGAAAGAGAGCTAGCTGGCTAGCCTAGTAGTTTCTGTAAATTAGGGTTTTAATGTTATTCTTCTTATTTTTAATAAAATCAATTCAAATTTGAAAAGAAGAGAGGTTGGTAAAACTGTTGCGAATTTGAATCTCTCTGTGCGTACGTGCGCGCGCGTGGAAAATAAAAATAAAGAAACAGAAGATGATGGAAGGGAGGAGGATATCAGCAGCGAATCCAAGGCCGTGCTCAGGGAGAAGGATATTAGCAGCGAAGAAACGGGGTCGTTCTGATGGGTTCTTAAACAGTGTTAAAAAGCTTCAAAGAAGAGAGATTTCTTCTAAACCAGATCGTTCTTTCAGCATCACCAATGCCCAAGAGAGATTTCGCAATATGCGTTTGATGGTATTAGTCTTTTTATTATTCAATTTATTTTCCAATTTAATTTGCTCTTTTTGGGATTTATTTTACAATTTAATTTCCTTTTCCTTTTCAATTGAGCTTACATTTATTTTTCTTAGTTTGCTGATGAAAATGGTTGGCAGGTCGTTTTTAGGGTTCTTAATTAATATTGTTAGTGCTACTACTTTGGTATTTACTATGGACATGTAGGAGATGAAGAAAGAAAAAGAAAAAGAAGAAGCTCTTCCGGCTTTGGATTTTCTTATATTTATTGATTTATTTTTCTCGTAAAAGAAATGAAAACCCATAGAATAACAATGACATCAATTTTAGAAAACCCTAGTGAGCAAATGGCTGATTCATGTTGTTTTCTACTTAATCATCCTCTACCTATGGGTCCGACAGATGTGAATTTTTGCGGTAAATACTTTATATATTGTACCGAATTCTTTGATGGATAGGCTGATTCATCATTTCTCAGGCATACAAAGCAAGTTGTAAATGATAAAATGTGATATAACATCTTTTAGCCTTATTTTAACATCAAAACGGATGTGCATGACAAACCCCTTTGTATTCTTTTCTTTTTTAATACTTGGAATAGTGATTGTAGTAGCATGTTCAGTGTTTCCTTTTTCCGAAAAGGATTTTAAATGTTTGATTTATTCTTCCTCAGGAAGAATACGATACTCATGATCCGAAGGGCCATTGTTCAGTGGTACTACCTTTTTTGATGAAGAGAACAAAAGTTATTGAGATTGTCGCCGCACAAGACATCATCTTTGCTCTTGCACATTCTGGTGTGTGTGCTGCTTTTAGTAGAGGTAGTGACAGACATAGCTCTGATATGAGAAAGAAGTTTTAACCTTTATTTTTAAGAAATTCATTTGCATTTGAGATCTTTTTTTATTGCTAAAGACTATGATTGCATCAAACCTTATCTGCTGACTGTTAAAATGCAGTGACAAATCATAGGATATGTTTTTTGAATGCGAGTCCTGATGAAGTCATTCTAAGCTTGTTCTACAATAAAAACAATGATTCTGTCATCACTGTTTCTGTCTATGCATCAGACAACTTCAGCTCCTTGAAATGCAGATCAACAAGAATTGAGTGTGTCTACACTTCTATTTTTCACTCTTCTTTGTCAACTTCAAGCCTTACATAATCCATGTATCCTAATTGTGTGATGGATGCCTTGTATTTAAATGGTTAGGTACATTCGAAGGGGTAATCCAGATGCAGGTTTTGCTCTGTTTGAGTCTGAATCCTTGAAGTGGCCAGGTTTTGTAGAGTTTGATGATGTCAATGGAAAGGTGCTAACATACTCAGCACAAGATAGGTACCTTTTCAGTCCATCTGCTATGAGATCACCAAATGTGTGCTCCAATTATCACCCCTAACATTTTTTCTATTGTTATTTATCATCAGTATATACAAGGTTTTTGACCTTAAAAACTACACTATGCTGTACTCTATATCAGATAAAGATGTACAAGAAATCAAGATCAGGTACTCTCTCTCTCTCATTGCATGCACACATGCTCAAGAGTCAAGACACATCTACCTTATTAATTATAAGATGCTGTTATTATGATGGAAGCCTTTTCCTTTTAGCCTTTTGTTAGTGTAGATGCATGACAGTAGAATATACTCATCATGGCAGTCGATTTGTATGGTCTGATGGTCATTCACTTAACTTTCACATATAATACTATGCATATTGTCTACCTTTACTTCTGAAATGTGATCAGCATTCTGGCTCTTGATTTGTTTGTTCTGCTTCATAAGTGCCTTTAAAGTTTGCTTATGTCTGGCTTCTTCTGCATCAGTCCAGGCATCATGTTATTGATTTTGAATAGATCAAGCAGCTATGTTCCTCTTAAGATTTTGTCAATAGAAGATGGCACAATTCTCAAAGATTTCCATCATCTGCTTCATCGAAATAAGAAGGTGGACTTCATCGAGCAATTTAATGAAAAGCTTCTTGTCAAGCAGGAAAATGAGAATCTCCAGATTCTTGATGTGAGTTGTCTGTCTTTTTTCAGCGTCTATCTTTCAGCTTGGCTTGTTGTCTGCTCCAGTAATTATATCTTCCTTATGCAGGTTCGACATACCGGTATTAGGGAAGTTAGCAGAACTGAGTTCTTGACACCATCAGCATTTATCTTCCTGTATGAAAACCAGTTGTTCTTAACATTCAGAAATAGAACTGTTGCTGTTTGGAATTTTCGTGGAGAGCTTGTTACTTCATTTGAGGATCATCTCTTATGGCGTCCTGACTGTAACACAAATAACACATACATAACAAGTGACCAGGATCTTATCATTTCATACTGCAAGGCTGAATCTGATGACCAGTGGATGGAAGGAAATGGTAATTTTTTCATCAACCTTTTGGTTAGCAAATACTAACTAATGCTTAAATACTTATGGCTGATGCTGCATGAGGCCTAGAATCCTTGCTTAAATCCTCTTAGAGTTTTGTTCTCTTCTCTTGGAGAAAAAATCAATCTTAATTTTATAGAAAGCAATTACTAAACATAAAACCGAACATATTGTACTGGAGTTTGCCCATAGAACATTTAGGTTTTAGTTGTTCAATTTTAAGCAGATAGTTTTTTACAGTTTATCTCTGTCAATTCTAGCTGTAATGCCTATTAACAGCTAGAATGCTGTCAGATACTTTCAGGTTGTCCACGAGAAATAAAACGTGTTCTCAAACAGTTGTGGGCCCAAACATTTCAAGCGAGTTTACAATAATTTAGAATTCCATGTGAATTCCGTGCTTTAGTTTGTGTTAATTAAATAAGCTGCTTAGAACTGATCCAAGAGATTATGCGAAATTTTATCATCTAATGTGACTAACTTTGTTTGAGTTGGGACTTTGGCTAACTGTAATGAAGTGACTTTTCTGAACTGCTGTCTTGTTTCCAACTATTCAATTTACTTTGTTATTTCAGACACTGTTTTGAGTGACTTTGATGCTTTAACCAGTCCACATTAACTATGGAATTTAATTGACTTGGTTAAGAGTTAGATCTGATATCATCAAGAGCTCTGATATACTCTAAAGAACAAATCCTGATCATAAAAGCATGTATAGATGGCACGATGCTGTATCAACTTAAAACTACTAACACACTGTTGGCAAGAGGAACAAATAATCATGAAGAATTTGGAACACCTGTGTTCCTGACACCTGAATGTAAATATTTTGGTCTGCGTGGTGTCCATGAGGACAACCTAAGCGGTCTACCTATGCCCTTTGATGATGTTTCTGCATGAATTGCTTTTGTGGAAAGACCAATAAGCTGTTGGACCTTTGTTCGTTTAAGATCTTTTGGCAGTTGCCTTAATTGTGATGCTGTGAAGAGAACACCTGATTGGGCAATTATCAAATCTCACTATCTGATTCTTGACTCAGCTGGTTCTATCAATATCAGCAATATCCTGACAGGAAAATGCCTAGCTAAAATAAATGCCACCAATGGCAGTCCCAAGGATGAGGAGTGCTGCAGCAGTACTGGAAGCTCAAAGCAGAGCTGCTCCCTGATGAAAAGCACAGTTGCAGAAGCCTTGGAAGACATCACTGCCCTTTTCTACGATGAAGATCGCAATGAAATCTACACCGGTAATAGGCATGGTCTAGTTCATGTGTGGTCAAACTAAAGATAAGTTTTTCATTATTTTGATTTAGGAACTTGGAAACTGCAAAGTAGAGGATGTTGTCATGACTGTGCTACATATCTTTAGTGCACTGTATCATTAGATTGCGTCAGAATTATTGATTCCGTAGATATACTTGGATTGTCATGTAGCAGTTTGTACATTAGTAAATAGGCTGCTTGGTTGAGATTCATAGGTTAAAATGTCCGGACAAGAATTTTTTGTAACATTCATTTGTATTTGCTGAGTAAACAAAATGTTTGCTTGTTAATTATCAGTTGCTGCTACTGATGCTGGTAGAACAGGGACGGTTGGCAGTAATTTTTTTTTTTTTTTGTTGACATGGCATGTAAAATTAGAAATAGTAAATATCAATGTAACATAATTTCTGGTTCTATTCATTTGAATTTGATTAATTTTGAGCTCTAAAAGCTATTCAAAGTCACTAACTATAAGACTATTTTGTACCATCATATACTATAACTTCTACTTCTGTTCTTCGAATTAATTGTAAAACAAAGACTCATCAAGACAAGTGACTTATCTTTCTATTAAGACAATGATCTATGAAAATCCTAAGAATTAATAGCATAAAATTACTCTCACGGCTTATTGAAATTAAACTCTATTAATTTGTGTTTCCTATTTGGTGTGCAATTGAATGACAAGAAATGAGAATAACTAGAATTATTAGTGACTTTCAAGAAATTACATGATAATTGACACTATATATGTACATGTATATAATGAAGTTAGTAAGCATATATGGTTTTTAAAGATGTCAACTATCAAATCATAAAGTGACTAATTATAATAAAGAAAAACAAATTAAGTGCACAATTGTTCCTATCATGTACCTTTCTTTCCACTCCATTGAGTTGGCTAAGAGAGGGTGGGTTGCAACCAATATTTGGTTGAGTGTTAGGTCTAGCTATGATGTTGTGGTTGTTGATTCATTTGGAAGTGTGATTTAACAACTATTCCATGAAACAAGAAACACAGAGGAAGGAGAAGGAGACAAAGTTACAAAAAAAAAAGGTGTTTTGAGAGAGATATGGTAGTGTCAGGCGATTTAAGAGAGAGAGAGAGCGGTGGGCTAGGGTTTTTTTGGTTTGGTTTAGGAGAAATGTGAGTTAATTGGAAGAGTATTTATAATTCTATTAAACTCTCATAAAATCGATAGTAAAATCATGATATAATTTTAATCGAGTTTACTGATTTTACTAGTTCTCTAGTTTTTAGTATGATTTTATACGTTATGTTATATATATGTTGCCTCATAAAGTTATATAATTTTATGATTTTACCGATTTTGATAAGCATATTATAGCCGATTGTTAATAGCATTGTTCCTTGAACAATGCCTTTTTTTATATCATTCAACTTTATTTATTTTAATTGTATCCTTTGTTATTTTAACACCATTTTTTGTGTTTGTATTTGCTTCTTTTAGTTTACATTTGTATGCGTTAAATGTCTTTGAAAATTTTGAGTTCCTATTAAAGAATAATTTTATAAGAAAGAATTTAAAGTGATTATTAAAAAAATAAAGATAAAAATAAATTAGAAAACATAAATTCCAATATTAAATTGTGTGGAAAAATCAATTTGATCTCTAAGGTCTCAGTTTAAGTATTATTTGGTCCCAATTATTTTTTAATTTTACATTTCAATCTTCCGCCGCTAGGCTCTTTTGATCCAATTGTATTTAAGGAATGTTATATTCTAGTTGACCTCATATTCCAATTATACACAGATAAATGTAGAATCAAAGGTAATAATCCATTACTCAAAAGAATTTTATTACCTTCGATCCTGCGTGTGAGTACGCATGTTATGATAAAAACTAATGATGGGATTGACTGTGTGGCTTGAGGCCATCTATGACAAATGATTACGACGTTGCTAGAAAATGAATTCCTAGATTAATTATACAAGTTTTGTAATAAATTAGCAGTGATTTTTGCAAGGAAATACTATTTAGTTGATGCTAAATATTCTAATAAGTATAGGTATTTGGATCTTTATAAAATCGAGAGGAATCACTTATAAAAATTTAGATATCGTAGACAACCAAGTGGCCGTGAAGAAGTGTTTAACCATGCATACTCATCATTACGCAACATAATCGAATGTTTTTTTGGAATGTGAAAATAGAGGTGTAGAATCTTGCAAAATATGTATGCTTATCTATATAAAATACAAGTTGAGATTGTAGTTGGGTCAATTGCACTACATAACTATATTAGAAGACGATCGCAAGATGATGTTTTTTCCGAGTATGATCGCAATCTCAATTTCATTCCAGATGAAATTTTACTTGATATTGTACCTCGCTCAGCTTTTCAAGGATCACAGAGGCCTTCACGTATGGATTTTGTACGTGATGGAATTGCAAATAGCTTGAAGAGACAATGAAAAACTTTTATTAATGTACAAGGATTATTCATTTCGTTATGTAATCATAATTATAAAACAACAATATTTTGTCATTATATATATATATATATATATATATATATATAATGTTATTTTTAGTAATTTTACAATCAAACCTCATACAAAAAGTATATTAACCAAACACAACAAACTGTTTTTTTTTCAACTATAATTTCAACCACAGTTTTAACCAAACACATCAAAATTAAAAACAAACCTCACAAAAAACACTTTTTATTAAACAACTTTTTTAAAATCACAATCACAACAGCAACTACAATACCAAACAAACATTAATACATAAGGGTATAAGGGTAGATGAATTAACAAGTCCTTAATTTTATGATAAATACATTTTATTTTCCATGAAAATATAAGTTGTTGTTCTCATAATATTATAATTATAAGAGATACTAAAGCTTTTATACAAAGTTAACTTCCAATACTTATACTTTAAAAGAGAAATAGATAATAGCTGCTATGAATTTTTTTTAATAAAAATAGTTGTTCATGCAACACGATAGGATAATAAATATTTTATGATGCTCAAACTGTCACCACTAAAGCATAGACCATTTGTAATATAGATAATTCATCCTTCGAACTTAGTTTTTTTTTTTCATAAAAAGTAGGAAAGTGGAATTATAATTATAATTATCTTCCTTCACATATATCTTTCTACTTTTTATTATTTTATTTTTATTAAAAAATCACTTCTAAAAATATTTGTTATATTATTTTTCTTTCTATATGAAATACATAATTAATTGTATTAAATATTAGTAAAATACATTACTAGAGATAACCGATTTTTAAAAATTAATATATATATTTGTGTATTTAACTATCTAAATTAAAATAAATTTATTTGAAAATCAAATAATTTAACGAATACATTAATTAAGATATTTTGAGAATCGCCGTTTGCAATTCCCTAGTTAGATTTCTTTGGTAGTTCAATAGTTTATAGAGGGACGATTTCATTGACAAGAAACTGTCTCTAAACAGTGCAGAGTGCAGACCTCATCTCATCTCAAGAATCGACGACAAATGGGCAAAGTCCGAAGCAAGAAAATGGGCCGAATTGATTGAAAAAAACGAGCATGATCCAACTCACATGCTTCGCAACGTTCTCGTATGTATACAAACACCAGTGTAAGCATAAAGCATCAGGTCTGTCAAGTGATGTGATGTGAATGGTGGTGGTATGTGCCTAAGAGATTTATAAGCTCTAAAGAATGGTTACAGCAGCAGGTTTTACTTTTTTGCATGAGCACCGTACCCCTGGTCTCAAGTTCAAGAGCTTGGCGTTCACTAGCTAGTAAGGCCAAGGAAGATTGAGTTTGTCAACGTTTAATTGATATTAATGGACTTCGTTTTTTAAATGAATTCTTTGCCAAAAGTCCAACCCTCTTGGTGCAGTGTGGGTAGTGGGTACCCACGATGTCCAAAAGGTGGTAGTGCTCATTTAACTACTCTCAAAAGTAGAAGAAGAAGAGACAGGGCTGCATGATGCCTTGGAAGATTGTTATTTATTATCAAATGAGTTTGTGAACGTGGGTAAACATTAAATGGAAAGAAGTCCAATCAAAGAGAAATGTATTAATTGAAAGAAGAAAGTTGCCTAATTTAGTGGATTGCATTTTGCCTTCCCCAACAGATAGGCAGCAGGTGGCATTGTCATCACAGAGTAGAAACTAAATGTATGGAGGAGCTGTTTCTTCACCCCAAATATGTCTTTAACTCTTGCGCTTCTTTAGCCAACTGTCTGTCATCCATGAAGATGAGAATCTTTCTTTTCATGTGCTTTATTATCAATAATGACGGGATAGTTAGTTTTTGCTCACTTCTTTCCATCCTCGTAATTGCCTAGATAATATATATATATTGTGTTGGAGGCGAATGTTAGTTGATAAAAGGAGGGAGAAGGGAAGGAAGGAAGAAAGGGCTGGAATGAATGGATTGGAAGGGCTTATACTCAGGCTGTTGGAAGCAAGGAGTGATAGAGGGAAACGCATCCAGCTGACTGAACCTGAAATCCGCCACCTTTGTGTCACCGCCAAGCAAGTCTTTCTTGCACAACCTGTTCTTCTTGAATTGGAAGCTCCCATCAATATCTGTGGTGCGTACATTTTCTTATTACTTTCTTCAGCCCATTTCACTTTTTACGGAATGTATCAATTTGCTTGCCCTTTTCATAATTACATGCTTGATTTTGTTCCATCTTTATAATTAACTGTATTTTAATTCTTATGATCTTCCATTTCAATCTTTCATGTACATTACATAGATGTTAAGGTTATCTCATAGAAATAAGACAACATTTAGCAAATTGACCTGCAAATGACAGCCTTTTGGACTCCCAGAATCACATGCCAATATCCCTGCAGTTTCATGCTTGATGCATTTTGTTATTAGTGTTTTGGTTGTATGCAGGTGATATACATGGCCAATATCCAGATCTCTTGCGATTGTTTGAGTATGGTGGGTTTCCACCAGATTCCAATTATCTATTTCTTGGAGACTACGTAGATAGAGGAAAACAAAGTATAGAGACTATATGCCTTCTCCTTGCGTACAAGATCAAGTTCCCAGACAACTTTTTCCTTCTTCGAGGGAACCATGAATGTGCTTCTATCAACAGAATATATGGATTTTATGATGAGTGCAAGCGTCGTTTCAGTGTCCGTCTATGGAAGATTTTCACAGACTGCTTCAATTGTTTACCGGTGGCTGCAGTTGTCGATGACAAAATCCTATGCATGCATGGTGGACTCTCACCAGAAATGGATAACTTGGATCAGATCAGAGCTATAGAAAGGCCAGCAGATGTGCCAGACCAGGGTATTCTGTGTGACCTCCTTTGGGCAGATCCTGATAGAAACATCAAGGGCTGGGGTGATAATGATAGGGGTGTCTCCTACACCTTTGGAGCCGATAAGGTCGCTGAGTTCTTAAAGAAACATGACCTCGATCTCATATGCCGAGCCCACCAGGTCTTCCTATTTCTTCAGTTCAAGTTGTTGCCTTCCTTTATGCCCTAATATTTGCACTAGGAATGATGTAATAAATAAGGTAAAATGTTCTTCCATGGGAAATGATTGACAGGTTGTTGAGGATGGCTATGAATTCTTCGCAGACAGACAGCTGGTTACCATATTCTCAGCACCAAACTACTGTGGAGAGTTCAACAATGCAGGTGCATTTATGTGGGTTGATGCGAGTTTGCTCTGCTCATTTCAGATTCTGAAGCCATGGAGAGGTAGAGAAGGGCATCCTGAATAGTTCGCAAGTGAAGGTGGGGAAATGTCAGAAGCCCAACGAAGGTGGAGATATCTATCATCCAATACAGACTTTCTGGCCAGTACTATGCCTCTTCTCTCACTGTACAGATTCAGCTTCAAAATGAAACAAGCTTTGGCGTCCTCCCATGAGCTGTAATATCCATGCTGACTGATCAGTCACTATCAAATAGAAATGTATATAGAATCTTCTCCATGCAACTGCTTCATACTGCGTCCTGCATGTATGGATTTTCTTAAGTTTGCCGGCGAGGACACCAACCCTATGTTGTTTCGTTTTATATGAGCTTTATTATTCGGCTTTATTTATGGTTTTTTTTATTTTTAATATTTTACTTAATGGACTATAAACCCATCCTCTTAATACAGAGAGAAAGGTCATGAGATTTTTTTGTGGAAAGAAAGAGTTAGTGAGTCTTCTCCCCAAAAGAGAGTGAAAAACAAAGTATCCTTCTGAAACCAATAAAAAATCGCAGATGAGTAGTGGAATACCTTCAAAGTGTTATAAATAATCAGATCAAATAATCATGTCATCAACCTACTACTAAAATTTAATATTACTTCTACTTATCCCTCTCTTCTTTCTCCCTCTCTTTTTTTATTTCTTCAAATCTGATTGTCCCGCATAATTCATAACCTGCTTGTTACATTCTTGGCGCAGATCTATCCAATTATGCTGCCAGGAGATGATATTGTATTCGATATTCTCTTTTTAAATTTCTTTTATCATGTTCCTTCCAAGAGGTGTAGAATGCATGAATGCCCATTATATTTCAAACACCTCCTTTCAGCAATGAACATTTGATTATTATATAAAACATGGAAAGAAGCTCGAACAGTATGAGAATGAATCGCCACTCACATATACCAGTGAATACTCTACACTTGATTTCTTACAGAACAGTTCTAAATCATCTTGATCAGCAGTTCACCAGGGATCAATTTCATTCTTAAAACAATTGAAATTTTGCAAACTTGGCATGCCATAGAGATTGTTAACATAAATTGCAAACATCATATGCGTGGTGACAAAGTTCAAATGTTACATCACCGAGAGGATGAACCAAACATCTTTTAAGAAAAGCTTCACCACGGTGAAGCGCTCCTATAAAATGCATGATGGAAGCTACTCCCCCAAAATCTTATAGCCAGGTAATCAGCTTCAGAATTGAGACTTGTCAAGGCTGTCGAAATAGGGATGATCCATGGCTGCTTTGGCCGAGATCCTTTCAGCTGGATCATACTTGAGCATCTTCTGCATTATCCAAAACAAAATTATATAAGCAATCCAATATAGAGGTAATAATGGCAAACCAAGAAGAAGCAAAATGTTAGCGCGAGCATGACGATGGAATGCCAACATAAGCCAATTGTGAACAAAATCTAAACTAGTATAATCCTTAACACGCTGTAGCCCGCCGAGTCCTAGTTACTTTGCTTTACTGTAAACCATACTTTGATAATTATGAAACATAAAACTGACTTCATCCATGCCCTAAATTCAGGAAGAAAAAAAAAACCCTACTCGACGGTAGATATTCCAAGTCTTTGGATTGGGGAACTAGTTCTAGCACAGCAAACTAGACATGCAAAATCACAATTGTCTATAAACCAATTAAAAAAACGAAGCATGAGAGATCAGGGCGAAAACAATTCCAGTGCAGAAGATATGGTGAGTGACACGTTAACAGTCAATTCAAACCAACAAGACAATCTAGATTTTTAGTTGCGCTTTCCCATCCATAGAACTAGAAGCTTACAATTGAAAAGGAAATGTAGTAGTTGTAGTTGTAGTAGTAGTAGTTACCGATAAGAGGTCCACCCCTTCAGGTCCCAGTGACGGGACAACTCGTGCAAGGTTTTGAGGCTCCCATTTCGGATAGACATGCCAATCTCTGAGAGCAGTAACTCCTGGCCACTGCTCTTCAGTCGGTGTTCCCAGCAACCTTCCAATTAAGTGGTAGCAATTAGCATACATAACTTATAGAATCCAATTAATTAATACACTAAATACTATGTGGTGTTGGTTTGGTTGGAAAGTTACATCAGCCATTCTTTTTATCCGTAAATAAAAAGCGCAACATTGAATACCTGAAAATATGAAGCAACTGTTGAAACTCTGAGTCACCGGGAAACAGAGCTTGCCTTCTTGACATTTCAGCTGCAACAACAAAGACAAATACTTTCAAGGAATACCAAAAAAAAATTAAAAATTAAAAAAGTTGATATTAGATTAGATTAGCAATAGTACCGAAGATGCAACCGACGGACCACATATCGACGCCAGTGGAATAATGAGTGGAACCAAGCAACACCTCGGGAGCCCTATACCAAAGAGTAACAATCTCGTGGGTATAACTCTTAAGAGGCACGGTAAAAGCACGACCTAATCCCAAATCAGCAATCTTAAGAATCCCTTTCTCCTGATCAAGAAGCAGATTCTGAGGCTTGAGATCGCGGTGAAGCACACCGTGGCTGTGACAGTGAGCAACTCCCTTGCAAAGCTGGAAGAGAAAACTCTGTATCAGCGAAGGCGAGAGAGGCCTAGGGTTGGCACCTTTACGGTGAGAATCGATGAATTTCTTGAGATCCGTGTCGAGATATTCGAAAACCAGGTAGAGATTGGATTTGTTGTTGTTGTTGTGGTTGCGCTTAGAGGGATTGGAGTCATCAAGATTGGAGTTGGTGCTATTGGCGTCAACGTGTTCGACGGAGAGGAGGCGGACGACGTAGAGAGATTGAGAGAGCATTTGAAGGAGAGAAACCTCGCGAAGAGCGGTAGGAGGAACGCCTTCTTCGTCCATTTCAAGTCGTGTTTTCTTGAGGGCGACTATTTGCCCTGTTACTTTGTCTTTTGCTTTGTACACTTTGCCGTATGTGCCTTCGCCTACCTTCTCCAGTTTCTCATACTTTTCCATTTTTTTTCTTTTCTGTTGATGATCCGATCCAATCTGTAGGGGAGGGGGAGGGCAGAGGAGGGAGCAAAACCTAGATACGATAGAATGAGTTCTTTGGACTAACAACGGTTATTTCCCTCTGTTTGTTTTAGGGAATCGGAATGAGAAACTTGTGTGCTTTATTTTGAAATTCAAATTAGGAAGAAAAGGAGGGAGGCTGGGCTGGTTGGTTGGATCAGATCCAATCCAACGGATCGGAGCGTCTCTCCATATCGGTGGAGCTCCAACATGGTAATTATACACCCAC
Organism: Populus x sibirica; assembly: GCA_019202695.1. Lineage (NCBI taxonomy): Eukaryota > Viridiplantae > Streptophyta > Magnoliopsida > Malpighiales > Salicaceae > Populus > Populus x sibirica. Next base: position 243,291 of record JAGMVL010001464.1, read on the forward strand.
CCACCTCTCTAGTCTCTCCTTTTTCCTTTTTCTTGTTGATTTAATAATTGACAAACAAAAGCAAGAAAATTAATTACCTTTCTTGCCACTTGGGACCCATTTCGAGGTGGAGCTTCCATGTCCAAACCATTTTCTCAATTAACCCCCCTTCTTTTTTTACAATTATAATGTTCAGTTTTTTTTTTTTTTTTTTATCTTTATGGTTGAGAAATTACATTGTAGGGAGAGAATGGTGATATTGTAGGAAATTCTTTCAAATGAGAGAGACACAAAAAAAACACAAAGATTTCAGGAAAGAATTCAAGATTTTTTTTTTAAAAAAAAAAAAAAACAGAATTATGGTGCTTCCCTCCTAATTTGTTCCTAAAGTTGGGCCCTACTCCTTTCTTTTATACAATTTCAATCTTTTTTAAAAAAAACAAAAAGGTTAAAAATTTTACAAGAATGCTCAACCCTTCCAATTTGGTATTATAAAAGCTCTGATGGAATGAACTAAGGTAGAAACAAGCTCTAAGTGAGCTGGATGTTGGAGAGGAATGTCAATTGCTAAAGTGAAGCCCAAACGTAAAAATGAGTGGGACAAATAAATTTTAACGAATTTTTCACATAAATAGACAGACAAATAAATAGCCCAAAAGTTTTATAATATTACGACACCTCCATTGTATTTATTTATATATAATTTCTTCTTTTTAGTTTCATGTACTATTATCCCTTCCAAAATCACTCACCTATTACATCTCCAGGCCATATCAAACCAAAATCCCCCATGACCTACCAGCCAGCACGTAGAAAGAACCAATGCCTAAAGCACAAACAACTAGCCAAATCCAGGCATCAAAATAAAAATAAAATACCTCCCTTCTCTTTCCAAAGTAGATTTACGTTTTAAGCTCAATTCTCTGGCCCGCCTCCACTAGGAAAAGTCCAGCTGATAAGCTTACTTCTCCCTCGTATATTTTCTCTCTTTTTTCAAGAGAAAAAGAAATGCATAAACTGTTATTAAACCCCTTAGTAACAAATAAAGATAGTAACTATCTAAGATTAAACAAATTCAAGAAACCTTTTAATGAAAGACCTCCCTCCAAGCTGTGCATATGACTTTTATCGAGAATACAACTGTATCTATGAGATTGAGAATGGAATTCTGATTACTCCCTTTAAATTGAGTATCTGTTTCCCTCCTTCTCCTTTTCCTGCTAGGATTTGAAATCCTATATTTTCCATATCCATCCTCTTGAGTCCTTGGGTTTCCGAAATAGTGTAAAAAGAAGATCCTCTCGCAACTCAAGGGCAACTGGATGAAAAACATCACATACAAGAAGAAAATAGTACGCCAACTGTTAAATGGCCATTTGAAATACAATTCTGTCTTTACACCGACGGAGCAGAAATTGAAATGTTCACTCTGAACTGAGAATGGTCAAGTCCGCTAGCCCAGCGACCAGAATCAAAAATAAATAGAACTTATTTAACCGGATAATACACTGTACTCAACAGGTTTCCGCAATTATAGTTGCTAATTGTCAAAATTCAAGGAAAACTGGTGGGTTTTGAGTAAACGTCACTTCTAGTTATCGACAACTTCAATGAGGGTGGGCTCATAGTCGTTAGGAGCCTCAAATCCATGAAGATTGATCACAGTTGCTGCTACATTGGCAAGTCCACCAGTGGGAACATCATTGCGGAACCTGACACCAGCTTTCAATCCAGGGCCTCCAATTGCAATAGGCACCTGCACAGGAAGTAAGCGAATTAAATATGTTGACTCTTATCAATTCAAGAAAATGGAGAATAAGAAGCAAGCACCATGCTTCTAGTCCTTCAATGGAGAAAATAAAAAGCAATGCGACTTACTGGTTCAAGAGTGTGAGAAGTGAGTATCTGGAGTTTGCCACTTTTATCCAAAAGGGGTTTACCAGACTTGTCCCTCTTAACCATGTCTTCAGCATTGCCATGATCAGCAGTAATTACATAGATTCCACCAACTTGCTCTATCGCATCGATGATCGTCTACATTAAGAAAGTATCTCTGGTCAGCCAGAAGGCATCAACATGCCAGGAATTAGGAAGGAATCCAGAGTCTTGAACAGAGATTATACAACTTACTCATGGAAAATACACATGCTACCTGACCAGAATGGGCAAAACAATCAATTATTTATGTGCACATCCCTATCTAAGCATTGTGTATAACCTTTTAACCATTCATATTTTACCCTTTCCATGCATCTGCGGCTCTGCCTCAGTTATTGCATGTTACAAAACTGGGAGGCGGCTTTGCAATTCACATCTGTAAATTGCACCAGAACTTTTTATTCGACCTTCACGAGGTCCAGTCTAAAATGAAAAAAATGGCAGCAACACAATCACTTCCAACCATTTTCCAAGTGATACAATGTTTGCTGTGTGTACTGGTTCTCGTAAATATTGTTTCATTTAACTGTGTTAGCTTTAATCTGATGAAGCACAAATCACCTAATGGTATTTCCTGAGTACACTAATTCATGGTCACCAACCAAATGATGAGAGAACAGAATTAATAAGAATAAAAGCATCAACACTAATGCATGACAACATACCCTACCCCAATCAACTGCAAATCTCAACACCTAATTAAGATTTTCACTACTCAGGAATTTGTGACACCGAAAGGACCAGTTCGTAAGTTAGTCTGAAATAATGGTTAACATAGATCAACAGCAATAAAGTTCAGAACAAAAATAATAAGATCTAACAGCAATGAAGTTGTACCTGAACAGCACCATCAGCAGCCTTGCATGCCACTACAGTAGCCTCAATGTCTCCTGTATGTCCCACCATGTCACCATTTGGTAGATTGACACGAACCTAAACACGCACAACATATCAGTCAATATTTCTATTTGAAATGAGACCTCATCCATCACATGATATGTGGCATTAATTACCTGGTCAAATTTGCCACTAAGGATGGCGTCCCTTGCCTTTTCAGCAATCTCTAATGCCTTCATCTTAGGTTGGACATTGAATGTAATTCCAACATCACTTGGAATCTCCACGTATTCCTCCATTTCTTCATTGAAATAACCAGAACGATTTCCATTCCAAAAGAAAGTGACATGGCCAAATTTAACAGTCTCGCTGTTGTGCAAAAAGCCAATCATGTGTAAGAAAATAACAAGGACTTGAATTTTGCAGAAGATGGAGTCAAATAGGGGAAATTGATTTTATGCTCAATCATACTTGAACAAACAGTTGATAAATCAAGCTGAAGCAAAAGTGTAAAAAGTTGCAGAACAAATACTATCCACCTAAAGAATCTTTTATGCCTAATACCTTCGTAAATATCCGAGTATCCGAGTGTCCTATGCCAAAGCAAAAGTGTACTTGAGAGAAACCAGCGAATAAGTATTGACAGAACGTACAAACCTATACGTTGCAGGCCTACACTAGAGGCCACCCTCAATGAATAAATTTACTGACTAGAGTTTCATCATTCTGCCAAAATATGGCTCTGAAATGAGTTAAGTTGTCAATTTATGATAAATCTACTTGCAATCCAGAACAATTAAAAGAGCAAGGGAAGCCCAGAGATACAGAAACAAGAAAAAGAACACAGGCTGTGTGATGCACGCAAAGAGTATTCACAGATCAAGATATCAATGGTGCTAGCTCACCTGCAAGCAAAGGTGCGAACACCATTATGCACCAAGTATTCACCAGATGTCCTTTCTATCTCAGGAGGAGTAACGAGGTATTGGCTTGGAAGCTTCAACTCACCATCATATTGAAGCATTCCAGCATAATGAATTTTAGGGACTCGAACCCGATCAAATTTGTCAAAATCCGCATATTCAAGAGCCTTAGCAAGCATAGTCATGCGATCTGCTCGGAAGTTGAAAGTGACAACAGCATCACCATCCTTAATTGGTCCCACGGGATTTCCACTCTCATCAACAATGACAAAAGGAGGTAAGTACTGGTCATTCGCCTTGGGTTCTGCTCTCAGTTTCTTGACGGCTTCAACAGCACTTCTAAACTTGTATGGGGCTTCACCAAGTACTTGGGCATCCCATCCTCGTTTCACCACATTCCAATCATTCTGCAGAAGATTTGCAGAAAGGGTTCAGGCATGCATAAAGGAATAAAGCTAAATCTATAACTCTAAAGGAGCACACAAACTGATATCTATAACAACATTCAAGGAAAAGATCACGTTTGTAATTTATGCAAGTTACTTATAATTGACATCACCAAGAAGGTAATTACTATCCTCTTCCTAACTTATAAAGGAAGGATATCCATTACCTTCATCTTATCAACAACAACAACAAAGCCTTATTTTCAAACTATTCAGGGTTGGCTACACTGTTGAACCATTCAGCATGATCATAAAATAAATCCTCCTCAATAAAAAGATAGTTTAATCCTTCGGTAGTTGATGCCACTTCCATCCACATAATTTTTAGTCTCTTTCTACCTCTTTACCTTCATCTTATAAGGAAATCTTAATTTGCATCAGATTGGTATGCAGGCACCTCATTAATATACCAGCTATAAGCCACTGGTTGCCACCCAAAAAGACCAAAGTGGCTAAGAATGATTCTTCATTCCTCCCCAAAATCTTGTTTGACTAGGTCCTAGGTGTCATTTCTCCTCTGTCCAAGCCGCACCTCTTTTGGAGGGGAATAGGGCCACGATGGTGTGAAATATATACTTAGTGATGAGTTTCCATAGAAATTAAGTTACAAAAATGAAGCAGGGAAAAAACAGTAATTCATACGAGAATAGACCATAAATGGGAAGCATCACTGGAATTCTTCCCCTTAATTAAGAAAAGAATTTACAGCCATACCTCATAGCGGTCCATTGTGACATACATGCGCCCACCACCAGATGCAATTTGTGCATCAACAGCTTTCTCACGTAAATTTGACAGGTCTTTCTCAAGAGTCTCCACAAAGCCAACACTTGACCCGTCTAAAACATCACGGCCATCAGTAAGAAAGTGAACACGGATTCTTTTAGCACCGCGTTCAGCAGCACCTTTCAGCAACAACTGCAGAAAGAGAAAGGACAGGGAAAAAGGTATCAGGGAAAACACTACATGATTTCAGGAGAACAAAGCAAGCACAATGATGAGTAATAAAAACCAAATCTTACCTGCAACTGATCAAGCCTTGAGTGAACTCCACCATCGCTCAATAGTCCAATGAGATGCAACGTGCCATTGTCGAAAGATTGTTTAATGTAATTAAATCCCTCTCCGTCATAGATTTTTCCAGAGGCAAGAGCAAGATCAACAAGCTTCGCTCTACATTCCCAAGTAAATAAACATAAAACATGTTATATTAGTTATCGTATTTTATTCTTAAACTCTTAAGAGAATGAACCATCTGCATAAGAAACTATTGGAATAGAAATAGGAAAAGAGAAGTAAGTTAGTTACCCCTGAGCAAAGATGCGACCAGCACCAAGAGCGTTGTGACCAACTTCACTGTTGCCCATGTCATCCTCACTTGGAAGCCCAACAGCAGTACCATGAGCCTTAATCAATCTCCATTTTTCAGGGGCAGTCTATCCAAACAACAGGAACACACAGTTATTGTTTAAACTATTATTAAATATTAGAATAATAGGTGATAATTAAGGGGGAAAACGTTTTTTAAGATTAGATTACATTATTAACGACAACAAAAAAAAAGAGAAAAAATAGTACAGTTTTGAAGGAATCCATGGTAGGAGTATCGGCGACATGGATACAGTTATACTGATCGGGTTTAGCCTCACCCCAACCATCCAAAACCACCATAGCAATAGTCTTTCCCTTTGGAAGCTTAGGATGATCCGCCAATTTCCATGCGTTCTGTCCTGCGCTCCCCATTTCTTTATAAATTCTGGCTTCTGATTCGATTGATTCAATCAATTTAATTAACACAGATAGAGGCAGCTAGCAATGGAGGATGAAGAGGAAGAGAAGAAACCGAGGCTTTTCTTTCCGAAACTGAAGTTGGATCTGAGTGGGTGGCGATGGTTTGATAGATTGGTTTCGGTAGTGACAAAAACCTCTTCTGCGGCCGTTGATTCTATTTATACATACGATACCACTCCTGCTAACATATTAGACGGTGTTTAAAAGTCGGTAGAGATTAATTTTTAAGATATTTTTTTGTTTGTAAATATAATTTTAAAAGTTATTTTTAAAATTAGCAAACGAAAAAGTTTTTAAAACAATAAAAAATTAAAAAATTAATTTTAAATAACAAAATATTTTTTTTATGAATTATTACCTGTACCGTGTTTTCAAACGGCACGGTACATTAATCAATTTAAACGCCGTTTATATCGCTGCTTTTCTACTTTCTAGGGTTAGCAAACAAGGGTTACGCCTGGCTTTTCGCCTTTGGTTACATCTCCCGTGATCTTTTCTGACAGAAAATGGTAGTCGTAGTTGGGAGGCTGGGTAAGATATTCTGTAGTCTCTAAATTTTAAGACTGACTACAACTCGGTGCTTTATATTTGATAACTTATAACTTAGTCCCTGATTATAGCTCGGTACCTTATATTTAATTCTAGTACACCAAAATTAAAATAATTCAACATTGATGGGAAAAAAAATGCAATAATCTCAAAAAAAATGAGAAAAAAAATTACAATCAACTTTCTTGTTAGGCAATAATATCACTAAGTATAAAGTTTAAAACTTCTTGATATTGAGTTACTAACAATATTCCTGAGAAATCAAAACTTTAAATTCTGGTTATTTAACTTTGAGAAATAGAATTTCTATGATCAAAACAAGTTGAGTTCTTTAATCTAAATATAATAAAAATATGGGTTTTTACACAAATTTGTTAGGTGAGTTAATTATCTTTTTCTTGATAATTTGTTTGGCTTGAATTTTACACTTATTTTTTTTTAATATTAGTTTGATTCATCAATTAAATGGTTGGTTCAATAAAATTTGTTCAGATTTACATTTTAGCTAATTGAATTGTAAATCTAAAATTATTATTATTATTATTTTTTCACAACTCTTATTGCTAATTTTTTTTTAGCAAAACTTGTTTTTTTTCCCTCTAAAACCCACATTATTGGAGTTTTCTCTATCGATTTTAAAATATCGAAGACTACATTTGATATGTAAAAGAATTCAACATATCTTTTTCTAAAATAACGGTTAAGGAGCTAATTTACATATTTTAAAATATGAGGAACTATGTTATAATCACATTGAGATTTCAGGGACTAAATCATATATAGTAACCAATCGCTCTCTACTTACACGTGCATCAGGCGGCCACGCGATTCTTCTCGAGATTATTTTCTTTTCCTTTTATGGTTTCAGATATTTAGGAGTGAAATAAAAGTTATTTTTTTAAATGTTTTTATTTTAAAAATATATTAAAATAATTTTTATATTTTTATATTTTTATATTATCATATTAAAATAATTAAAGAATACTAAAAAAAATATCAATTTAATTTTTTTTAAAAAAATCAACATTCCCAACGATATTTTAATTTAATACTCAGGCTTGATCGTCGAGAAATGGAATATTCTTTATTATCCCTTTTATTATACTCCTACTGCTTTTCAATGCATGTCCCGGCCCTTACTGGTTTTTTTATTATTATTAAGATAAAACCGGGTCTTACAGGTATTTCTTTTATTTGACAAATTAATTTACATGTTAGTATAGACTAGATCCTTCATTAAATAATTTTAAAAATGCATCTCTCACGTTACTTTAATATATTTTTTAAAAAAATTAATAAATGCTTCTAAATACTAATTTCAAAATTTAAACCCAAAAAAAAATACAAAAAAAAAACCTCCTATATTTTGATATCATAATTTTCCTCTAAAACTGTATTCTAAAATTGTATTCGGTGCTTCTTTAGATATATTTGGATCAACATTAAGCTTCTTATTCTTCTTCCCAATCCTTCCACTTTTATTTTCGGAACCCTCAAAACTATTGTCTATTTTACACTAAATGCAATATTATCATCATTCCTCAAGTCTTAACTTCAAAACAAATAATTGACCTTTTTATTTTTAAAAGAAAAGTAAAAACAATAGAAAGAAACTGCCATTTTAATTTGCTTGATCTTCTGACCTTATAAGTAGTTATTCTTTGTCGTGGAAGAAAAATAAAACAAATTTTCTTTAGATCGAATAGAAAGCCTTACCTACCCCCATCCACACTCCACACTCCACACCTAACAGGCTACCCTTTTTGTTCGCCTACCCCCGGCGCATTTTCTATTGTTTTCGTTATAAGTATTTATTAATGTTCCTTGATACTGAGAATTTCTTTTTAATTTATATTCTTTGTTAAACTCCAACCACATGCAAAAAATTGTACCATTTTTCATTTTCGAAACAAGATATGGCTCTCGTTTTATAAAAACAAAAAGGTAAAGTAAATTTGCTCATTCCACGCAGTTTTCCGTTATGCAAATTATGTTTTCAAAAAAATTTAATTTTTTTTTTGTAAAAAATTAAAATTAAATTTTTTTATATGTTTTGGATCGTTTTGATGTACTGATCTCAAAAATAATTTTTAAAAAATAAAAAAACATCATTTTAATATATTTCAGCACAAAAAATTATTTGACCACACTCTCAAACATCCTTAACAATAAAATCTTTAGCTAGACAAGCCCCTTTTTACACATGGAAACCAAATTCATTTTTATTATTGCTTTAAAAAGTTATACATATTCTTACGCTAATATATGTATAAAATATATGGGTGTCTTTAGTTACATAGAATCGATTTTCTTTTCCTTTTCCTAGTTTTATTTTCTTTTTTCAATAGAAAACTGAAAAACAGGTTCATTTATTATAAAAAAGAACATATATTTATATAAAAAATACATCAAGATTACAAATATTTTTCACACATATTAATAATCTAATTGTAGAATATTAATTTTATTTCATTCAAATTAAAAATTATATTGTTAACTAAAAAATCTTTGTGAAAATATATAAAAACTAATTTTAATCTTTTACATTGCTAAAAAGTGCTTGTATATAAAAACTGAAAAACAGGTTCATTGATTTTGTATCATCTTATATTATTGTTATTGAAAAACTCTAACTAATCTTCAAAGAATTAAAGTAAGAGATTAGTTGCACTATAGGGAAGATACTATCATCCCAGAACATTATATCTGGAATAAGTTGTATTCTTTGGTGTTTAGAGATCTAACGTAAGGGACTTGTTATGCTAGAGGGGAGACACCATTACCTTAAATCATCTTTTTGTACGTGTAAGAAGGGGGAAATGTCTTAACTTTGTGAAAAAGATTTGCTACTTGGTATTATAGTTAATAGAAAATCCTAACTAGTCTTCAGAAATCTAAAATAATGAACTGGTTATGGTAAAGAAAAAATATTATTATTTTAAAGTATCTTACATGAGGTAAGTTGTATTATTAGACTTATCTTAAATTAATAATAGTCTATCACGTATAATCTACATGTGATTTATCTATATAGGTGATAACAAATTTACGATAAGTTAAATCCTTGTTAGTGGTTCAAACCTAATTGTTATAAGAAAGGTCCATGAAATGAGCTCCAATGAAGTTTACATGTCATATAGCCTCAACTTTCTTGATTACAATGTTAAAAAATATTAAACTGAAAATAATATTTTTAATTTTAGTATTGATCAGTATTATATTGAAAAGGACTCAATATTTCTAACTTTGATATGCTAAATACATAAATGAAAAATAATATTTTTAATTTTGATATTAATAAATATTACACAGTGAAACTTTAATACTACTGTGGATGCAGGCTAATTCATTGTTCATTCTGCTGTGCATGCAGACTCAAAACCACTGTGGATTCAGACATTTCTATTTGTTTCCAACTACAACTTCTGTCTGATTATTATATGATATGGACGAAGAGCGAGTGTATAGGATAGTCAGGCGGATGCATAACTTATTGGGCTTTGATTCTAGTTGGGTTGGGTTTTAAGTGTGTGTACCGTGAGGGGCATCGAGTTTAGTCTCTTGCAATTTATTCCTGGCAACTGGGTTTTAGGTGGGTTTTTTATTACAGTTGTTCAGCAGTCTTTCACTCTTTTGATCGACAATTATGGGCCATGCTTCTCTTATTGCAGTTGTGTTTGGTGCCCTGCTATGCGACTTAGCCAGAGAGGCATCGGTGTGCATTTAATACGCACACTATTGTGCGATATTGAGAGAGTTGCTACTCTCTTGCTTCGAGTTTTTAGTTCAATCTTGATTGGGAGGGTCGGGTTCCAACACTTCTCCTATAAGAGTAGAGGCTTTGAGGGGAGGGGATTGTAACCGGGTAAGTTTCTCCTTTATTATGGTTTGATTTTAGGCTGGTTTAATTATTTTTATAATGATGACTTTCTCTGTTTCACTGTCTTTTATTTTTGTCTTGGTTTGATGCATTTTTATGGCTTGGACACTCGTTATTTTGCCTATAAAATGGCTTTTAAAGGGAGAGATTTTCTTCCTCTATTGGCTTTTTGAAGTTTGTGTTTTGCTTTTTATGAATGTGAATTTTCCTTCTCCGTTGCAATGGTTTGATTATATTTTGATTTTTCATTTAGATTCGTGCTCTAACTCTTCCGTGATGGTTTTTGATCATCAATTGTATTTGGTTCTGTTGTTGTGAGAACAATTATTGAATCTTTCCTTTTTCTTTTGAAATATAGTCTCTGTTTTTTGTTTGCCACTGTCGCTTTATTTTCCGTTTCCTTTGATCTATATTGGAGGTTAGTGGAGTTTTATGGTCTTCCTTTCACTACTTGGAGGTGCTTTCTTTACGTGTTTTTTCACGATAGTCTATGATATAGTCTTTAGTGCTCTTGCTTGATTTCTTATTGACATTCACGATAGTCTATGAAGTCAACTTGGTTTGGTGTTGGTTTTTTCTATCATTTTGACTTCGCTTGGTTTTGATTGCATTTTGCAATTTTTACTATTGAAGTCATTGGTTTTTCTTAGGTGTATGTGTTGTCTATGCTCTTTTCTTAGAGATGGAAATTGATGTTACAAGGTTCATCCTTTCGAATTTATGACTATTTACTTCTTTTTTTGTTTTTCAATTATATGTAAGGGGTCGTTGTTTGCGAGCTTTGCCTTTGATGTTTTGGATAGCCTGAGCTGTTTATTTGTTTGTTCGTGCTATCTTTTGATTTTTCATTTACATCCCTGTGTTTTTGTTTACGGGATTTTCCTTTGGTTTCTCAAATGGCTTCTGCTGTTTATTTAGGTAAGATTGTGTTGTCTCTTGCTTTGTAGTCCTGCAGTTGTATGTTTGTTCTAGATGAATTTGCTTTGTGTTTGTCTTTTGCATTTAGGGAGATGTTATGATTTTTTTTTAACAAAAAATGAGATATAGGTTGTGTGTCATATGCTCAATACAACGTTGCATGTTGCTTAAAGCCGTCATGATTTCTTTGTTTATTTGGTTTGGTGCTAGTTTAAGGCCTTCGAATAACTTGATTTTTTGAATCTTTTTCCAGGCTCAATTACATCTACGCCTTTGAGAGGTTATGACTGTTTTTAGAAAGATCTTGTTAAGAGTTTCAAACAATTGATCCTGATACCTCTACCTTTTCTATTTTTAAAGGTTTGCTTTGTGATTCTGTTTCTCTTTGGCTTATATCATTTCACACTAGACAAATTCATAGAGGATTGTTATTTTAGAAAAGCTTGTTGAGATTATGTACAAAGTACAATGCTTTCTTGATTTTTCATGCATTGTTTCTTTTACGTCGTTGTTGCGATTGTAGGATCTTTTTTGCAGCTATATATTCTACTTCTCTTATGCTCCTTGCACTTTTTTCTTGCTTTGAAGTTGCGGAGATGTTGTTATGCTATTTTAGTTTTCAAAATGAGATTGATGTTGTGTATTAAGTGTTGGGTGCGATGTTGCCTTCTCGGTAGCTCTGGATTAGGTTCTTTGTTTGTTTGGTGTAAGGATGGTTTTATGTCTTTGGATAACCTAAAATTTGAACTGCTTTTCCAGGTTTAATTATATCATGGATTTGAGAGGTTGTTGTATTTTTTGAAGTGATCTTCATAGAACTTTATCACGATTGATTCTAGTACTGCTCACATCTCTCTCTCTCTCTCTCTCTTATAGAAAAAAAACCTTTTTGTTAGTTCTTATGCGTTAGACTAGAATTGTCTATGAGGCATCTTTGCATGAACACAAAGGTTTGTGATGTTTAATTGAGATTATGGAAGCTTAGTTTCAACATTTAAGATTCATATGTATTTACTGTAAACGTAATGGTTCCATGTAGCAATGCCAAAAAATTTTTAAGGAACCAGAAAAATTTATCTTTTACACATACAATATTACAACAACAGTCCTTTAAAATGGTGGAAACTCCAAGATGTAAAATACCTTCAACGACTTTGTGAACTTTCATCTATGTAGTTTTTTACTGTCGACTTTAGAATGAGTTATTTCAGCTGCCGCCTCCTTGGGTTAGCACTCTGTGTTTGATTTTTTGGCACTAACTATTTAAGCTCTTTGAAAAAGCCAAGAACCCTTGATTGCTCTAAAGGCTACAATTGACACCTTTGTGACTATCACAATGAGCGTACTCTCGAGTTCATATTTTTTCATATTGGTCCTGCACATTGTTTGATTGATGTTTAAATATGGCATCCGTTCTATGTTTGTTTTTTTGCTTTCATGCATATTGACTATGTCTAGAGCATCACAATAGATGGTTCATACAATAACTCAGCTCCATGACTACATGGTCCTATGCAAAAAAACCCAAATAACTAGATGACTATCATAAGCTATCTCCCAAATAGTTTTCTGGTTTTTTTTCAAGCCATGCACATACATTTCAGTCATATTTTGCAACAGATTAAAAAATTTTAGTCGTGACTGCATTCTTTTCTTTCTGTTCAGCCCACATTTCAAGTTCTTCAATATTCAGATATTGTTTCCTTGTATTTCCTCTGTCATTGGTGTTTAGAACCAACTCCAACAATCTTTTGCAGAAGTAGTGAAGCCATTTGGCAACTACGATGTCCACCAGGATTCCATTTTGCCACTAACTATGTAGGCTGCCACAACTCTTTCAATGTTGGTGGACAGCATATGCAAAAAAACCCGTGTAAATACTAGGATAACATTAGTTTGGTTAGAATCCACGGAGCCTTTTTGTCTTGCTTAGTTCTCTGTTTCAAACATGTTTCTTAATGCTACTATACTAAACTATTGTTGTAACTTAACGATTCACGAATTTAGTATATTGAAAGGCTCTGTGCCAACTAAAACTATCACTCCCTTATTGAACATTACAGGCTTACACCTTTTTTTTTTTTAAATGTCAGATTGCAGAAACCAGTGTTAAACACTGCAAAGTATAGCGGAGCGCGGACAATAAAGCTAGCTAGTATGGAACTAGATTCTAATCAGGCATTGGATGACATACCCTCCTCTGGTATTTGTTCATTAAATGATAATTCGGTAGATTATTTTTTTATTCGATAACAAGGAGTTTATGTGTCTACTAAAATTAAAAATCTTAATTAGATGATCTTAAGCAGATACTCTCTATATTATTTTGATGCAATTAATTTTTTTTTTTAATAAATTCTTTCGATTTCAAGATCTAAACTCAAAAAACTATAAAAATCGAGTATATCTTCTTAATCACACTGAGAAGACAATATGCTAAGCTGCAGGTTGAAAGACAAACCCGCACCCTATACCAGTCCATGTCAGGCCACCCAGTAGACCTTCGAACCCGCAAGTTGATGGCCTAAACCCATACCCTTATAGCTGAGGGGCTAAGCTCACATGAGACCCCTAATTTCACTCGACTCTTCACAAGTATATACTTTTAATTACAATGATCAAAGTTAGAGTTTGCTCAAATATCAAGCATTAAAACAGCAACATAAATATAATATACCGAGATTCTCAAAATGTAACTACTAATTTTTATTTGATTGTTCTATATATATAATTTTACTTTTATTCTTACAAAGGAAAACTAAAATTACAAGGGAAATTAGAAAAGTAAACCACAGCAGATGATCATCATCACCCCCACTTAATCTCCACCCTTTGCCCAACAAGACAGGAAAAAAAAAAAAGATGAGACAGCAAAGTATTGTAGTTTGTTTTTCTATTGAAATAGATACTTTCATCCCCACATGAAGCTCTGGCTTTTTATTTAAAAAGGAAAAAACCAAGCTCGACATACCGGTAAAAAGAAAATAGAAGAAGAAAATAAAAGGTGGGGATTTGGATGCAAGAAGGGCTATAATCGATGAAGGAAAAGCCCGCCAGGGAGGAGGTGGTGTTGCAATTATTCACTTTCCAGTTCCCATAGTGTTCAAGCAGCAGATCAAAATTCAAAATCAGAATGGGATGATTCATTCCTTAATTGCTAATTAATTATGCACTGTACGGTTTATATATACCCTTTAATTCCCTTTATATGTAGGAGGCAAGTGTCATAGCTAGCTGGTTATAATTAGGTAGAAAATCGTCTGGTTGAACCAAACATCTGGTCGAGGAGGATGACAATAGCCATGGCCATAGAGCTGTCAATTTCTGGGCCAACAAGGAGGCGGAATACGTCTACACCAAAAGCCACCCCCCCAACTCTCTCTTTCTGCTTGATCTCAGCCACCTTTCTCTTCTTCTCATCATACACCGCACAGCATCTTTGTGCATACGATCCCTCTATCTCATACATAACGTTCTTGTTACTACCTGCGGCTTGGCTAACATGAGCTAAACACTTTTTGTTGAGGATGCTAACATGCTTCTTCACAGAAAACTCGGGGTTGATGGCTGTTTCTCCATCATACACCAGCCAACTATCTCCTAAGCTCAACCTCTGTTATTAATTACATCAGATAAAAACGAGTAAGACCATTAATTAATATAATTGCCTAAGTAACCAACCCGTTCATATTATTCAAGCTGGTATATGAATGTATATATATATATATATATATAATATACCTTGCGTCGCATGGTGAGGAGAGGCTTGCCAGCAGCATCCATAAGAACGATCTCACCATTAGTACCGGAAGTGGCCATATAGTTGTCAACCCTAAACAAAAGGTTGCCCCTGCTATCAAAGACTGTAAAGCCATTGCAGTTGAACAACAAAGACTTCTTCCACACGGTTAAAACAACCGCGTGATCGGCGTCTAAGGCATTATTAGAGGACTTGAGCTTGAGCAGCTGGCGCTGCTTCTCATTGGTGGCGGCGGCGGCGGGAGCAACGTTAGGGTACACTTTTGTCATCGCTGTACTTAAGCGGGGAGTAATTGATTCCAGCCTCACAACTTTACCCTGTCCTGGAGAGGAGAGGAGAAGGAGAGTGAGGAAGAGGGGCGTGTTTCTCTTCTTTGAGTTGTTTATGGCAAGTTGATATTCAACACTCACCCTTATATATAGTAGTAGTAGTAGTAATTAACAAGATCAAGAGGCAGCCAAGGGGTGAGGCTTGAAAGGTTAATATTCCTACGGCTAATTAATGGTTCCGAGGTGTCCAAACAAATCGAAAAATATTATAAAGGATGCCTTGACAAAGAATAAGATTATCACACCTCAAGGCGCACGATTGTGAAAAGAAAGTCCAAGAGTGCGCCTCCCCACCCCACCCTTGACCCCTCAATTGCATGACGTACGTCTATATATGAGGACGAAAAGCACCCCCCCTACTTATTATTATTATTATTATTATTATTATTATTTTTAAAAAATGTAGGGTGTTGATTAGTTTGTGCTTATCAACTAAGTTTTTACTATTATAAATCAGTTTTTATATTAGGTTAAGCTTTTAGGTTTATGAATTTAGTATCCAGAAATGTGATTGTAATTATTTTTAAAAATAATTTTAAAATATAAAAACAAATAAAATCTAAATATATGAGCTCCTAGCTAAATATTGCTAGAAAAACATCTTTGGGTTTTAGCTAATACCCTAAATACACAAAATTACAACTTTCATTTATTGGATCGTTATTAGCAAGAGAGATTACGAAGTTATTTAACACTTAAAAAAAAATTAAAAGTAGAAGACCGATGGGGTTGGTGGTAAGTAATGGGCTTGATAATCATTAATTAATTAATTAATTGTAAGATATTCAACACCAATGATAAGAATTCCTTCTTTAACAATTGCAGCCCCACGCTCTCTTTTCTTCTAAGCCAATTAAATAATAATCATCACTCATGAAATACCAAGCAAGCAAGTACACAAACAAATACTATACATACATACATACATATAATAAATAAACAAAATCTATATGGTAAACTTGTGGCTGAGGACTAATTAGCGGTGCTACGAGTGACACCCGTACTCTTCCCAAAGATATTTCTTTTGGGTGTTCTACTTGTACCAAGTCAAATAATAATATTAATAATAATTAAAATACTAAAAAATAATGGTAATTTATTTTGATTTTTATACGACACCTAACTCAATTGTACAATGAATTGTTACAATGGAACCGGGTCAGCCTCTTTTTCCTTTTTTTTTTCTTTTTTGTTATTGAAAAACTATTTAAATATGGTCACTCAATTTATTTTTTATTTTCATTCTCCACGTTATATTCATAAAGTTTCAAATCTCTATTTATTTCATTAGGCGTGCCATGCTGTATTTATAAAATAAAAAACTATCTTGACATTAAATTGATCATCGATGTTGCAAATTAAAATTAATTTTATCAATTTAAAAAATTAAAACAATAAGGATCAAATTTAACATATAAAAAAGGCATTTTCACTGTTCACATGAAGAAAAAAGCTATAGTTTGATCCTCAAAGTCTTTATTTTTTTTAATTTTTAGTTCTCGTGTTTTGAGGATTTCACACTTCAATATCAAATTTTATTTATTTTAAGTTTTGATTCTTAGATTTTGAGGAGAGAGAGAAAGAGAGAAAGTCGTCTTAAAAAAGAAAAGGAGGTAAAATACTTTGTCGACCACATTCTAGTCACCAAAAGACCAATCTTATTGTTAATGGATTTATATTTGAAAACAAGGTTTAATGAAGGTGATTTTTCTTTGAACAAGTCATAAAAAATAAACTGAGACCCTAAAGTTGTTTTTTATTCCATTGGATCTTGGAATTTTAGAGTGATTATAGGCTTTTTTGGTATTTGAAATAGGATTATTAAAGTTTATATGATGTTTTTGGAGTATTTTTTAAATGAAAACATGTTGAAAATCAAATTTTTAAGGTCTAAAAACTTGGATCTCGATCTTTTAGCTATCAAAGATGGTTAAAAAATCAAATAGAAGATGACATATCATATACCCATTAACAAACGACACATCATCTGCTATATATAAAAAAAATTGAGGGTGAATGATGTTGTTCGATAGTTGGAAAGAAAAAAATAGGCATGTGGGTTTGGCCTCCCAGGTATGGAATATTTACTTGGGTCCAACGCGCCTAGCTTTTTTTTAGATGTTTTTTTATTTTTCTTTATTTTAATTTTTGACAAAAAAATATTTTTAAATCAATTTAGTAAAATAATATTTAAGTGATTGTTCAATTACATCATTGTTTTTAAGAAGATTAGGGTTTTTTTATGATAATATTATCATTTACTTTATGAATAATTATGTATTAACCTAATATATAGAATTTTTAAAATAATTTGCTTATTAATATTGAATGGGAATAAAATATTTTTTACTTATTTTTTATTATAAATTTTTTTATATATCTTTTCAAATTTATTGATCTTAGATTTTCTGATATAGATACGTAAAAATAATTGATTAGAGATAATTTAATTTTTTTAATTGAAACTTTCTTTGATGATTTTAATAAATTTTTGCTCAAAAAAATAATGCTTCCCATAAAAAAAATATTCATCAGAATGAAAAAAAAAACACATGGATAAGAAAATTATTTTTGTTTAAAAGTATTTTTTCTCTTTTTAATTCATATCATTATGGTTTTTCATAATATTTTTTCTAGTTGGTTGTTATTGCTTTTTATTCTATAACTGCTAATAAATAAATGGTTTTGTTGTCAAGAATTGAAAAAACAATTAGAAAAAACAATTTTGAACAAAAAAAAACACATTTCTCTTCCATGACCATTAGCTGTTTTCTATACTTATTGTATAATTAATAAATAAGGATTAATTTGAAAAAAAAAACCTCCACGACAACGTATGGGAATTATCAATAGTCGAAGCTAATCTAATCATTAATTAGAGTTTACGTCACAATCATAACAATCCCATTGGCTGGGGGCGGTTTATGCTACTCCATCAGGTCGCCCTGGAGCCATTTTTCTATGAGGAATACCTCTGACCCTTCTGTTTTTATTTGATTTCTTTATGTAGATACTTTCCTCAGCTTATTATTATTAATTTAGGATCGATGTAGATGTAGATAATACACTAAAACTCTTTAATTATATGGATAGGTTCTGATTAATTCAAGCTTACAACGACATATTGTCGAGATTTGTCTCTCGATTTTAGTTGGAGTTGTGCAATCTAGACACGCATTGGCTGGCAGAGGGGAGAAAGAGGATCGATGGCCTTGCGAATTCTATTTTAAACTCTAAGGTCCTTATCCTCAGTCCTCATCGCCTTTTGATATATTATCAGGATCCAGCATCGAAAGGACGCGAGGCTTCTGATATCCCATGGCGCCATTAAAAATCGATAACAGGCTCTGTCAAAGGTCACATGAAAGAGGATCCATCTCCTTCTGATTCCAATTCACAAGCTTGTGGACGAGGATGCGCGACAAAATAGTACCTGCGGACATGGTGCATATTCTGATATACCCCACGTAGATATATGTATAAAAACATTACTCTCAATTGTCTTGGACGGTAGCCTCTCGATCGGTTTCGGCTAAGTAGGGCCAGGCGCATCTCGGCTATTCATGACAATGCAATGCATGTGATTATTAGGGTTTTGACTAGAGCATGCTTGAGATGCCTGCTCAAGATATCAGTTCATATATACTTTACAGTCTTGCTTTCTTTGTAGTCGACGCTACATGGGCGATGAACAGGAGGAGTTTCTAACTTTTTATGGCCATAAAAAGAAGAAGAAAAAGGGGTCTTTAGTGCGATGAAGGGAGGCGTTGAAATGGAGGAAAGAGGAGAGACGACACGCTTAAGGGTTATGCCTTGATAGCGATGTGCAACTAGCTAGCTACAGCGACTTGTAGTGGTGGTATTCAGTTTTTAGTGGAGGGAGAACCATTCCGCCATTGCACTCCTCCTCATAATAATATAGAAATATCCCCTCCCCATAGCCACCACTACGTAAAAAGACAGAGAGATGATTCGATTCCTATTCGCTACCATTTCATAATCAAACAAGAAAACACCTTCTTCTTCTTTTTTTTCCTTTTTTTTTTTTTTTTAAATCTCATCTTCCTAAAATTCCCTGTGCTTCTCTACTTTGTCTTAATCAATGAAAGCATCCTCTATTCCTAATTCTCCAATCACCTCCTGTCACTCCTACTTTTCTAATTTCGTGCTAACCTAAATAAATGGATAGACAGTGATGCGCATCTTTCATGGACGTTCACCAACTTCTGATAATAAGAACCACCTTCTTTCTAATTAATTATAGGAGCATCGTGGCACAATGCATTCACGAAAAATGTTCATATAAACTAGCTAGATAAACAAATGGAAGCTTTGTAAAAAACAAAAACAATCAAAATTTTTTATCCCATTATCGAATTAGGCTAAACTTTTTCAATTCCAGAGATTGGAAAGACCCATAAATTATATTAATATGACGTGTTAAATAGGCCTTTTAAACAAATAAAAGCTTAATAAAAAATATTGAGGTACGTGTTAAGAATGCTATCTAACAAAAATAATTATAATTTTTTTTATCTAATTATTGGATTTAGCTAAGTTTTTTCAAGAATATTCAACATGTCTCTTATTCCCTATGAGGTTTGTCGGCAATTAATGGTCGAGGCTGGGAAGACCCATAAATTAGGCCTCTAATACATTGGATTTTATTTGTCTTACTAAATGTTGCGGCATGCATACACTGAAGCTTCCGCAACAACAAATTGCAAAACAATAATGGGGAATTTCGAGAGTTCTCGACATTCAGATTCATTTCATTCTTGTTGTCGAACCCAGAATCAAAAGATCACCAATCTGCCATGAATTGTGCATCCATGATTTTCTGTCCACATGCTTAATTTCCTCTCCAAATAGAGAAAAGCCAAAGTATTGAACCACGTTAGCTGTGACACCTGTAAAATGATTCCTTCTACATACAATTCATTCACGAATGGCAGCGCATAAAGCATAAAATTACATCGACCTCAACTATAGTACCTTTACCTTTTCTGCAGTTTAATTACCACAAACCCACAGCAAGCTGATATTCCTTTTAATTCCCATCTTATTCCAAAGTTGTGAGGACATGCAAGGATGCAATCTCAGCCGCAACAAAACAAAGAGAAATCTACGCTTTATACACTCGAGAAAAATTCTAAGAAAGATGGAAGGATAACTTTTTACTTGGAGTGAATGTAAAACCTTTAGCTCTGATAGAGAAAGATTGATGCGGAGGTGCTTATACTACAAATAAACAGTCATGTATTGATTAATTCAAAAAAATAATTGTTTTTCATGTGTATTTTAGCAAATTAATGAAGATGATTGAGATCAATTATCGATTAAAAAGATAAGGATTTAAGTTATTGATTAACGGTTAAATCCTATTTAGAATAGAAAACTAGCAATTAATGCTAGTAAATGTTGTAGTATAATTAGACTTCTAACACATACAATTGTACGTTAGGAGGAGGCGCACACATGGAAAATATTAATTATACTATGATTTTAGTTGTAAAATCCTTATATGCAATAAACCTTGTACATGGCTAAAATTTATATTTTATGTGAAATTCGATCTTTGTAACATTATAAATAGGTTTTTTAACCGCTAAAAACAAGGGATACCTTATATATACAATTTCTTTACAAGTTTTATGCAATTTATCGCTTTTTTTTATTTATTGCAATTTATATTTTTTTTCCTTTATAGCTTTCTTTTATCTTTATTGCTTTTTTTTATTTGTACTTTTACTTAGTTTGTAGATTTCTTGGCATTACATCCCTTCACCTTTTAACATGTTAAACTAAGTTAAGAATTTCACACATTGATTTGTGAGGTTGTTAGATGCCTTTACTTAAGATTAAATTAATAAATATATTTTTTTTTATTTGAAAAGAATGAATGAATAACAGGTAACATATTAATCTAATAATCCATTAATCAACAAATTAGAAAGTCTAAGGCATTTAATTTGTTAAAGAAACAACATATTAGTAATCATGCTAAAGACCAAACTAGTAAAAACATGGCTATAATGATTAATGACTTGTCTGTCCTGATAATTGATAGAGGCCATTTCTCTAGCCATAAAAGTCTACAAACAACTAAAAAATATAGAGGCTAATGGAGTAGCCTTTATCATATATGTCACAAGATGATTCATCATCATCTAATTCTTTACATCAATATCAATAAAGAACTAAGATTGGGAAAAAAAACCATAATGTCTTTAATAGCCCATAACGCTTTCATCTTTTTTAACGTCATTGTGTCTACCAACTACTAGTGGGTACATTGGTGTCCTAATGGCTTTAATATAACCTTATGGTTATTGCCTTTTTAGGCATAATGGCATGATCAGAGATGGTCATAACCAGTTTGGACAAACTCCAGTTAACTAGAGGTAACTCTTCTAAAGGTACATCCTTTTCTCATAATTTAAATGTATCTAATACTTATTTAAAGGCTATCAACTTGGAAATGAAAAATACACCTAACACAACTTACCTTAATAATATTATGATAGTCAACAAGATCATATAGGCTATAATAAGTCAACTTAATCAAATCAAGAATGAGCTCAAGCAAAGTCAATCGAGCACTTTTTTTGGTCAATTTTTTAGGAATACTTTGATAACAAATACTCTAATATGGATGTTTGGAAGTACCTGGTCATATCCTTGGTATCATATACCCAAACAAAAAACACCACAATAAGTTTAGTTAAATTAGACAAGATTACTCACGAGGTACCACCTACCCATGTTAATTATATGGCCTAACCATCTTGGGTGGCTTGGTGCTCCATTGGCTACCTTTTAACAAGACAATCTTATTTTTTCTATATGTTAGGGACTTGTTGTCAACTAACAAGTAAAGGGGAGAATTTATGGGATTGAGTTAGCCCAATACTTAAGAAAAATAGGGCTAAATGTTAGATGTACAACCAAGCCTATAATCATCCATATCTTGAATAAATTAACAATTTGCATCCAATTCCTAAAAGAATTATGATAGTTGACTTCAAAAGGTTTCTAATGAGGACTATTAGTCAAGGAAACACATCATTAAATTTGGTTATAGGTGTAGCGATGGTGCTAATAATCCCTTTGTAAAACCAAGGTTATTTGGTTTGGCACTAACCAAGACTACCTTTTACTAGTTTTTTTATACTTTCACCTAACTTTATCAATAGTTGGGAAGAAATAAAGGCTTATTTTCAAGAGCATTTTTATATAATTGAAACAAATGTAAAACTAGTTGACTTTGTTAAGATAGTCGAAGACCTATGAGAATATATAAAAAGCTATGCCTATCAGTTTAAGACTTTGAAAACCAAGTGTGAAGACACTATAATAGAGCAATAGTATATTAAGTAAGTTTTATAAAAGATATAATGGAATATTAGAAATCAATTTGTAGGAACCAAGTATTCAGACCTGTATACCTTACTGATGATGCTATCTGATATGAAAAGATATAAAGCAAATGAGTAGAAAAGAAGCCACATAAGGAACATACCTAGTTGACTACTTAAACGAGATTGTGATAGCTCATTCAATGGTTGATTCAGATTCTAACAAGGAGTTTAAAGAATTTGAGTAACGACTAATATTGTTTATTAAACTTAAAAGAGGAAAAACTATTTGAGTTTATTGTATTAATAAAGCTAAAAAATGGTAACAAGCCTATTGATGAAAAAACAAAAGTGACCAAAATGACCTATGAAAATAAAAAAAATACTTATTCAACATCAAGAGAGCCAATAAGATATTTGACCAATTGATGTAGGGAGGACAAACCAAATTCTTAAGCAATCACACAATCTTTACTAATGAGCAAATAAAAAAGAAGAAATATTATAAGTGACATGACTTATAAAGATATGATACTTATAATTATGTTATATTTAAGAATTAAATCTAAAAGGCATTAGAAGCTGGCCACTTTCGCTTCTCGAAAAAAAAAGAAGAGATCAAGGTAATAACGACCCATCCTTTAAGTTAACGATAATAGTGACTAAACCAAATTAAAAGGACTTTATGCTAAAGAAGAAATATAATAGAGTAGGTCCGACCAACCATGATAAAGGTTGGAGTTAGTCAATGATAATAGTAAGATCGTAGTAAGGTATATCGAGCATAATAAGGTCAAAGAGTAAAAATAATAAAATAATACATGTGTCTCACTTGTCATACAATTATACTTAAGAGAGAAGACTTGAAGTGAAGGGAAAATATGAAAATATAGAGCAACAAAAGTCCAATATTTTTAGGCTTAAAAGATGTACTAACAATGAATGATATAAACATCAACCACAACATAAGTCATCCAAACTTAATAATGTGAAAGATAAATTGGCTAGTGATTTCCAACATCTCCTCGATTTTGAAAAAAGATGGTGGCAATGTCAACTAACCAAGACCTAGTTCAGAAAGATGTAACATCTGAACATATAAATTAAGAAGAACAAAGCTAAATCATGTACCATACCAAGAAAATAAGTTTTAGGATAAGAAAAGACCATTCTTTGGACAACAATGACAAGCATCTATCATATTGCTAACATATGATATAGCAGATTAGCCATAAATATGTGATTAGTGCTAGACATGATTGAGCCTAATCTTACACTAAAATATGCTAATAATACCTTATATACTAACTCTGCAACTAAAAACCTTAGAAGAAAGGATGGGGAATGTCATAATCTATTTTGAACCCCATTTTCTAACATATGTTTTAAAAAAATATAAAAATTTCCAAAAAAAATATCTTTTCGATTCAATTTAATAAATTTATGGTCATTTAACTTTTTTTTAACACTTTTCCTTATTTTATTTTACATGCCAAGTTATATAAAAAAAAAAGGATTATGGTGTGAAATGATAAGGAAAAAAAGGACCAAAATAATAAAAGATCAAATAAAATTAAAAAACTGATTGATTAAAACATAAATAGTGATCATCATCCATAAAGTATGGATCCAAATAAAATTAGAAAGATTATAGTTGACTTAAACTACATGAAAAACTTTAATGAAGATATTTATTAATTATGGATCTCTTTGAAATAAAAAAGGAAAGGATGAGATTCCACGTAGTTCAAAAATAGAAAACAACTGATTTTTTATCATAAAACTTATGGATATTATTTAAGAAGAAAAAATAAAAAAGATCCTCTAATATTTGGTATTAATTTATGAGTGTATTTTTTATTTTGAAAGGGTTATCAACATTATAAATAGAGACCTAGAGTAGAACACTAAAGACACCAAGAAAAACACACAATAAAAAAACAAAAGAAAAAGAAAAAAAAGAAGAGAAACCCTCTATCTGCTCAAACTTCTTGATGAAAGAGTAAGGCTAAAACTAGTTGACATAATCAGGTCCTTCATTAGACAAAAAAAAAAAAAAGGCAAACGAAAATTTACAAATATGAGGTCCCTTAAGAAAAATTTGGTTGTAGAATTACAAGGGATGGTTACAAAAAGATGCGTGCACATGCTGGTATGAGATCAAGAAATAGAGTATAAAATTACACGGCCTAAGGAGGAGAGTGGTGCGGAAGAGGGAAAGAAGATCGAAGGCACTGACAAATTAAGAATCTCATAGTTATGAAAAAATTCACAAACGCAGAAGAGCCTAAAACGAATGATGATTCAAATGACCACAGATGTTTAAATGGTGCAGGTGGGGAAAGACTTCAAACAGAGAAAATGAGTCTAATAATCATTGGCCAAATGAAGAACTAAGAATGTAGGATAGATGAGTAGAATGAAAAGGAGGCCAAGTTGCGTGGTAATGAAATGGAAATCGGTTCTGTTTTCACTTTTTTTTATATGCATGTAAAACTAATAAAGAGGAAACAAAAAACAAAACTCTCATTCTTTATAAAATGCATTCACAGTCAGACTTATTTTTTCTTATGAATGCTACGGAGATAAGCTTCAAAATACTTAGATCCATTCTCTCCTCAATTTGATAAAAAAAATAAAATTCTCCTCCTCTCTCTTTGCAAAGTCTTCTAAGAGTTTCCAGTTTGGAAAAGGGTAGCAATGAAGCTTAGCAGTTCAGTTTTGTTATGCAATGAAGCTTTTCAAGTAGAAGTGTAAACTAATTTATAGTTCAAAATCCATAACATTCCTGCAAATGCTTTCCCATTCTGCAAAAACTGCTGTTAATAGATATGGTACAAAATGATTCATCACTTTGCAATTTCAAATTTATCTATTCTTTTGAACGGTTAAAATGCAATACAAATAGAAGGTTTTAGTTGTTGGGTTTCGTTTTTAATGGATTACTACAGCATTGAAAGAACAATTTTGTTAGGGGGTCAAATGGCAAAAGGTGCACAACATGAGCAGACTGCCTTGACAATGCCAGGGGGTGCTAGCAGCCGCGTTAACAATGGCAGAATTTGAAAGGCAGCGTGCAATGGTTCGTGCGAGTCATTTCTTGGTCTGGCATGGATGTGGGGCTTGGATAATGGACTTCCTAAGCTGACAGAAAACAAAGCAGAACTAGCAGTAAGGGCTGGCAGTTAGATAATGGATTTGTGGGTGGCAATTGCAGCAGAGTTGCGAGAAGTTTTGGTAGTTACAAACATGGCTAGTTGAGGGAGAAAACAGTACAGACCATGGGTGATAGGCTACTGCATAGGAGCTGAAATTTGAGCGAAACATTTGACCCTTTGACAAGTGATATCAAAGCATGGATGTTTCTAAAACAGTGCAACCCAAATTCTTATGCCAGTGATGAAAACCATTGAAGAGAGACTGACACGACTTCAAAGTTTGATAGGGTTGGTTCCAGAGAACAAAGGTTGCTCTATGCCATCGAAAGCACTGAAAGGATCAAAAGTTTGTATATTGATTTGGCAGCAGAAAAGAGTCAAAGATCACAAATCGCAGAGGAAACAATTGTTATCTTAAAGCCGCTCTTTTGCTGGGGTAAGCTCTTCTAAGCCTAAATTGTCCAACCAATGACGTGGTGAAATTTCTTCATTATTTTTTTTTGTATAATACTATTTATTGTATTATTTTCTCAATTATTAAATTTTTGTAGGTTTTAAAGAGTTTAAAACTTAATTAGATAAAGCAAACTGAAATTTTAATCCGACTGTTAAATCAAGCTGAAATTTTAATAAAAAATTCTAAAGACTTTATTTTCTATTAGGTTAAAATTTCATGATGATTAGATATTAGAAAGGTCTTTAACTAAGACCCATAAGTTATTATGCAAGATTATCTTTATTTATCTTGTATTTTGATTTTTTTTCCTATTTAGATTATAACTTTTAATTTTATTAGAATTTTACTATTTAAGAATCCTAATGCTAAATGAATTCTAGTAGTTAATGATATAGCGTATTGGGAAGATGGAAGTAGGGTTCTCAAGACCTAAGATTACAGTCCAAACTATAGAGAAATCTAGAGAAAATTTCTATTATTTTTATTGAATTTGAATAATAGTCTTGATCTCCATATAATAAACTAAACATTTCTATTTATATTAGTCTTAAAATCTTTTATAGAAAATAATTCATAATTAAAATTTTTTTTAACTAATAGAATCTATCTAGCATTAAAATTTTGAAATAGTAAAATAATAATTAAATTAAAATTTTTAAGCGAAGTTAAAAAAACAGATAATTAAAAGCCAAAATTAATTAGAAAAATAATTAAAACAATAAAATAGTAACTTCAGGCTTCATATTATAAGCTTTTATGTTTCCTTGCGAACTTCTTTTCAGTCTTGGTCTTGTCAATCTGGTCCGTAAACTTCTAGGATAATTTGGTCTACGACAATCTCACCAGCTTGAGAAAAACTCGTCCTCAAGTTATATATCAAAAATTAAAATCTTTCGCTCCAAAGGAACAAATACTTTGAATACAATATTGTAGCTAACTTATTCACGAAGTAGCATGTTTTTAACCCATGAGCTTCAAAATTGAATTTATGATGCATGTATAATAAGAAAAAATTCATATTTGATGTTATACTTTTTGTTCATGTAGTTCCTTCCCACATTTATCTACTTTAAACTTGAGTTCAACATCATTTATGTCCTCTTATACTTTAACTATTGTATCTAAAGGAACACCAAAATAATCTCCCATAACATCTTCAGAAGACTTGTCAAAAATTATTTGGTCTGCCATGTCCTTGTTTGCAAGATCTTCATCATATAGATCTCTTTCATTATCTTTATTAGGTTCGCATAGAACATCCTCATCATTAAAAAGTTCTTGCTCACGTTGATCAATTTTTGTCTCTCGGATTGTGGTTGTTTGTCTTGATCTGATAAGGTCTCATGGCCTCCATCAAGTTCATCTTCACCAATACCTTTCGCAAAGACCAATGGTTGTCTAGATGGAAATTTAGGAATGGATCTAAAGTAAAGTCAGCTTCGAGGCAAGTTTTTAAGCACTTTTCTCTTCTCTTTGCAATTCTTATTTATACCTCACATGAGCCAAAATAGATCTTCGTCATTAGATGAATGCCCGTAGTCATACTGACCACGAGGATTTGTACAAATTGGTTCAATGACAAGTTGGCCACATGCATCATTCCCGACACTTGCCTCTCTTCTTCCCCTGTTCATGTTTGCACACAACCCTAGTGCCTCAATTCTATTTGTAAGATCATCAAATCTGGCATTGATGTCGTCAAACCCAGTTTGCATTCGCCATTCTAGAGTTGTTATTGCTACTGAATAACAATCTTGTTGATCCCAAATAGCTTGCATCCCTTAATCATCGTCACAGAGATGGTTGTCACCAACTGCTCCACAATTCTATTCACAATTTGCCATTAATTCGAATGTTAACCCACTCTGATACCATGCGAGAAGCGTATAACAAAGATAAAATTAGAGTTCTTAAGCTCTAAGGTTACAAACCTAAATGTAGAGAAATCTAGAGAATTCTCTAGTATTTTTATTAAATTTGAATAACAGTTTTTTTTTCTCCATATAATAAATTGAATATCTCTATTTATATTAGTCATAAAATCTTTTATAGGAAATGATTCTTAATTAAAACTTTCCTAACTAAGAGAATCCATCTAGCATTAGTATTCTTAAATAGTAAAATAATAATTACATTAAAAATTCTAAGCTTAGAAAACAAATAATTAAATCCAAAATTAACTAGAAAAATAATTAAAACATGAAAACACTAACTTCATGCTTCATATCAGATGCTTTTGGGTTTTGTTGTGAACTTTTTTTCAAACTTGGCCTTGTATATCTGGTTCGTGAACTTCTGAGATAATTGTTTTATATCAGTTAGATAACTTTTAATGAGAAACCATTTCCGAAAGTATTTTAGATTTGGAACTAATATAAATTGAAAGGTCTAGTTTATTTTTTAAAATAATTAAACTATTATTTGAATTTTTTAAAACATTATAGAGTATTCTCCAAATTTCTCTACAATTTAGCTCTGTAACCTTAGAACTTAAGAACTCTAGCTTTTTATCAACGCTATACGCTGCGTCAATTGGTATCAAAGCATGCTAACATCTTTGATGGACGGAGACAGTAGCAACCCACTCCGTGATACATGAGTGGAGGCCCTCCAAGGTGTTATGCGAGCTTAAGAGCAGAAATTAAATCATTTGACGCTAGCTCGAAAACAAAGAATGGATCGTTTGGAGCAAGTCATGGCAAATCTAACTCGGCTAATGGGTAACGCAAACAAGGATCATGAAGAGGAGAGGAACTTGCCTAGAGAATTACCTCAAAGTAGGTCTAACCTCAAATCTATTCCTGAATTTGATGTCCATTCTATTATGGGAGATTTTCGAAGAAAAAATTTATTAAATGGTTGACAAAGTTGAAAGTTTACTTTTATTTCAACAAGGTTCCTTATCATCAAAAAATAGGATTTATTACTTAAACTTTCTCACGATGCTAGAGAATAGTGGTTTGAATTTCTAGAATTTAGAACTCGTATTGATATGCTTTTAATTCCATTTTGGCAAGATTTGAGACAATCAATAATTTTGAAGTTTATATAAGATGTTTATGAAGACATTTTATATTAGGTACATAAGCAATTAGATTGTTATTATTTGTTTTTTGTTCAACCTTCTAAAATAGCAATGAAGAAAACTACGAAGGAGATGTTGTCTCTTGAAATAGACAGCATCACAACAGTGACAACAACAATATTGTTGCAAATACTACTCTGTTTGTTAATGTTGCATCTACTAATGGTGAGGAAGAAATTAAAAAAGCTTCTAAAGTAGTATCATGTAATGACTCTTAAGGTCTTGAAGCACTAAAAAACAAAACGGGAACAAGTTATTGGAATTGCTCATGAGTCTGGAATTGACATAAAAAAGAACTCAAGTATGGATGTGTCATCCAAACCAAACTTGTTCATGTTGGATCAATATTTTAAAATTATCAAATAAACTTATAGTCAACACATTGTTGTTAGGGATGACCAAACATGTCGGCTAAAGTTGTCATCATCTAAAAAAAAAACAGTTTTATACAAGGTTGAATTTTTTAGTCCTAAGAAGTTTTTTCTAGATTCAAAAATTCTATATGAATATATCTTTGCTCAAATTGAATTTAAAATATTTAGAACAAGTTATCTCATGCATACATTATTGACAATGTTATATTCAAGGTATCTATTTATTTAGAGTAATTGATTTCAATTTCTGACAATTAACTCGATGGCAAGTTTTTCGAAAGTAGAGGAGACTAACATGGTGAAATTTCTTCATTATTCTTGGCATAATAATGATTATTGTATTATTTCCTCAATTGTTAAGATTTTCCAGGTTTCAAGATATTTAAAAGTTTAAGACGCAGTTTAGTAAAATATGCATAACTCTTAATTTAACCGTTGGATTGATTTGAAATTTTAACAGAAAATTTTAAAGGTCATGTTACCCATTAGGTTAAAATTTCATAACAATTGAGAACAAGAAGGCCTGCAAATACGACTCGAAAGTTACCGTGTAAAATTATTTTTATTTACCTTGTTGTATTTGAATTTTGTTAGATTAATTTTATTAGTTATGTAAGTTTTAATTAGAAATCCATTCCTATAAAGGATTTTAAATCTAGAATTAATATAAATAAGAACATCTAGTTTAATTTGAGAATATTCAAACTATTATTTATATTTTATAAAACACTAAAAATTTAGGTTTATAACTTTAGAGATTGAGAACCCTAACTTCTATCCATGCTATTTACCATGCCAACCTAGACCTTTCAGTGGGGTGAGAAGTTATAAGGAACTTGAAAACTTCCTTAAACAATATTTCAGCATGGCCAAGATCAATATGAGTGAGCAAATCGACATCATTGTAATGTATCTTACGGGTAATGCAAAGTTGTAGTGGAGAACAAGAACAAAGGAGGATTTGAACGTTGACGTCTTAAGATTGAGACAAGGGATCGTTTCCTGCACTTCCTGGTTGGCATGGGAGGAACTGAAGAAATTAAAGCAGGATTAGTCCATTCGGGAGTACGTGAAGGTGTTCAGTTCTCTAATTCTTGACATCGAAAATGTCCAAAGAAGACTAGTTGTCCAACTTTATGCCGGGACAAGCTGGGCTGAGACGACAAAAAGTGAAAGACTTGTCCTCTGCCATTGTAGCTCTCGATGAACTAGTGGGTTTTAATAAAAAGGTCAGCGAGGGGAATGCAAGAGTGTCTGGAGTTTTATCGAAATTCAAAGATAGGGAAGAGATTAAAAGGAAGAAATTTGGTGGGGGAACCTAAGCATTCAGCTGGCAATGGGCAATCAAAAGCACGGGCGAAAGGCCGGGTTCAGAGCTGAATTTATACCGCTTTATTTGTGTGGGAATCGCTTTGCGAGGGATTGTCCCCTCTATGCTATTTCAACAGAGAAGGGTGTTGAGAAAAACAACATTCGCAAATCCCATGCAGGTGTTGAGTGGCTGAGTTAGAGGATTCAGTAGAAGGAGTAATACCTATAGACCATTTACTAGATAAAGCAAACAGTAAAATCAGAATGCAACATCTTCACTGCACACAGTTCTATCTCAAAAATTGTAAATATCAATACAGGCACATGATTCAGCAGAAAGTAAAGCACAAGTTTTGAGAAAAGAAAACACCTAGACAAGTTCAATGTATGCCATGGGTGCATTATCCCCTCGCCTTGGTAAAGTTCTAATAATTCTGGTATATCCACCATTTCGTTCCCCGTACCTGTCTGGTACCTCCGCAAATAAGGCATGGACAATCTGCTTTTCATAGATGAAGCCCAGGGCCTGTCTCCTTTTATGGAGAGACCCATCCTTAGCCAAAGTGATCATCTTGTCAACATACTTCCTCATGGCACTGGCACGTGCCCTGGTGGTCTTGATACGACCGTGTTTAAGGAGCTGAGTTGTGAGGCCTCTAAGAAGTGCCCGACGCTGGTCTGGTGGCCGATTGAGCTTGGGAACTCGCCTGCCATGCCTCATGGCAAAAAAGCGAGAGCCATTATCAACAGAAGGGAAGGCATGTCCGAAAGTAGAGTTGTCTGCAAGAAATGCGTAGAACATGTAAGTGAAAGTAAAACGCAAGGGGAATTTGCTTAGTTAGTAAGTAGTAACCTAAAAAATGGCAGAACTTTAAGACAAAAAAAAAAAAAAAATTCCCAGTCTAGTAAATAATAAATAAAATAAGGAAACGAAAGTAAAGCATAATTGCAATTAGATAGTCTGTCTGGGGCCCAAATGAACGAGATTATTATTATTATTATTATTATTATTATGGATAGTATATTTTGAGGCAGAAATAAATCCCTAAAATAAATTATAATCAAACCTGATACGAATAAATAAATAAATATGTAAATAAGGAAGGAACAGTATAGAAATTACCGGAGAAACCAAGAGACGAGGAGGAGAGGGGGTTAAGAGCAGTGAAAGAGCGCGTAAGGAGTGGTCGTTGTTGTTGTTGGCGGCGAGTGCGGGAGAGGCTGATGCTTTGCCGGGGGCATTGGCAACGAGATGATGGAAATCGCATTGTGGATGCGGCACTCTTTGAAGAAGAAGGAAGTGCGGACCAAAGAGAAGCCATACTCCATCTATTACTAGTACTAGCAGTAGCATCCACTGCCATGGCCACTGATAATGCCATTTCTCTTCTACCACTGCTTGGACTGCTCCCTCTTCTCTCTCAAGGTTTTCAATTCCAGGAAAGATCGGATTAGATAAATGGATGGATAAGGATTTTACTTAACTCCAACCGGGCTGGGCTGGGCTGGGCTGACTCTTCATTTCTACCTTTCGGGATCTGGTCTTTATTTGGAGGGTTTTCTTTAAATAATAATAATAATTGTTTTTTTGACTTGCAAGGGATAAGTTCATATTTATATATACAAAATATCCTTCATTAATTTTAAAAAAGGAGACGTTTAAAGTAAAGATTTTTAATTTATCATAAAAAAAACATTCAAAACATAAAAGATATTCAAAAAAATACTTAGAGTTCTTACAAGTTCAAATCTAAATTTATAAGTATACAAAATAAAAACTCATGGCAAATATACTTTCAACACAAATATAATAATAAAATTATAACATGAATAGTAAGCGTATATTCAAACTTGAAAATTGATATCAAATCAAAATCCTAGCATGCATGCTAATAGTAAAAATATTTATTTTTAAATTAAAACAAAGAAAAGTATTTACTTATTGAAATATTTTAAAGCAATAAATTTTTTATTGTGATTAATAATTAATCATTTATTCTTAATATTTCATTGTTTCTCATTTTGTACAAGTAGGATGTTTTCAATATATCTCTTATGATTCAAACTATATCATTTTAATTTAAATATATTTTTAAATAAGGTCTTTGAATCAAAATAAAAGGAAATAATTATTAAGTTAGCATAGCATATAGTATGATCTAAATGGTTGTCGTTACAATGATTTGTTACAAGATAAGCTTGCTTTGAAAAGGACCAAACATAATTTAGATAAGGTTAGCAACCGTAACAGTAAATTATATTTGTTTTTATATTTTAAAAATATTTTTAGTTTTTTTTATTTTAAATTAAAATTTTTTTATGTTTTTATATTATTTTAATATACTAATATCAAAAATAATTTTTTAAAAATAAAAAATATTATTTTAATATATTTTCTAAAAAACCACTTGAACCACTATTCCAAACACTTTAATAGTAGTAAAAAATTTGGGATCAAGGGGTTTGCTCGTCCTGTGATTTTAGATTCGAGCCATATGGTTGTTAATATGATGATCACTAGAGACTTATATGATCGTTAATTTCAGGGTCCGTATGATTAGTTGACGCTAGTTAATTAAAAAAATAAAAAGTGTAAATTATAGTTGAATAAAAAGCAACAAGGAGAGTTCATGACTGACTGACTAACTGGTCCGACACACCTTTGCAATAGCAAATAAGGGTGGAGGAGATTCACAGACCCTCACTCCACCCACTGTCCGATCTCCATCTCTAATATACAAAAGAGAGAGACCCCCTTTTCCCCCTTTTGGGATAAAGCAGGTCCAGTTGTAGCGTAGTCGAAGTACGCTTTGGCCTCCTCTTTAGCTACTCCTTTCTCTTTCTCTTTTTCAGCATGTAATATTGTAATGTAATAATAAAGATTAGTACTATGGGCTGCTTAAATATTTCAATGTTTCCTTTTTATTTTTTATTTTTATTTTTTATAAACTAATAAAACACTGGTAACAGTGAGAGAGAAAAAATAGTGTGTCAAGGGGGAAGCTGGAAAAAAAAAAGAGCCAAGAATGAAACAAGTAGGCTGCTGCTTTATCAGGACAGCCATTCCACCAGCACCTGCTGCTACTTCAGCTTCTGCTCTACCCCCGCTACTAACTCTTCAAAGTCACTGTCATATCATTTATAGTGCTAGCAGTAGTAATCAAGATGGGAAACTGCGGCACTAGAGAAGAGTCTGCCGTTGTCTCCACTGCTCAAGGTTTAATTTCCCTTCTCGGTTTCCACCCCAGATCTACCTCTCCCTCCCCCATTTTACTCTTTATTATTTCTCCATTTTGCTTACTGCGTATATAAGGTTTCCTTGGCAAAGCCTGGAATTTTTTAGATTTTTTCATTGAATTTAATTAAAGTTTGAATATTTATGCTTCTATAAAATGAAAATTATAATCTTTGTTATTTATGTGAGTGTGAATTTGATGGGTATGCAGTTCAACAACAGCTTCACATAATTTCATCATCAGCATCAATTAAAAACTGTCAGTCAGACAAGAAGCATAGTAGGTCAGTTTCAGATCTGAGTGATCCTACTTCAACTCCACGCAACTTTGAGGACTCAAGAAAGAATGCCCTTCTTTATACTCATGTTATAGCCTTCACTTTGTATGAGCTTGAGACAATTACCAAGAGTTTTCGCTCTGATTACATTCTTGGGGAAGGTGGATTTGGAACTGTTTATAAAGGCTACATTGATGAGAATGTCAGGGTTGGCCTCAAATCTCTTCCAGTTGCTGTCAAGGTTCTCAATAAAGAGGGTCTTCAAGGCCATCGTGAATGGCTTGTATGTTTCTTCTTAATTTGCTTTGACATTGTTCCACTTAAGCCTCCTTAATCCTTTTCGCTTTCATGTTTATTGAATAGTGCTTGTTTCTTGTTCTGTTGTCTTACCAGACCGAAGTAAACTTTCTGGGGCAGCTTAGGCATCCTAATTTGGTGAAGTTGATTGGGTATTGTTGCGAGGATGATCACAGGTTACTTGTTTATGAGTTTATGTTCCGAGGAAGCCTTGAGAATCATCTATTTCGAAGTATGCCTTCTTTTGCCTTATGCTCCTCTTCAATTATTGCATTTGTTGTTACCAATTACAGCTGTTAATGGTACATAATGCTCCATTTTGATTGAAAAGGAAATTGTTACTGCTGTAAGTGACAATATGGTATGGTTGAATTTTTCTGCAATGATCAAAGATTACATCTTTCTACTAAAAGATGCATTCTTTTCCTGCTCTTCATTCTTTTGATGTTTTATAGCAATAATTGGAAGGATAATTTCCTACTGTCATAACCACCTGTATTCAAGACCGTGGGCTGCTTTTATTTGAAATATACACTCCTAGTTCTTGCACCTTTCATGTGTTCCAATTCAACAAAGATGAACATCGTTTTTATGGTTGCCTGCCAAATTACAAGAGTTGCTTGTTCTATGTATAGACTGACAATAGTTATTTGAAATGGCATCACGCATAAGTCTACTATTTTGAGAATATGCCACTATATCTGTAGCTTCCCAATTAGGGTCGTTAACTCGATTTATTGTTTTACGGGAGGTTCTCTCATCGAAGAGTTCTAAATCCACTGTATTATAAACTTTCATGTGTTTCAATTTGTTTGGGGAATATGATGCAAATTGTTTCAAAAATTATATTTGTTGGGATTTTCAATTCTTTAGGAGAAGATACTAGACTCTTTGGAAAACATCTACCATAAGGATGAAAACATTTTACTATACAGTGATTGATGAAAAAACATAGATGATCTATCATCTTCTACAATCTGTAATTTTGCATTTTGATGATGATTTATTGCTGAGTGTTGGTCCCAACTGGATTTTCTCGTTAGTTCTGGTGAGAACATTTATATAATCATGCTCAGCATTAGAATCTGTAACCTCAATGTTTTTGTTAACTTGAGTTGCTATGAACTTTTCCGAGGTATTTAGAAGCAACAGTTCCATTATCTTGGGCCACAAGAATGATGATAGCACTTGGAGCGGCTAAAGGGCTTGCTTTTCTTCACAATGCAGAAAGACCAGTTATATATAGGGACTTCAAAACTTCTAATATATTACTGGACTCTGTAAGTGGGGTTTCTCATACGTCATTATCTAAGATATTTCCTGTATGGTTTCTTGATACAGGGACAGTCCTTGCCTGTTACTAATGCTAATACTAGTTGCCTATGTATTCACAGGATTATACTGCCAAGCTTTCTGATTTTGGGCTTGCAAAAGCTGGACCGCAAGGCGACGAGACTCATGTATCAACTCGAGTGATGGGTACCTATGGTTATGCTGCCCCTGAATATGTAATGACTGGTAAGACCCTCTACAATCTCTAAAATTCTTGATTTTTCTGCCCTTTTAATTCTATGGTATGGTTTTGTAAGAGACTAAATACGTCTTTCCAGAAAAAGCTTAAACTCAGAATTGATTAGGATGTGTTTCTGTATGTTTGGTGAAAAATCAGTTCCAAGGGCTGCCTGGTAATGACTAGATAATTAAGGGACTGGATGGCAATGCTGGTGTAGGAAATGGATATTTTCTCACTTGGAATACAAAAGGCTATGATGTAGATTTTCAGTTCAGTTGAATAAAGGTGTAGGAATATGAAAAGTACACAATTGAGATGAAAAACAAGGGTGGCATATTGAACATCTGACAATGTAAAATGCCTGAAGTTTGGTGATAGTAGTATATGCCTGGCAATACAAAAATAGTTGTGAGCGTTCAAAATCCCTAATTAATGATGAAAAAATGATTCAAGTACTTTCAATGTTAGCTTGTAATAATAAATAATATGAAAGGAAATCCTGCATGTCTATGTGTTCATAACTCTGCCTATACCTGATTTGACTTTCTGGCACAGCCAGCTCAATGCCTGGATAAATGAGGGTTCTGGTAGGTTGATGGCCAGGCCAGAGTAAACTATTTTTTATTGACAGAAGCTAGAATGAACTTGTTTTATCTTTATGATATGAATTTCAAGGGGAAAAGGCTCAACATAGCCAACTGCAATTGTCTCTCGGAATCAATGAAGTGTGGAATTTTGAAGCTGTAGTAATTCCTCATCTGTTGCATCCTTAATATTGACAAATGACTTGCTTATATATGGACAACCACT
The DNA here is from genome assembly GCA_019202695.1 of Populus x sibirica. Taxonomy (NCBI): domain Eukaryota; kingdom Viridiplantae; phylum Streptophyta; class Magnoliopsida; order Malpighiales; family Salicaceae; genus Populus; species Populus x sibirica. The sequence goes on from JAGMVL010001464.1 coordinate 280,517, forward strand.
TCTTTTCTCTGCCATTTGAATTTTGGAGTCACTTTTCACACGATTCACATTTTAAAGTCTTTTATGGTTTATGGTATGATGAACCAATGATTTCTGTGCCATGCATCAACTTGATTTCATGATAACTGCAGAGGTACCAAATTGCCTTTGGGTATGTGTATGTATTCGTGCTTGCTTTTCTGAAAATGTTTATATTGCATGCAGGCCACCTGACTGCAAGAAGCGATGTGTACAGTTTTGGAGTTGTTCTTCTGGAACTATTGACAGGAAGGAAGTCAGTTGACAAAACCAGACCCAGCAAGGAGCAGAGCTTGGTGGATTGGGCCCGTCCAAAATTGAATGATAAGAGAAAGTTGCTGCAAATAATTGACCCCAGATTAGAGAACCAGTACTCTGTAAGGGCAGCCCAGAAAGCCTGCAGCCTGGCATATTACTGTTTGAGCCAGAATCCAAAAGCAAGGCCCTTGATGAGTGATGTGGTTGAAACTTTGGAACCTCTACAATGCAGTGAAGTTTCATCATCACTGACCCCAGCCTTAACCGGTGGTGCTGTTGCATTTGCAATGGGAGGGGTACCTGATTACCGGATGCGTCATAGATTCACCAACAATGTTGGACCTGGTTCTAGTTGTCGGTCTCCTAATCCAAATTGCTCCCCAGGTGGCCCTGCAGCTTGCAGGGTCAGATAAGCATATTGCCTTTTATGTATTTGGTGTGCCTTTTCATCCCCATCCATCTTTCTAAATGACAAGTTCTGATTGTTAAATCATGAGTGAATTTGCTTCCTTGTACCTGATGTACATTCTATCATCTCGACCCCCAACCAGCTGTTAGTTTTTGCTTGCTCACTTGTTGCTTGTATCAATTTTCGAGCATAGTTTGCATATCAATGAGAATTGCCAGATGAAAACAGTTTTTCTTCTTCAGGTTATATCAAGCTTTACATTCTATCTATCAGTAGGTTGAGGAGGTATGCAAGTGGAAATACTTTTGACATAAGAGTCCTTTTTCACCAAAACTATAACTTGATTAATGACATGATTTTCCCTCTCGGACTGTTTTGTATTTGGATGCCTCAACAGATACCAGACGGTGGGAAGAACCAATGAGCATTCTAACTTCAGGCAGGGAGACTAATATGAATAATTAGCCTCACAGTCCTAACATCAATCCATCATGGTTCTGCATAATTTTAAATATTACATGGACCCCAAAAAACGTGATTAATTTGAAAATATGGTGCTTATCACAACCTCTTTAGCCCCTCTTTGGATGGTTTCATATCTGGGGCCAGGCATCACTATCAGCCAGTGTTGACTTGAAAGCTTTCTTCTGTGAGGCCTGGTGATTCGTTGAAATGGCCCGTGCCAACAACTCTTCATTATCGGATTAAGCTTCCAAAACTACTTAATGGTTAAACCCCTTTTGTCTCCATCACGGCAGTGCATGATACCGTATAATAGAAAGAAAAAAATATCCATTTCAATGACCCACTAACTCTTCTCCACACCTCTGCACCACAAAATTTGATTCCCTAATTTTAACTCTTTTCACTCTGAGTTTCTGTCCGCCTATGTATGTACAGCGTGCAAGCATTCTAGCCTGTCCGTCGTGTATAAACATTACTGAGATGAATTATTCCATGAAACTAGCAGTATTGGTGATATTTTTGTTTATCCCAGGCCAGTTGATCATCAGTCCTGGTAAGTTGATTTCTGAGAAAGATTTTCAAACTTTATTTTGACTCGATAATGACATGGAGTTAACGTTTGACAGTAACTATTATGCAGTTCAGCCATCTCCAGTAAACACATCATTAACAGCCGGAGAATTCCGGCCTATGGAGCCCGCAGAGTACAGGCTAATTGGAGGAAAGGGAGATGATCATGATGATGATTTGTGGAGAAGAAGGCTAGCACCTTTCCAGCTGTGTTTGCTATGCAAGTGCTGTGCTGGGGCAGCAACCACCAACTGTGCCACTATGCCTTGCTGTTTCGGCATCGATTGCCAACTTCCTAACAAGCCTTATGGGGTTTGTGCTTTTGTACCTAAGACCTGCAATTGTACCTCATGTGCTACTGTCTAGCTACTGCTTTTCATATGCATCAAAACCTGTCCATGGCTTAACGCATAAATGTTTGTACAAGTACACCAATTGATACCTGCTGTTCATGATCATGTTGATTAATTACTTTAGTGTACATATAGTAATTTAAGCATTAAAATTATATGGGATGTGATGAGTTCGTTGAAAACCTCACAAAGATTATGGTCTTCTTAAAGCTGCTTTCCAAGGCCATGATGGACTGAAAGACATAGAAGGTTATGAGCTTGGGCAACTAGAACACCTACAAAACAAGTCTTCTAGAATTTGAGAGAACCTTATGATGTTTAAGCTAATGTTAATGGTGGAGGAAATGAGCTTTAGAAGGTTATGTTGTATGTGTTTGCAGTGGAAAGCTTGAAGAGCAAAGCTTGATGAAAAGAAAGAAGATGTCATTTTTCTACAAAAAAGTTGATTACTAAGGAGATCTTTATGAAGGAAAGAGCCTCTATATCTTTGGGTTAAAAGCTGTTTATATAGCCTTGGATTCATGTGAATGTGTCCATGCAAGGATATGATGATTAATGTGCTTGTTTTCTATAATTTTGAACTACTTAGAGATAAAAGCTAGAGTAATAATACGCCACTGTAAAAGTTGTCTCGGTTCTAGATTTTGTTGGCTATTTATTGTTGGTGATGATAACATGCTCAATTTTTAGAGGACATGTTTCCAATATGAGTACCTTTATTTAATGCATATATATTTTATCTATATGGTTGGTGGCAAGTAAACCAGGTTTAACTAAAGGGTGGTGCATTCGAAAACAACAGTTGGCTTCAGGATATTTGCCCCATCCGGGGCTAGATTTATCTAGGATCTTTATGAGTATTTTATCTGAGAGTTTTGTTGTGTTGAGCTATATGAACACCACAAGTTTAATTCAATGTTGGGTGTTTTGGGTTTTGGATGCCTGAGTGAGCTTCATGGCCTATTATAGCTTTGTGCCCGTGTTCCCTGCAGGCCTTATCATGAGCTCTAGGACATGGGCCATTTGGTTGGGGTGTAGACCCTAAACCCATCAATTGCCCTTTCAAATCTTTATAGTATGGCTAGCATCAAGGTTTTACTTGTTGTGGGATATGTCATGTCTTATTTCATATTCAAGGATGACGCGTGTTTTTCTTTTGCACTCTCTTATCTCATTTATGTGGATTTGAGGTGATTCTCGTGAGTCTTTTTATATGTGTCCCCTAATCACACTTTATTGTTCTTTTAACTGGTTTTTTGTTTCATTTCCTCAGATGTGTCATTATGACAGAACATGTGTTGGAAACTAAAAGGTTGGTGTGTGAGCATATAAGTAAAGGCCATGGGTTGATGACTTCAATAATTCTAATTGCATGTCATCCCTCTACTACATTCCTAAATCCTAACAGCAACACACTTGTCGAGGGATAATTGAACTAAGTTGTCTAGTAAGCTAAACAATGCTAACATGGTCTCCCATGTTGGCATGTGTATATAAAGTCATATGTTGGCCTTCTTCTTTATTTTCCCTACTTTCATTAATTTTCTCTCTCTAGGTGATTTTTAATGAGAGAATGTTATTCTTATTACACCATTAATGCCACCAATTTCTACTATTTATAATTGTTTTAAAACACCAAATATTCATTTAGGAACTCACAAAGAGGTAATAAGTGGTTTTGTTCATTGTATGGATCATTTTGGTGCCGTTTTAGCCACAGTGTAAGTTTTTTTAAAAAGGATTTTAGGAGGTTCTTTATTTTTTCGATGATCGATACTCATTCTTCATCAAGTAACTCCCTAAATCACATTCTTAAAACTCTTTAAGTATGGTATATTCTTGAGTAGTTTTTTTTTTATCAAGAACTACCCTAAATGGAGGCCTCTAGTGGGAGAGTCCTAAAACCTAGGTGGGGCTAGGGAACCCCCAATAAAAACTAAAAGACAATAAAGGGTGCTAAAATAGCCTTAAGACCAACTAGAGGACAACACTCGAATGAGGTGTCCATGATTTAGATAGCTAAATGTTAGGCATATTAACAAAGAGTTAACATAGAAAAAAAAAACGTTATAGGTTGAGAAAAACAATGCCTAATCTATTAAGGCCTAAATAGAGGGTAAAAGATTACATCTCCCCTCTTCGTGTTCAGATAAGGATATATATTCCCTTTATTAGGGTTTATGAAAAGGCTTTTTCACCATTACAACCTTTATGCTAGTTAGTTATACTAGAATAGATAGGTTACCATGAATACTTTAAAAAATTACATGATGCAGCATGGTGAAAAACCCTTATCAATGGTCTTCAAGCGCTCCCATCAATTGATTGCATGTACTAATAAGACTCAAGAAATGACATGGATTTATATCTTTTTTCTCTAAGCAAAAAGTCCCATTAAAGGAGTAATTAAAAGAAAGACAAATCTTGCAAATGAATGGAGGAACACATGGCTCATTATTGATCTTAAAAGGGTGTTTCTATAGTCAACCCTTAATATATTTAAGGTTGTTTATGCTTTTAGAGGACCTTAGTTGGATTATACATTGATATGCCCACTTTAACCTTGATAGAGAACTTGTTGTGCAACTAATTATGGGCCTACAATTCTCAGTATAAAATTAACCCTTTAACTCTGAGTGTACTTTAATGGGTAATACTCTCAAGCTTTTTTTTATTTATCTTATTTGGTGATTTTTTAAAAAATTTAAATTTGAAAACCTAGGCCAAAGAGAAGTCCCCAAAAGAGACATGACCTCATATAGCTCCGATTTAGAGATTCCACTTCATCTAAGAAGTCTAGTTCTTGTTCCACTACTGATAGCTTGCCTTAAATAAAAAGAAATAAAAATATGAATTGATCTTATCGACACGATAAGTTCTATGGATTTTAGAGAAGTAATGTCTATATTGGCAGCTAAGTTTTAGAAAAGAAAGAAGGGTTCCTGGGTTTGATGATGAGACTCTTTCTACCTTTTCTTAATAGCCTTTCGTATAAGGGCTTGGTGTTTCCTCGAATGCTAGATAAGATCCAATATCATTACCATATGTTACAACTGTTACCATTTTGTATGATTTGAGGAGAATCCCACATTATGATAGTTAACAATAATGCTCAACATTGAGATATTGAAGTTTCTCTCTCAATTCCCTAGAGACATAGATAAAAATGTAGGGAAACCTTACTCATTAGATATGGATCACTTCCTAAATAGCCTTTATTATGAGTTTGCACTCAACTTTTCCCAAGTCATTATTTTATTATTGTTATTGTTTTTTATGCCTTACCAAACTTTGTTTTAGATGGTCCTATTGTAGGACCACAATGATTGATATTGAGAGTCTGAGTGTAGGGAAATGGTCTAAGTGATATAGATGTTATAGGAGAATGGCCAAGCATTGAGGACTATAAGGTTAGATAATATAGGTTATAAGGGACTCCAGCAGATCTAGAGAATCAATCGAGGCCTATCTAAAAGGTTTTCACCAAATCCTTATAGGAAAAAGGATGTACTAGTTGTGAAGCTTCAAACAGATAAAAAGTCTTTATTAATGATAAAAAAAAATAATGATTGGGGAGCTAAAGTTTATTCTTATTGTGGTTAAGAGTGAAGTTGGTGAAGCTTGAGCAAAGTCATCTCATTTTCATATTATAAGGGATGTTCTAGATGTGTTCTTAAATATGTTTGATAGGACTGATGCCTTGAAGGAGGTCATGAATGAAAAACCGGTAAAAGTGATGAACAAGCTTTATCTTTTTATTTTTTCCAAATAGTTGGTAATGGACTTTTTTCAAGTTTTTCACCCTACTCCCATGCTCGAACTCAAGGAGATATTTCATAGACATGTTGTCATTATCTCTAAAAATGAGTATTTAGTTAAGGAACTTGATGAAGATATTGGAGATGTTCTAAGAAATATAAAGGAAGATCTAGTCAAAAGGATGCAAAGAGATTAACCATTGATGGAGAAGGAGCCCAATCAAGTTGTTTAGGTGGTAGATGCCAATGACTTAAAAAATGGTGATAATGGAGAAGAATGTGGATTATGAGACCCACTAATCCAATCAAGAAATTTGTATTTTTTTATATATTTAAACTATCATATAGCCTCAATCATATGAGATATTTTTGGTGAATGGACTAGATATTTTATCTTCATATGCATTGAGTGAGGGTTAGGTTTATATAGTCTTGGTGCCTAGGTGCAAGTTATCGGTGTGTTAAGCCCAATCACAAGCTTGAATATAGCTTTTTTTGGAAAGGGTCAATTTGACTGTGGGTTTTTGGATCTTTATATCCATAACATTTGCATTAGTTGGTATTAAAGCAAGGCTTTAAAATCAGGTTATATCCCTTTATCTTTTAATTTCCATGTTATTTCTTCATTGTCATCATCTAGAACCTTAAATGTACAAAAAACAATTTTAAAAAAGGAAGATTATTTGTGATATGGTTGTTTACAATTAAAAAAAAGATAAAAGAAATCGCTCAAAGGAAAAAAAAATTAGGGTTTAGCCGTAAAAAATAAGGTTTTCATCAAATCTTGGATTCAACAATTCAAATATGAAAATTCTTGATTTTTAAGATATCTTAGTGACTTAACATGATTTTGGGATTATTTAGACATATTTTCTTAGGTTAATTCTGAAAATTACAAAAACAATAAATCATAACAAATATAGTGTATTTGCTTAATTTGGGTTATTCAAGTCTTATTACATTACTTTTCTTATTCTTATAATATTTTTTTTAATCTTTTTGTATTGTTCATATTTTGCATGAATTAATTATTCTATTTGTGATTTCTTATTCATAGGTTTGTATTAATAGTTTTTTGTTTTTATTGCTCTTTTAGCCTATATATTATTTTGAATTACACTACTATGTTGTTAATTTTTCTAATTAGTTCCTTAAAAAACTGAAATCTTTGAGATTGAGTGCTAAAAAGTAAAAGGATAAGCTTATTATAGTGAAAAGCCAAAATTTATATGAAACATGAGAGGAGTGACATTTATTGAGTATAAACACATGAGGGAGTGTGTGAGGATATATTTCTCTTACCACTAATGTAATTTTCATACCTTGATGATGTCAATCAAAAGCGGATAATTACCGCCGAAAGATAAGAATAATCCAAATAGGATTATTTGGCTATGCAATAACAATTAGAGATGATAAACATGAAAGACCTTATAAACTTCAATGATTGAATGAATATGGAGAAGTAAGAGTTACTAAACAGGTTTTGATTTTTTTTGTTGGAAAAAATAAGGATGAGGTTTTATGTAATGTGGTTCCTATGCATATTGCTCATTTATTATTGAGTAGTCATTGGAAATTTCATAGGAAGGTCAATAATGGGTTAAGAACATATATTATCTTGAAAAGGATGGAAAGACTTTCATACTTGTACCATTGTCACTTATATAGGTTTATGAAGACCAATTGAAGCTGAAAAAGAAAGATGAAGCAAAAAATATAGAAAAAACATGTAAAGGTATAAGAAAGATTGAAAAAAATAGAAGCTTTGAGAGAACAAATTTAGTTAATGTAGAGAAAAATATGGTTTTTGCTAAGAGAGAAGAAAGAAAAAAATAAAAAATAAAGGGTAAGAAAAGAAGAGAGTGACAAAAAAAAAACAAGTTAGTTTTCATGTAAAAGGGAATGAGATTAAGAATGTTTATTTTTCTAGCATGCCTCTGATTTTATTTATGTATAATAAGGCATATTTTAACACTAATGAACTTGATATTTGTATTTCTAGTGTTTGTGTTTCTTTATTACAAGATTATAAGGATATTTTCCCTAATAAGATTCCTAGTATGCTTGCCAAGTGAGTTGAGTTCATAGAAATGTTCCCATATATGATAAAATATAAGCAAAGTAATGAAAATATAGTAGTTGATGCACTATCAAGAATGTATATACTTCTTTCAACTTTAAATCTAAATTATTATGATTTGAGTATGTGAAAGATTTATATAATAATGATGTTGGTTTTAGCCAGATTTATAAAGCATGTGAGAATTTGCATTTGATAAATTTTATAGGTTTGATGATTATTTGTTTAAAGAAAAAAAAAATTGTGTGTGCCTAATTGTTAATGCCTAAATTGCTTGTTCGTGAAGCTTATGGGGTTGGTTTAATGAGACACTTTGGGGTTACTAAAATTTGAGATCACTAAGTTATCTTATATAGAGAGTGTTATGTTTTGATCTCATTACATGTTATCTTGGTAAATGTAACAAATAGACAAACACTGAATATAACATAAACTATATAAAGATATTTGAGTGATCAAGAGAGGATTCATCACCCTTAATGAATTAGAGAAAATGTTCCACATGTTCTCAAATAATATTGATTATCAAATTCTTGCGTAAGGTGGAATGAGATTTGAAAAGAGTTTCAAATCTTATTCAAATTATCAATGACTATAATGTTATAAACAAATATGATTTGACATAGCAGACACACTCCATACTAAAATGTTTAAATCAGAATATTATTGATGAAAGAATAATAATTACATTGAGAAACTAATCACTAAAAGGTTAAGTCAAATCACTTATGACTTTTTTAATATTTAGGGGATCATGACACATTGTTAGACGGCACTTGATCTTCAAATATAAATTAATCAATTATTGAATTGATAATAAATAAAATTATTTGATTTATTTAATTCTAGTTATTTAGAATTATAATTTATATTTAGGCCAGCATATTAGGAACCTAATGGGTCACACACATTAAGAACTATTAGTCAGAAATTAAATCGGGATGATTAATCAAGTATGACTTGATTGAAAATAATTTTAGAAATTAAGCACTAGAATGTATTTAATTTAGATATTATAATTCTAGTCCTAGAATAATCAAGTAGGGACTTGATTGATTATATTTCTAAAATTATCCTTAAGGGGAAAATAGATATTTTGTCATTTATAGGATTTTTAGGAATCTCTATAAATATAAAGGTATGCCTTTTATTCATGTGAGGTTGTCTGTTAAACAAAAAAACTATGTAAGTTATAAAATAAAGAGCTAGCATTCTAGACATAACAATCATATCTCCTAAATAGGGATTTAGAAGATTTCTTGCAAGTGATTCATGTGGCTTACTGTTAGAGGCCGGACAATTAGACAACTTGTGGTCTGCAACAACCCAGCCTTTAAAGAATTATTCAAAACCAGTGAAGATCATATTTTCAGGTAATAAATCTTTAAACAACTCTAGATTTATTTAACGTGATCCTAGTAACTCCCAAATATTATTTTAAATTTATCGTTTTCATTGTGTGTATGTATGTTCGGGATCCTAAAAAAATCTAAGAAGGGTTAGAAAAGGTTATCTTTTAACCAGATGATTGAGTTTGGGTGTATATGTACAATGAAAGGTTTCTTGAATGTAGGAGATCTAAGTTGATATCGAGAGGAGATGGTCCATTCCAAATCCTTGAAATAATTAATGACAATGCTTATAAAGTGATCCAAAGTACACCAAATGATCTATTAAAAGTTCCAGTTGGACCAATTACAAGATCAAGAGAAAAAAAACTTAAAGACGCATTCAATGAACTTATTCAGAGTATTTAGGCCAATATGAGTTTTAGGAAGGCTACATCTTTAACAAGTGATGATTAGTCCTTAGTCAATTTAATTTATGTATAAAAAGGGCTTGATCCATTTACTTATGGGCTAATTAATTTTGGTAGCTATAGGCTTATTTTTCCTCATGCACAATTGTATACTAAAAAAACATATTTTTTTATTAGACAATTGGATCAAGCTAAAATTTTATCAGAAGATTTTAGACGCCTTCTTTTATATATGATTAAAATTTCATAGCGAGCGAACATCAAAAAGGTTTTGTGATAAGGTCTAAAATCTACCATGTGAGAATTGTATTAGTTTTCTAATTGATTTAGGATTCTTTTTTCTATTTTATTTAGAACTCTTTTATTATTTTTCCAGCCTTGTTTAGAATAGGTTTTTTTTACCTATTATAAATAGAGTTATTTAACTTGTATTTAGTTTTTTTTACAGACTTTGATTTCAGAATAATCTATTGTGTGTGAGAGAGGAAATTTTCTTAATTTGGTTCTTCATTGAACTACTCTAACTTATCACAGAATTAATCATGTTTCATAGTGTCTTTTATACCTTTTTTTCATGTCTTTTTAAAGGCTTTGGGCGGGGTTTCAATTTCTATAATCTTGGTGTCTCAGTATAAGTTATCGTAATGTCAAGCTCTATCTTAATTCTAAATTTAGCTTTCTTGGGAATGATCAATTTGACTGTAAATTTCTAAATCTCTATATCTATGGGGTTCGCATCAATTATGAATCACCAACCAAAAAAATAGTTGATTAATTAGTTGATTTAGTGGCAGATTAAATATTTTTCTTCAGTAAGGGCAAACTTAAAGGTATAAAATATGATTTCTTCATTTAAAAGAGTAATTGATATTTTTGGATCAATCTTCATATTAATTATATAAACAAATAAAAGGAAATGGTAAATCACTATAGAAATGACATAAATTAAAAATTTCTTTCAATTTTTGTTTTGTCTGAATGTTTCATAACTTCATTAATGGTGACATTTTTTATTTTTCAAGAGGTTTGTTAGTGGTGGTATTTTTTAGGTTTTACAAAGTTTGAAAGTTTGTATTTTATTTTTTCTCTTGGTAATAAATGATGGCATCTAAACTTATCTTTATACATGGATGAGGATAGAAAGTAAGAGGGAGATATTTTAAAAGGCTTAAAAAAGGAATAATATATATACTTGATTAACGTGGGTGTCCGGGTCAGCTTGCGCGCACCTCGACTAATCCCACGGGTCCTGAAGTTAACGATCATGTAAGCCTCCAGTGGCCATCATATTAGCAACCACAGGGCTCGAACCTGAGACCACAGGGGGATCAAATGAATAAATATATTTTAACCTTAATATATATTGTTGTCAAACTTACATATTTTAAAAAATAATTAAATATATATTTTTTACTTTAGTTTATATTGAGTGTTGAAATTAATAATATTATACTAACCATAGATATAAAACCATGACTGACCTAATGGGTTAACCCGAAATCAAGTCGACTGGGTGCTTGGACTGGTTCGACTTTAAGAACAAATAGAGAAATTATTAACTTGACCTGACTCGGTCAAAAACTCAAGTCAATCTGGGATAAAATATAGGTAAAAAACCTATTGACTTTTTTGAAAAACAAATCTAGTCAAAACAAAGTTCTTTGATTATTATTTTTTAAAAACCTGGGTCAACCTAGTTAACCCTACCGACCCATGACTTGAACCTTGTATTAGGTCAACTCTTGAGTTAAATTTTAAAACTATGATAATAACCATTTTTATTCATACACCGACTCGAGTCAACCCGTGTTGACTCTCGAGTCGGGTTTTAAAACTATGATAATAACAACTTTATCCTTACATTTAACCTAATCAACATACTATAAAGTACTTTTTTTTCATTGCAAATGAGATATTCAAACTCTCTATTATCCATTAAGTTACAACTCATTAGTCTTATAATTTTTTAGATAATATTTGGTTATTGTCCCAAGAAAAAAGAAACAAAGAAAGTGAAAACAGATGAGACAAAATAAAAAGGAAGATGAAGATAAAATTGTGTTTGATATTGATATATAAGACAAAATATTTGTCTCTATATCCTATTTGGTTATGGTAGATAAGAAAGAATAAAATATGAGAAAATATATTTTATCTTTAATATGTATTATTGTTAAACTTACATATTTTAAAAAATAATTAGATACATATATTTTTTTTTACTTTAGTTTATATTAAGTGTTGAAATTAATAATATTATAATAACTCTAGTTATAAAACCAGGACTGACCTGACAGGTTAACCCGAAACCGGGTAGACTCCGTACCTGGAATGGTTCGAGTTTAAGAAAAAATAAAGAAAATAATGACTTGACTTGACCCAGTCAAAAACTTAAGTCAACCTGGGATAAAACACGGGTAAAAAACACATTGACTTTTTTGGATAAGGTCAAAAACCCAAGGTTCTTTGATTATTTTTAAACAAAATCTTGGGTCAACCTGGTTGATTGTCCTGGCTTGTGACCTGAACATTATCATGGGTCAGCTCTCGATTCGGGTTTTAAAACTATGATAAAAATTATTTTTATCAATACGCCGACTCGGGTCAACCCGAGGTGACCCTCCCGACCCGTGATCTGGCCTTTGCCCCGGTCGACCCTTGAGTTGGGTTTTAAAATTATGATAATAATAACTTTATCTTTACATTGAGCCTAGTCAATGTGAGTTGACCCTCCTGATCCGTGACTCGGGCCTTACCCCGGGTTGACTCCCGAATTGAGTTTTAAAACTAAGATTATAACCATTTTTATTTGTATGTTGATCTGGATCAACTCGGGTTGACCCTCATGACACGTGACCCGAGCCTTGCCCGGGTCGACTCCCGGGTCAGGTTTTAAAATTATGATAATAATCGTTCTTGTTCTTATCTTGACCTGGGTCAAAGGTCAACCCCTTTCGTGACCTGAGTCTTGCCCTGAGTCGATCCCCAAATTGGATTTTAGAATTATGATAACAACCATTTTTATTCTTACGCTGACTTGGATCAATCTGGATCTTAACTAGTGACCCGGGCCTTGCCACAGATTGGCCCTTGAGTTGGGTTTTACAACTATAATAATAATAATTTTTATTCTTACATGTTTTAATTAGATAAATTTAAAATTAAGAGGTTTTTACAATGATATTTTAAAAAATAATAAATATTATCTTTAAAACATGTTTCTTTATACCTCCTGCATTAAAAAAAACAAAAACTCAGTTTAAAATGATCTCAAAATATATCTATTTTTATATATTTATCTTTTATCTCTTCAACAAAATACAATTTTATATCAATCTACTGTTTCTGCTCTTTATGTCTCATCACAGCAAGCAACCTACCATGGAGATAACGGAGAACGAAGTATATATCAAATAGCTGAAGATAATGTGGAAGTGGTCGCATATCAATTGCTTTTCTGTAGGACTACATCAAACTAAAGCCAAGAGAAAGACCTTTAATCGTCATGTATGTATAATTTATACTTCCCCAACTAGAAATGAGCTAACTCGGGCGGATCGTGCGTCTTCCTAGAACCGATAATGGCTATTATTTTAGAAGGGATAGAGCAGCACATCTGCTTGGGAAAGCACACTCTGCTTACTTGAATACCACTAGCACCACTCATCCCCACGCTTGCCTAAAGTCAGCAGGATAAAGGAGGCCAAGAAAAGGATAAAACTTGAGTTGCTCTATCCATTCATGCATGATGAAAAGGTTATCTATCATGTGTCGATCTCTCAAGAGTTGAGCTGAAGATGTTGTTGTGGGGATAAAATATACCTCACTACGTTATTTGATACCAACGTGGTCCACTATATATATATATAGCTAGCTTAGGTTAATTTCTTCTGACTTCCTGGAATCAATGGGGTGGGGGGTTTAGCAAGGATGATGTAAGCAGCACGACTACCTAAATATAGACTATATAATATCTTTATTATAGGCCAGGCTCCTTAATTACATATATATATTAATCCACCAAGAGGCTTGCTTAGCTAGCTCACATGCATCATTGTATTATAATTATAATTATAATTATATTATAGAAAAAACTAAAAAGATGGGTTTTTTTTTCTATTCAATTATTAGGCAGTTGTAGTTCTTGGACGCCCACAGTGAAGCTATGCTTGCCCCTTTTATCGCTGGATTTTTTTATTTTATATATGATTTCATCATCGCATAAAGTCTAATAATTTATTTTGGTTTGCATGTGTCCTCTCATTTAATTATTACTTGATTTTAAGAAATGAAATTTGATTTTATCAATTGAAAAAATTAAAACAATAGACACTAAATTTAATACATAAATAAAAAGGCAGCCCTTTTTTCTTTTTAACTGCTCATGGAGCATGGAAAAGTTTAGTTTAATCCATAAAGTTTTTACTTTTCATTTTTGGACCTTCTCTTTTTAGAGTTTTATGTCTCATTCCTAAACTTCATTTTATGTTTTAGTCATTTAGATTTTATGTTTTGCATAAATAACTCTATTATTGATTGTTTTATAAATAATTATGTATTAGCCTAACATGTTGAATTTTTAAAATAATTTACTCATTTAATGGGAATAAAATATTGTTTTTATTATAGATTTTATATAATTTCTTCAAATATATTGTTCTTAATATTTTTTCATATGGATGCATAAAAATAATCGATTTATAATTTTTTTAATTGAGACTTACTTCCATTATCATAATAAGTTTTCACTTAAAAAGAAATCATTGTCAAAACAAAAAAAAATATATATGAATAAAAAAATTAGACTTTTTATCAAAAGTATATGTTTTTTATTCCTTTTCAGATCAAATCATTGTAGTTTTTACATATATTTTATTTTTATTAATGTTATTTTTTATTCAATGAACTAAATTTCTAATAAAAAAACCATTTTGTTATCAAAATAACAAAAATACATGAATTAGAAAAAAAAATTGACGATAAAAAAAACTTTTTTCATATTTTTATAAATATTTATTTTTATTATCATATAATTAAATATAAAAAAAACACATCACAACAACTCAAATAATATCATTAGATATCCATAAAAGGTTATTGCTATTTCAGAGATTGTTTAGTATTGTAGTAGTTATTATTTTTCAAAGTGTTTTTATCTTAGAAATGCATCAAAATAATTTTTTTTATTTTTCAAATTAATTTTTTATATCAACATATTAAAATATTTTAAAAAAATTAAAAAAAATTAAAAAAATTCTTCAAAAATAGTTAGAAAACACAAAAATAAGCATTTCCATAGCTCGGTCAGCTAGCCTTCACATGCTGGATGAACTCATTAAAAACATAGGTAGGGGCCGGAAGGATATTGCAAGTGTCACCCTTGTTTTTTTTTCTGGCAGCGAGTTGAATGAGACAATGACGTCGAGAAAAGCCATCATAGCAGTTATATATATATATATATATATATATATATATGTCACATCCACCTTTCAAAGAATCAAAGGTGCAACTCTAGTAATTTTTAGTTTCACTGTAGATCATTTGGCATGCGATGTAAAAGCTAGCTATGTTCATATTCAAATTAATACGCTGGAACGCAGTTCAAACAATATTTTATAAAATTTTGTTTTTTATTTAATATTAATTTTTTAAATATTTATTATTATTTTTATGTGTTAATAATTTTTTTAAAAAATTAAAAATATATTATTTTAATATATTTTTAAATAAAAAACAATTAAAAAAACACTCTACATCACAGTATTTCCATCCCTTTATAGCTGTGTTAAATCAATAATTATAAGAAATAGATAGACTTTTCTCATTTTATAGCTGATTTAAATAAATAATATACATATTCTAATTTACTAGGTTCAGTTTTATTTCTTGATCAAATTAACTTAATTTGATCTTCTTCTTCTTCTTCTTCTTCTCAACTGGATGGTTCAACACACCTCTAATCTATTGTCTTGCTGGGAACATCGGAAACTGCTCAGGAATCAGAATATGCAGCCGCCCCAAGTTTGGATTAACCGGATGCATGCAATTACGCCTACTATTAATGATTTATTTCTTTTTAAAATATTTAATCGCATCTTGTTCTTCATTGCCAAATAAATTCTTACGACAGAGAGATTTTTATATTTTCAGAAACATTCTCTTGTCTCGAGAGATTTCAGTTTCCATTCACTTACATCTAATCTAATTCCTATTCACTTAATTTATCCTTATTAAAAGCTTTTTTGTTTTTATGGTTCAATCACTTAATTAGTGCTTCCGTGACTCAAAACATGGGGCACTAAACCAAGTTGCTTGACTAATTAAGTGTAAAAACAATACTTTACTAGCACTAATACCAGTATTCAAATTGTTATTATATGTACGATTGAACCATCCTTCAATCGACGAACACACGTCTGTTATTATTCCAATCCTCCTTTGTTCTTATTCGAACTTGTTTTCATGTGGCTAATATCATCGAAACCAGTTCCGTCAAACTCCTGGATTCTATGAATCAGGACAGACGGCAACAAGACAGAGAAGTGAACACATTGGTTCCGACTCCCGACTAAAACAAAACCCACGAATTTTTTGTTGTGTTTATAGCTAGCTAGTAATCTTCCTAGGACTCTAGATCAATCGGACAATTGCAAGTTGATAGATATTCACATATTTCTGTGACGAGGGAGGGCAATATTTTCATTATCACGACAAAGTAATGGGTCGCCACCGGCACCATGCATGGACTTAGAGCAGCAAGCCAGCTTAATTAATTATGAAATGTAGAAAGCCATTATAGCTTGTTTCTGCCCCACGTAGGATAGATGAAGATTAATTGTCAGCAGATATTGCTTATGATGCCCTCCCTGTACAGTACTGTGGGAAAAAGAGAAATGATTATTTCGGTTAAATGCACCTCACGGCATTGTAACAGTCCCAGAACAACATAATTATGCATGTCAAGTCGACATTTTCGACCATGGAAACTAATTAATAAAGGATCAGGAGCTAGGCAGGCAGGAAGGCAACCACTTCAATCATGAAGGGAGAGCTTGCCCTAACATGAGAAAGAGATCAATGATAGCCATAGCTAGAAGCCCTTTCAACATAAATATTGGTTTTCATCATTTTCGTTTTCATCTACAGTTGCTACACCACAATGAGGACTGTTTATCAATTAATTACTTTAATGGTAATAAATTAAGAGACGAATGGGGGATCAAAAACTAAGTCAGCCATGGCAAATTAATATATATAGTAGCATATACATTTTATACATAAAGGTATGGACCCTCCGAAGAGAGTGGTTGTGTAAGCCACTGAGGTAGACGCACATCCGAGACGAAGGCCTTTTGTTTAATTTCCACCCACTTATTGTTGCCCCCAAGTTTCAGTATAAAACAGAGGACAATTCCCATTTGCGCAATAACTTCATATTTGCATAATATTGCATTGGTCTCTTCACCTTCTGCAATCCTTAGTTATCAAATACTATATATTCTCTAAGTCTAATCAATTTGAAACAGATCACACCATGTCCAGGATTCATCCTTCTGATCAGAGTAGATGCCACGGCCATTCGTTGTTGAAAGATCACAACGACAGCAGGCGGCCACTTCATGATCATGATAAACATCATCCGTTATTACCACCTCCGTCTGTGCTCACTGTATGGAAGAGATCCAGCATGAGCTTCCAGGGTACAGACGGATTCACCGTTTTTGATCCGCACGGAACATTAGTTTTTAGAGTTGATAATTATTCCAGGAAGAATGGTTATGGTCTTGTCCTCATGGACGGAGTTGGCAATGCCTTGCTTTCCTTGAAACCCAAGGTACGTATACACACACAGATTAGGAGTTATTGATTTCAGTGAATTCTAACTAAAACTTAATTTTCTATATATGTCAACTCCTGATCTGATCCAATTAATGCTGCTGATGTTAACAGATGCTAAGCATGCAGTATCAGTGGAATGCTTACATAGGAGAAGATGGGTGCGAAAAGACCAGAGTATTCTCAATGAGGAGCCCATCAGTGCTCTTCCACTCTGCTGGCCGCAAACATGCTGCAGAGATCTTCATGGGAGCACAATTAGGTCGTCACCATCAAAACACGCCAAATTTCAAGATTGAGGGGTCGTTTAGATCGAGGGATTGCAAGATCGTCAAGGCTTCTACTGGGGAAGTAGTGGCAAAGATATTCAGGAAGAGAGTGAACAACACTACGATTTTACTGAGCGATGATGTGTTTAGCTTGGTGGTCCAACCTGGTTTCGATTCACACCTTATCATGGCCTTTGTAATTGTATTAGATCGCATCAGCAGCAAGCCTTTTTCTCCTGTTATGTGTTCTTAATTAATTAATTGAACCCATCTTGTAATTTCATTTATATATATATATAATAAAAAAAACAATTAAAACACTGAATTAAAAACAAGTTTACTCTTGAAGCATTTCACCTTCATGTTCTTTTCGTGGGACAATAACTTAAGATTAAGACTTGCTTTCATCCAGTGATCATGATTTTCTTGCATTCTTATACATGTGTGTTTAATGTTAATGGCTAAAATTGGCTTCTAATCCTTGCTCGCTTGCGAGAGAGAAAAAAGAAGGAAAGAAACACCCAAACTGACGGGTCAATTCGAAGCCCAGTCTAGCTACCGAAAATTGGTGCAGAAAAATGCTTTTCATACCCTCGATTCCTCTTACAAATTTGGCAAAAACTCCTGACATGAGAAATTCTCTTCAAGGCTAGATTATTAACTTACAACTGCTGGACTAGCAAAAGAACCAAAAGAGAGAAATGAAAAGAATTTCATGGTTTAAAGTCCCAAGGCGTCCGCGCACCACAAGGGCAACATATACACGATCGCTCCTAAGAAGGGCATAATAATGTTTACAGATAAAAACTATTATTAATTGCTTTTGGTCAGCTTGATAAATATGATCCATCGACCTATACGAGTGTGAAACCGAGAGTACCTCAAATAAATACCCAAGTGGATCTCTTGAAAACACTTAACAATCCAGCTCCTCAATTTTGATATAAATAAAAATAAAAATAAAAAATATATGAGATCTAAACCACAAATCACAACCTCATGGGGTTGTGTGTGATGTTAGCACTCAAGTAACTCCATTATAGCGGTATTACTAACTAAACAAACGTGCAGTCAACAAGCCATGCGGATGCGGCTTGGTGTAGACTCAATCACCAGCGACATAAGTTTTATCCTCGTAATATCTCTTCTCACTTTCTGCCTTCTTCTGATTACGTTTCTGCATACAAAAGATGCACTTCTGTGAGCTTGAACCGGAAAAAGAAGTGTGCGCTAAATAAGTATCTAATCCCTATAGCTCCAAAATGATCAACCAATGGTTTTATGAGCATGCCTCCCTATGCAAAAGACTCATCTACAATTTGTCAACATAAAATAGTATGGTAGGGGGTTTAGGTGAACCTGATATGCTTCATGATTTGATACAATCCTCCTAATTATCGTGGTAGTTGTAATATCCAAAGGGCTATCCAAAACTTTGAAGATACCCATACTGATTGGCACAGCGTATGGATTGTCTTGTTCCTGCGAAGTCAGCAACATCATAATTAGCAAGTGAATGTGTTTACTCAGTGCTACTAGGCTTCTTGCTATACAACTACGATTTACCTTCTGAAAGTCATCGTTCTCAGCAACTGTCCCATGAACAACTGATGAGATGTTGAAGGTTGTGATCTGCAGTCACCAATAATTTTTATTATGTCAAGAAAAATCAGATAAAAAGACTAAACAAGAAATCAAAAAGGTTAAAAAAATAACAATAATTATAATAAAAAAGAATCGAATATAGGATGACAATCATAACAGGCCTCACACATCTCTCTTAACACTGCTAGCAACTACCTGAGCAACACCTTTCCTAAGCGTGATGCATCAAGAATTATGATTGAACAATCTGAGAACTTCTAGGAGTCAATTGTGCAAGTTCAAAACAGTTTGAGGCCAGCTTCCCTCAGGACAGCAAAGACAAGATGACAGAGTAAACAAAGTTCAAGACTAGAAAATACGATGAGCTCAAGCTATATAACATTTAATGTAAGTGTCTACATCATTACCAAGCAGGGCAATGCTTCATAATGGCCTTTCCCCCTTCCTGAGGAAGAGAGGAGTGTCTTTGTCTTACTTTTACTTATTTGCATTGAAATAATCCACAGAGGTTCCCCAAAGAAGTCATGGATGCCTGTTAGTTTAGTTGGTAACACCTATCACCTATGTTTGAATTCCACTCACATTAGAAAAAGAGCTTCCATTCAAAATCTTTATAGAAAAGAAGAAGAGGGGAAAAACAAGAGTTAGGATTCCCTCTCTGTCCTTGCCAGCTCAAGTTCCACTAAGAATTTAAAATACAAGTCAGACAGGAAGAGAAATAGCCAGCTACTACATACTATCAGACCACCAAAAAACCCAGCCTATGCTAAGGCAACAATAAGAAGATTGCACTCGTGTGAGTTACTGCTTATTTACAAAATATGTCCATTATTTGTGGCATTATTGTCGTAAGCCAATAACAGTGATATGTATATCATCTGGGATTTTAAAAAGCTTAGTGACAAAGTCAGCAATGACAAGAAAAAATAATCAGCAGTTAATAAAGATGAAAGAAACAGAAAAAAAAAGATCACTTATTTACTGGACAGATGGAAGAACAAGGACAAAGAATAAATTTAATAGCATACTAACCATGTCTTTGGATATTTCCCATGGAGCACCTATAATCACCTCATCCACATATCGACATGCCAACACACTTAAGCTTCTTTCATGAAGATTCATAATAGGACGGTGTGCTCCTCTTTTAGCACTGCAGAACCAGTCCAGGAAAAAAACACCCTCAATTATTAAACTAATCAAAGCTTAAAAAATGATGAATAGAAAGGTAAAATTCGTCATTGTTCCCTTGCAGAGAGTGTGAAATTAAACTACTATCCAATTACGATAATATTATTGTAGCTCTCTGGAGAAAAGTTCAGCATCAGATGCTATACATAAATATGATGATTTCCAAAGAGAACTTTTAATGAGCTACTGAAGCGTGAGGTCATTCAATTTCTATCTAAGTAGCACTACTATTCAATGCACCATTATAGCTACACTTTAAATCAAGCAGCCATTTAAAGAGAAGCTTTGATGAGCCATTGAAGCACAAGGTTTTCCAAAATTCTCTCAATGGTAACATGTACAATTACATTCCTAAGAACCATATGATTCTGAGAATATACAGCTTCCAAAGGTTTATTCCACAAAACCCTGTATTCTTCCTTGATGCTAAATATCTGCAAAGTAGATCTCAGTGAGAAACCAAATTCAGCTTTCTAGAGCAAGTGCTTGACTCAAATAAAAGTCAGAACTATAGCCTAATGTAGACTTATCAAAAGTGACCAGGGCCTAAACGTAGAATAAATTTAATAATCCAATTATGTGCAAGTTTCTGCGTAAGACATGATCTAGAAGGAGTACAAGAGCAATAGAAGTGATTGGGAATCTAATGGACAATTAATAAAAACAGTGTTCATTGTGATAGAAGTGGCCGGACAAAGTCAGCTCGCTAGATTGGCAAACATATGGTTTATGAGCATTTACCATTCACTGTGTTTTGCATAAACCTTACAACTACAATGTTTCCCTTTGCCAAGCACATGCCAGTAGTATATTTCAGATGCATTAGCCTACAGCTGGACTTTCGCCCATTCACATAAGAGAAGCACATATCATGCCATGGTGCCTTCCTCGCACAGTCAAGCATGGATGTAAGCTAATGTCTTTTATATCTACAAGCTATAAAATCAATGTCATTTGGATGATCATTGTGAATGGTGTGCGGCGTGTGCCTGATCAGAATCTCACATGTTTAATGCCTATGAAAAAGATGTGAGAAATGTGAAAACCTAGAAACCCTGGCTTTTTGAAACTGAAAAACAGCATATCTGCTTGCAAAACATAAATATGTGAAGAATTATACAATATATCATTGTTCACTCATTCTCATGGTTGTTAAAGTTGATTTGTTCTGGGATTGGATGGAGAAATTTAAAACCCTTGAATTTCATAAAATTGTGAAGCACACCAAAAAAAATTGAATTTATGAAGAATGTTGATGGGGCCAACTTCTTAAAAACTAAAACTGCTCCATAACTTGTGAATCTGACAAATATATGGAAAGGGTAGTGTTGGGAAGTTTCCCTTGCTTCTTCATTTCTTGTGGGCTCCACTTCTTAAGAACTAAAGTTGTCCTTAAAGCCTTAGAACTCTGATGCATTTAGAGAGGGGTGCTGTGGAAAATTTGGCAGTTACTTTCAAGCTGATTGATCCACTCCAGTTGAATTCTAGCACTTTAAGAATTTCTTCCAAATATGTCAAATCCTACTACTACTCCAACTAAGATTTAGTTTTACCACTAATTTGGTTGAAATTCGTGGTTAGAAAGCAGCAATACTAGAGTTAGATTTGTGATCATAAAAGTGGATCCTGTTTTCATCTGTGTTACTGCCCACTTTGTTCCTATGATCTTTCAAAAAAATGTTGAATAAAGAACATGAATCTCACTAATGGTTTCTTGACACAATAGACTTATTTGATCCTCGTTCCAAGTCATCTCAGTTGCTTTTACAGTCCAGAATGTTGTTTTTTTCCAGGTTTTGAAATTTTCATGCAGCTTCCATGGTTCTTGTTCAGGGCAAGTGGGAAACATATATTCACCAGTGTTCACAAGCAAATGTTAATAAAATAACCTGCAAAGCATTTCCCATTCAAATCTTGACTACTAAAAGAAGAAAATAAATCAAGAATAAAAGTATCATTAGCATCTTTTCCTAGTTCATTCTTATCTCAACATCTTACATAGTGCAGAAAATCATTCTTTCTGGTTTAGAATTGTTAGGCAAGTCTCATTCAACTTAAATTTTTCCTTTTTATCCCAGGCACGGAGGGATATTCCTGGTGTATTCATCAGTGTCACCAAAGAAATGTTTATATAAATGCCATGAACATAAATATACCTAGAATAATACTAGAGGCAGGCTATTTTCTAGTGCTCGAAGTAGAATACTTTCTTTTTTCTTTTTCATATTAGTATATAACACATAATATAATCTGCATGCAGCAAAGTAAATTCCAGGGAAAGCAAAGACAAAACCAGGAAGTAGGAAAATAAAGTGTAAAGTTAACTGATCACGAAGAGAGCTACCTGACGATCTGATCATTGTGTATTCCAACAAGTAGAAAATCTCCCAGAGTTCGAGCAAGCCTGAGAATCTAAACAGCAGAAATAAATTTATTTTTCTCATGGAAGCACAAAGCAATCACTTAAGCCAACTAAGTTCAGCCAGATGGAACGAAGTGGACAAACTCTTCGCACCATATCATACAATTCAGGACTATACCTGCTAGTAAGTAACATATCTTTCTTTCCAGTCTACTTGTCATAAGCTACTCCAGTTTTTCTCATTTATTTATTAAGTTTAGTGACGACAAGCCCAAGGCATAAGGATGTTCCCTTGTTTCAGCACCAAATCGGTGAAGCTTATAGTTTTTAACATGTATTAAGCTCTTTATTCTGTCTTTTCTTTGTCACTCATCTATTAAGGTTCCAGCCATGCTGCACTTGCTTTTGAACACATTACCCCTCTGTTTCCCAAACCCAACACTTGGTTCCACAGATCATAATTTCACTTGATAGTTGTCTTAAAACAATATGGTCATAAATAGGCAAACATTAAATAACAAGAAGATTCTATTTTCCAATTCATCAACCCTTCTCCATTCTGTGTGCCACATCCCTTACCGACACCAGCCTTCTGTGTAAACAATTGATAAATATAGCAAAACAGATCAAATTTTACTAACCTCTGAACAATTTTCACCATGTTCTATTTCTTGCCATATGAAACTTGCACGCATATATTGACAGCTTTAGAGCTTCTAATTTAAGACATTGAGTTCCAGTATCTCTCCCAGAGTCTAGATTAAAAGTATCCTTATATTGGTTTCATCATTTAAGACTATGGTGATCAGCAACCAATATCATCTTGAATTCGATTCTTCGATATATCCACCATCATTGAAAAGAAGATAACGCTCAATCCCAATCCCCAGTGTAAGTCTGACATGAAGTAGCTCATCTATCCTCCCATTTGTCTTAAACTAGTTAGAGGATGATCACAAGCATGCACAAGTCAAATAACAACAGAAAGTACAAATGAGTAATAAAAAGGTGCACTTCACACGTGATTGTGAAAGAGTAACTAGAAAGCGTAGGAATCAGAGGTAGATTGAACTAATTCCTTAAGAACAGAAGAAAGAAAGTTCAAAGTTTAAAAAAATCAGTCATTTGAATCTTTAAAGGCACGGACATGCAAGGATAAAGGAAAAGCATAACCTACCTCGACATGTCCAGCATGGAAGAGATCAAATGCACCATCAATATAAACTATGCGAGCATCGTCCCCTGGCCCCTGGAATCACATGCATGAAAAGTGGTCAAGAAATGACATTGTAAATGGTATTCACACTAAGAAAACAGAAATTCATGTTAAAATTAATTGAAAATAAGTCTTACTTCACCATAAGCAGTAAAGCAGTCCACTTTTACGATTGGGTTCAAACAAACATGGATTGAATAGCAACTAGAACAGCTGTGATTATCTGAATAAATGGTGGGTAACAGGTGACAAGGTCCTAGCACTTGTAACATGCATAAAAGTCACACAACCACGAAACGCACAGATGCCCACTTACTTTGGGAACTTGAGATTCCACACACACAGGAAAGGGCACAAGGTTTAGGGGGACTTGGCAGTAGGAATACATAAATAAGGAATCATTTAACATTAAAGTGAAAATGAGCAGTAGATTGATCATAAATACCTTGCCATTGGAGAATTGAACAATTCTGCGTGAAGTAGGAAGGAAATGAGAAACCCGAGTTCCAGTTCCGGATCCACCTGCTTCAAATTTCTGGCTGTTTCCATGGCTAAACTGCCTCTGCAATGATGAATGATTGTGACTGTCACTAATCGATCTCTCTCGGGTACACAGAAGCATGCGACCTGTTCAAGAATGAAATTTGATCTTATATCCTGAAAGTTGAAACCCTTAATAAATAAATAAATAAATAAAATTAATTAATCATTTACCAACGATATCAGTGCTGGAGACGCCTTCAGTGCGCTTAATCTGTTTGTAACGGCCAGCTTTCTTAGCGAGCGCATAAGCATCGGTGCCGTCAGGGAGAACGCAAGGATCATCTCCGTGAATAATATAATCAATATTATATTCATCAAAAAGCTTCTTCATGAACTCTTCGGTGATAGCATACGGCGCATCGGAAATCACCTCATCCACCCATTTCACTGCATTTACCATAATCATCCTCTCGTGGAGAGGTGTCACTGGAGGACCTTTATTGGCTATGATTTCAGCGTCGCTAACAACGCCGACCACCAATTGATCTCCAAGGGCGCGTGCTTGGCGGAGGGCGTTGCAGTGGCCGTAGTGCATCATGTCGAAACATCCGTCCATGTAAACTCGGATTGGCTTCTTCTTTTTCTTGTTTAAAGATAATGACCAATTAGACCTCCATTCGGCGCCGGACTTGAGATAGAAGCCTAAGAGGGATATGCCAACGGAAACCACCAGGCATGTGGCCACAATCTTTATCTTCTCGGGATGCGGTGCAATGTCTGAATCACCACCACCACCACCACCACCACCCATTCCTTTCTTTTTGCTTGTTTTCCAAAATGAAAAGGAGAGAAATAGTTTGTGCTTGTTATTCTAACGTCTCTCTCTTGCTGTTTTATTCCATCTTCCCACACCTATGTATGCTTTGGCAGCCTCGGCCAGATTTATCATTTATTTGGTCTTTTTGCCCTTGCTCGGCTGGGCTTCCCCTTTTTTTTTAATTATATTATGTTTTCTATGTAGTTTAATCGTGATTTTAAAAAAAAAAATTAATTTTATGTTTTTAGATTTTTTTAAATATTAATATAAAAAATAAATTTAAAATGAAAGGCAATCTGAAAAGTTACTTTACCACGAATTCAAACACGCTGCCGTATCTTCTCTTATTCCATTCTTCTCTCTTAACGTCGTCGTTTTCGTCTTTTTCCCTATTGGAGTCTGAGCTCTCTTCCATTCTTACCTCAACAAATCCAAAAGGCGTCCTATTAGCCCACAAATCTTACCCTCAAAGCATAGGAATAATGTTGAATAAATGAAACGCAATGAGAGAATATGGTGATTGTTTTTAAGAGTTTTTTTTTAATATATTATAATAATATTTTTTATTGTAAAAAAAATTATTTTTAATTTCAACAATTTAAAAATATAAAAAGTAAATTTAAATATAAAATTAAAAATTTAAATTTTTAAAAAACTCTTATTCCGATCCTCCGAAACAACTTGCAATGGCAGAGAATTGAAGGCGAAGCAACGCCTGCTTTTTAAATTTCTCAAATTTTATTTTTTTTTCTCAACATAAAACAATAGTTTCAGACCTGATCCGGTGTACAGCTCAATCCAAAACCCGGATTTCAAGTTTTGATCGGGTTATTAGGTTTTGACCAGGTTGCCCGAGTCATTTTTTTTAATTAAAACAATGTCATTTTAATATAAAAAAACAAAAATTATCGGGTCGCAACTAGGTTTTTGACCGGATCTTTTCGCGTCAACCAGGTTGTCTGGTCAATCGAGTCACATCGGGTTTTTTTTTCTTTATTTTTTCTTCAACCTAACCTAGTTTCAGCTTTAGATCGATTCGCCAGGGCTGGACTGAATTTCAAAACTATGCATAAAACTGAAAATTAATAAAAAAAGAAAAAAAATGAAATTTAAATATACTTGGGCATCAGAGAGAGAGAGAGAGAGAGAGAGAGAGAGAGAGAGAGAGAGAGAGAGAGAGAGAGAGAGAGAGAGAGAGAGAGAGAGAGAGAGAGAGAGAGGAGACCGACGGTTTTTGATAAATAAAAATGGAGCAGCAACGTGGACTTGAATTCAGTTAATTAATTAATTTTCTGTTGAATTTCAGATTTTCTAATACTTACCGGAGGACCACCGCGTCTGTTCCGTCTTGATCACTCCAGTATATTTAAATTGGTATTTGATTCAAATCGGAAACTTTGAGTTATTTGAGATCAGAAATGGCATCAACGGAAGGTCTGGTGCCGATTACCAGAAAATTCCTGGCATCTTATGACGACAAATACCCTTTCGCCCCTCTCCCCGACGACGTTTCTCGCCTTTGCTCCGAGATCCGCTCCATTATCACAGACTTGTTGCTAATTTCTGGTTTCCTGGTTTTGTTTTCGTAAACAAGTCTGTAATTATTTATTTTGTCCTAGCATGTACCTTTTGGCATTGCTGGTCCTTCCACAGCTGATACTACCTAATCGACGTTACGAGTCATACCAGGTGAGTTACTGACTATTTTACCACTCCTTCCAGAATGATGGAAAGGTCTCGCCCATGACATTTATGTTGTCACAGGTGAGTTTATTTGGGATAATTCATGTTCGGCATTTAAAAAAAAGGTAAGAAGGCACGCGGGGCATTGACGACATTATTTGATTTCGGACAGTTTTTCAGCCGGCGCAAGATATTGTGTTTTAAAATTTTTATTTTTTTATTTAAATTAATTTTTTTATATTATTTTGAAATGTTAATATCAAAAAAAAAATTTAAAAAAATATTAATTTAATATATTTTTAAATAAAAAATACTTTAAAAAACAATCGTATTATCACACTCACCCAAAAAAAAATAACACAACCTACTTTAGTTTATAAGTTTGTCAGACATGTGAGCGGTGAGGATGCATCCATAACTATTATAATATTGCTGCCACCATCTTATTTTTTAAGGTGTTTGGAAATATAATAGTAATTATTTTTTAAAGTGTATTTTGTTCAAAAATATATCAAAAAATTATTTTTTTTATTTTTAAAAAATTATTTTTGACATCAACACATCAAAATAATCTAAAAACACTAAAAAAAATTAATTTTTTTCAAACACTTTTGAAACACAACAAGGTGTAATCCAGGACTACACTAACTTGTATTGATATGCTTGCACATGACCTCAAAAAATTGCCATCCATTCTTCCTGTGTGTGTGTGTATTGAAATGTTAATACATTAGATCGACCAAGATTAACTATGTTTAACCTGCGAGACTCTCAATTTGAGGCATAAGCCCATGACAAGACCATGGAATCAAATTCGAAACAAATTAGGATCTCTAATTCAAATTAACCAAATATTAAGACCTGAAATGAAAAAAAAACTTTCAATTAAAAGAGATCTATAAAAATAACTTGAGCAAACCTAAAATGATGGCCCAAGCTATGATGCAATTCGAATCAATGTTTTTAAAGACGAAAGAAAAATTCAAGACTCGGGTAATTGACCTGACTGGATCTATTAAGTCAGGTTAATTTAATAATATGATTAAGAAAAAATCCGAGATAACCCAAGTCATTTTCGTTAATGAAAAATCATATAGAAACAAAAAAAAAAAAGCTTAATCTCTGAATAAATTAAATACTGAAAGAGAAAACCGAAAAAACATGAACTTAAAAAGAGGAAACAATAAATGATTTTTTACCTCACAGTATGCTGTTGGTTAAATATTTTTTGTATCCTTAAAAAAATGTTAAAATAATTAAAGATGATGACATACTAGATGATATATTTTAAAAAATAAATATTGAGCAATTAATTTAATTAAAAAAAACTCTTAAAAAATTAAATCCAATAAAGAACAAAATATAAAAAGACCCAAATTATTTTTAAAAATAGTGAAAACCTATACAAAGAGAAAAAAGAAGGTATAATAGGTCCAATATCCAATTAAATCAAATGTCAAATGATAAAATTGAAAAACATGAGTTTAAAAAATAAAAATAAAAACAACAACAACAACAAATGAACCGTAACAAATCTCCTAAATCTTGGTTAATCTCTCAAATTCATAACCCGTTAAATTATAGACCCTGAATCAATCAAGAAGCTCAATTTAATGTTGAATAATGAAATAAAAAATTCAATTTTAAAAACCTGTCAAGGTTAAAAAATAGCAATAAAAAAAATAATGGTAAAATATGATATGTAAATATAATTGAGGATGAAATTGTAAAAAAAAAAATCAATTCTAAAAATTATCTCAAATAAAATAAATAGTAATAAAAATAATGATGATCAATTCTAAAAAAAATAAAAAAAATAGAGGGTGAAATAAAAAATTTTAAAAAAACAAGAATCAAATCCGAAGAAAAAAAATTAAAGGATTGTTGTGAAATGTTGTAAGGGCAGGCACGAAAACCAAAGAAACAAGAGAAAAGAAGGGGTAAAAAAAAGAAAGTCAACCGTCACCAAACCACTCGGAATTAAGCCACGCGCGCTGCCTAGAAAAGTAGCATCTGCCGTTGCGAATCGAAAAACACTAGCAGTTTTTTTTTATCAATTAAATTATCAAATCACTCCTAAAACCACATGATTCTTGCAACAAAAAAAAATTGTGAAATCACAAACATGCTCCTAAATCCAAGCCTAAGATATTTTTTTATTTCGAGGATAATAGAGTAGTTACGTTGTGCATGGTTAGAGTAAATTTTGAAAAAGCCTGCGGACTAAAGTTGATTTGTTTTTTTTGCTTTTAAGAGTAATAGAATAATTGCAATGTGCAAAAAAATTATGAAAAGGTCGAGATAACCCTAAACAAATCTAAAATAATAAATAAACCTAGCGAAAAGACCAATTTACCCTAAAAAATAGTTATATATGATTTTTTTTAAGGATAACCATGAATCCAATATTATAATCCATAGTGAATTAAGACATTTCTACAATGGCTTTCCCTGGTCAAATAGGTTATGTTAATTGTCATTTCCCGAGACATTATTATGAACTTGTTAAGGGATGCTTGCTGCACCAAATGAGATTACTGCATATATCCAGGGGCAATGACTATTTGATTTATGATCCTACTTGTTTTACCATAAAATATATAGATAAGGTTAAAAAATAATTATTTAATAATTGGATAATCAAATAAAACTTGGAAAACAAGATTATATAAAAAAGAATGTAAACATAAGCAAAACGTGAACAATTACAATAAACTATGTAAATTAAAAGGAAATAATAACTTATGTGACTGTGAGATCATGGAAGCAACTCTAGAAGATGAAAGTTATTAGCAATTGATATATAGTAAATAAATTGATATATAGTAAATAAAAGGTTAGTAATTATTGATATCACTTGACTATATAAGGCATACAGTAAGGAAGATGAAAATAAACAATAAATAACTTAACAACAACAATTGTATTGCATTTCAATTAAGTTCATAATATCTTCAAAACATGTTTATCAAGTAGGCATACAATTATAGGCTAATAACTAATAAGCAATAGCTTGTTGGCAATAATTCTATAGGCAATAACTCTATAGACGATATAATAATAGGCGATGATCAAGTAGACTTGTAATTTTTTTTGTAATCAGTAGACTAGTAATTTCAACTCCACAAACCAGAAATATCAAAAAGATATTTCATTATTCAGAAGTTCCAATTCGTGGATGTAATGAGAATATAAATCTCTCTATAAATATAACAATTCATTTAAGTTTATGTTACATTCACATTCAAGTTAATTTAGTTATTATGTGATTATTTCTCTAGTTGAATTATTGTTTATGTGGAAGTGAATTTAGTCATATTAATATTCATGTAATTCTATAATTGAAATTATATAAGTAGATCTAGAATTAAATTCCAAGTTTAAACTAGTTAACTTAAAACTCCATTTTAAATTTTGAAGTCCTTTTTTAATTGAGATAAACACATGAAAATCTACATCAAACACTATTATGATTGAAGCTTTGAGAATTGGATGAAGCGGTTGTGTTGTGTGCAGCAGAAATAGGAATTCAGAAGGTTATTCTAGAAGGTGATGCTGAGGCGGTCATTGAAGCTGCAAATCGTAACCAAACACACCTCAAAAGAGTGGATCCTTCCATATGGTGGCAAGTGTCTCTGCAAATGTGTAGCAGGTGCTGTCAGAATGAGCACGGGTCTAGAAGAGACAAGGGCACAAAGTGCCATAAGTGGGAATCTTGATTCTGATCAATATCTTTAGATTCTTTACTGCAAGATTGGGTCCCAACAAATACGTAGAAGACAATCTTGAATTCATTGTTTATGAAGTGGATCTATCCATCTTTGACAGAGGAAAAAAAAAACAGGCCACTTGCTAAAAGACTGGAGACAATCTTTGCTACCTCTTAAGCTGAAAAAAAGAAATCACGTTTGAATGGCACGTGGTTAAGCTTGAAATGATGCAACCAGCCAGTATGAGTGTCTTGATTAACCTTTCCTCAAAATATCATTCATAGTGGTTAAAACAAATATGATGATAGAAAGGCAACGCAAGAATAAACTAAGTGGTCATGTGAAGTCATAAGCCCGCTTGGCAGAATCCAGAGTATTTGAGAGAAGCATGGCGATTGTCATGGGTCCAACTCCTCCAGGCACGGGAGTAATGGCTGATGCCACCTTCGATGCTTCTTCATAGCAAACATCTCCAATGAGACGGTAACCATTCTCACAGCTGGGGTCCTGCCCACCAATATGTCCAAATCTGTAAAACCTCTATAAAAACAACTGCCTCCCCCCAATGAATTGCACATCAATTACTGGCTTGTCCCATTTGGTTGTCAAAATTAATGAAAAAACTTATTAATGGTTGTTTCTTTAGAATGGTTTAACCACAAAATGTTGTTCGTCCATTGAAAATATACGCTAGCCTTTGACAAAATGCAAACAGAAAGAAGTTGGAATATTTACCTCCACTGGGAAAGTTCCTACATCAATAACAACAGCACCAGGCTTTAACCAATTGCCACGGACCAGATTGGGCACTCCAGTAGCAGTAACAACAATGTCCGCTTCCCTTGCAATCTGCTCTGGATTCTTTGTGAATGCATGTACAATGGTGACAGTCGCGTGATGCCTCTACAAAACATTTTCAATGAACCTATTAATAAAACAGTGCAAGTAATTATTTATCCCAAAAAGAAACAGTGAAAGTGCTGATTAAGACGAGGATTTAATTATAGCAAACATGGGGTACCTGCAACAGCAAGGATATGGGCAGTCCAACTATGTTGCTTCTCCCAATAACCACGGCATTCTTCCCCATGATTTCTACACTTGACCTGATTAATAGCTCAATGCAACCCTTTGGAGTGCATGGGATGAACAACGGTTCCCTTCCTCTCATTGCAAGGTTCCCCATATTGAGTGGATGGAAGCCATCTACATCCTTTTCTAACTTGAGCACATTCAAAATCTTCCCCTCGTCCAAATGCTGGCCCATAGTACAAATGTTTTAAGTCATCCATAGAACACCAACTTCTCAAATAGGCTTGCATCAAATCCTGAACTATTTCAATGCTATATATGAGTAGCTAACATGACCAACTACCATAAAATGCTAATGTATGGTATTAGATATCCCATAGTAAGAATAAATTCATTATGCTGTTGTGAGGAATTTTGTATACCTAATCAAATATCTTACAGAAAAATGCATTAAGGTGTAACATGGAGATCATCATCATCATCATCATTCCAAGGTACAAACTTCAAAGTAGTAGACCGCTTACTCTTCAAAACAAATTACTTTGACATGGGAAATATGAAAGGACAAAGCAACATGTATTGGCACCATAATCTGGCATTTCTAGATGATAATGAACCTCAAAATATTACTAAGATTTTCAGTCACAGGGAAGGGAAGCCAAATATAGGGATAATTGTGGGATCCATGTATTCGCACCAAAGTCAGGAATGAAACCATAAAACAGCCAAAGCATTAAAATGATGGTGAGTGGAAATTACATGGGGCAGAGGAAGCTGCACAAGAATACCATGAATAGATGGGTCCTCGTTAAAAGCGGACAAGGCATGAATAACATCATCTTGTTTACAATCTTGCGGGAACTGTGTGACAAGAGACTTGATTCCAGCATCCTCGCAAGCTTTAACCTTGTTGCGAACATATGTAAGAGAGTCCCTTCGGTCGCCCACAAGAATTACAGCCAAGCCAGGAACTTTTCCAACGGAATCCTTCATCCTCCTAACCTGTTCAGCAATTCTGAACCTTATTTCATCCGCAATCAACTTGCCATCAATTACAAGAGCAGAAGAAGGGCGGTCATTAGCTGTGCCTGTGTATTTAAAATAACAGAATTAATAGAGATTTAATTTCTTTCCAGCTAGTTATTGAAAAAGTTAGGGAAAATGACTAACAACAGTTCTTAATTGCTGGGGATGATGGAGGCCAAATGTCAGGGAGGTCAAGAGAGAGTAGAGATGAAGGAAACTTAAGAATTGGGCTGCTGCTGCTTATTGATGATGATGATGAAGTAAAGCAATTGTTATTTACTCTTTGGCCCATAATGTTAGTAATAACACTTGTCCTCCTCACTATCATCATCGTCGTCTTCTCTTCTTCTTCCACTCTCAGCTGAGATGAGCTTCAACCTAAACCCTAAACCTCATTTTCACTTTGATGTCGACGATCAATCTTTTTGTTAGAAGAAAAGCTAGCTTGTGACTGACTGACTGACATGTCACCCACTTCTGCTGCAGCCAGTGATTCCAACTGGGCTTTTCTTCTCCAGGGTCTAGGAAAATAGAGTTCTGGGCTACTGGGCCATTTCCCACTCCAATACTACTGCTGCTTGAGGCCCATATTCCCAAACTTGAGTATATATCCAGTCCAGTACAGCTCAGTACTGATTGCATGCATGCCAAGGTGGTTTTGTTTTTGTTTTGTTTGTGAGCTGATAGTTCTCCTTTTCCTTTACAGAGATTTGAGCTCTCTCTTTTTTTTTCTTTTTTTTTTCTCTTTATGTTTTAATCCTTTTTTTTTTTTTTTTAAGAGTTTGCAGGGAGAGAGGATTTACCAACCTGATTACCTGCAACCTTGAAAGATTAGCAATCTGGCATTATTTGTACTCCACTTAGCGTTCATGTGATTTGTAATGATAATTCATCCCGTAAGTTGGAGTTGGACCAATTTCTAGCTAGAAGAATCCTAAATAAAATAAAATGAAGAATCTAAATATACACTAAACCTAAAGTTTCCAAGCTATTATCAAACAATTTATTAAAATCATTACTAGAAAATTGATAAATAACAACAAAAACACTAACAAAAAATATTCCGTCAATAATTTCTGACATAAAGAGCAATGAATAATTTTTATTTGTAATTACTAACGAGATTTTTTATGGAATAGAGAAACTAAAAAAATAGTAAATATTTTGTCAACGATTCTGACAGAAATTCACTCGGAAAAAATAAATAAAATAAAACTCGATAGTCCCTCCTCTCATCTTCTTCTTCCTTTTCTTCTTCCTGACATAAAAACAACAGTAGGCCCTTCCCCTATTTTCTCACAAGTCAGGCCACAATCCTCACAAATCCAGCCACCCAAACCCCGGATGTCATCCTAAATCTATCAATAGTGTGAACATTCTCTCTTTTGGTTCAATTTCTTGTGAAGCCTCGCTATATCAAGTAGGTAAACCAACCCTTTTTTTAACTCATTTATATTTTAGGTTAATTTATTAAAATAAAACTTGTACTATTTGTAGTTTACTTGTATATATCAGTGTTTTACAGTTTTTTCATAGAGAATTTTGTTGTATTAATATATAATTTGTATGTTAGAGTTTGTTTGGGAATTGGGAGAAATTGATTTCATTTTTCATTTGATGAAATTAAATTTGATTTTATAAATTAGGTGTGTTATAATTGAAGAAATGATGAGTTATTAAATAGATACCAATTTTATTTTGCCGATTTTATTGTCAAGTTCAAAATTTAAGGAAACTTGGGAAATTGATTTTTTTTTTGAATTGATAATAATTAAAAGTATTAATTTAGGTTGAATAAGTTTGAATTGAACAAACAATGGATAATTAGTTATGTACTAATTATTTTTTGCTAATTTTTTTTGTTTAGTTCACATTTTAACGCAAAATTGAGTTTATGTAGAAATGATAATTAGTTATTGGATTATGAATTTATTTTGAATAATTGTTTAAATTTTGAATTGATAATTACAGTATTAATAAATGTTGTCATCAATATTCTATATATGTTTCATAAGTGATTGATGATCATTTTTAGATGTGCTGAGATTCTTTTGAAAGGTTGTATAACTAAGATTATCTTAAAGGTGTTGAAGATTTTATTAATTTCTTACTTTCTAATTAGAAGAATATTACCGAGGGTGAAATTATATGTTCATATGTGAAGTGTAAGAATAAAAAGTTTCATCATCAAGATGTTGTGATGATGCATATACTTAAAAAATAATTTGTTAAGAAATACATATGTTGGTTCGCACATGAAAAACCATATATGCCTTACGAAATCATATTAGAAAAGATGGTTGAAGTAACTTCTAGTTCTAGTAACATATATGGTTTATGAATGATAATAATAATCCTTATAGGAGGATGGTGATGGACGCAATGAAAGTAAAACAGGATTATTCAGAAAAGATTAACGTAACATCTCTTTAGATGAAGAACCAAATATAGATAAAGCTAGGTTTTTTAAATGAGTATACAAATCACAGTAATTGTTAGCCATTACACAGGTGTTCACGATCAAGTCAAGTTATAGATCGAGTGATGCCGATTATGATAGGATCTTGAAATGGGAGAAAAGAATATTACCTGAAGGTAATAGGCTGAAAGATGACTTCTATACAGCAAAACCCATGATGAAACCTCTTGGCTTAGGATACCAAAAAAATAATATGTCCAAACTTCATGTTGTACAACGGTGAATATACAAATTTTATAAAGTGCAAAACTTTTCAGTATGTATGGTATAAACCCAATAATGATAGAGAAAATACATTTATCGCATATAAAAAATTGAGATACTTCTCAATTATTTTTATGTTACAAAGGTTATTTATGTTCTAAAGACTGCACATAACATGACATCATTCATATGATGAGATGGATGGAGTCATATTACATCTTTTTGATGGTGAAGCTTAGAAACAGTTTAATATGATGCATCCTTAATTTTTAATGGGATTAAAGAATATACATATTAGCTTATATACAAATGGATTTAATTTATTTGGATTATTTGTCGCACTCTATTCTTGTTGGTCAGTCATTCTAACAATTTACAACTTGCCTTCAGTAAAGTATGAAGCCAAAATTTATGTCTTATCTATGGTCATGCCTATTCCTTACAATCCAAATAGGAATATAAATGTTATCTTTGACCGTTGATTGATAAGTTGAATCAATTATAATCAGTTGGGGCTCTAATATATAATATCTCAAGAAAGTGAAATTTCAAATAAAGATAGCTTTGATGTGGACTATAATTGAATTTTCTACGTATACGATGGTTTCGAGTTGGCTCACATGCACATGGAAAATTATCCTTAGCTGCAAATCTAGATTGGTCCTTACATCAATTTGACGTGAAGAATACCTTTCTTTATGGAGATCTCAAGGAGGAAGTATATATGGATATCCCACCGGGTTATATGTCCTTCTCCCCTGGAATTGTCTGCAGGTTACAACGGGTTTTATATGGATTGAAACAGTCACTACATGCATGGTTTAGTCGTTTTAGCATGGCTATGAGAAAGTATGATTTTCAACAAAGCAACTCATATCATACTCTCTTTCTAAAATGACGACAAGGTAAGATAATTGCCTTGATAATTTATGTAGATGACATGATAATTACAGGAGATGATACAGAAGAAATCTGCAAACTGTAGAAGCAGTTGGCTACAGATTTTGAAATGAAGAACTTCGGTGGACTTAAGTATTTCCTTGGAATCGAAGTGGCTAGATCAAGACGAGGCATCTTTCTATCACAAAGAAAGTATGTACTTGATCTACTTACTGAAGTAGGAATGCTTGATTGCAAGCCAGTGGATACTCCAACAGTTCAGAATCAGAAACTTGGGGAATCCCCTGATCAAGAACCAACCAATAAAGAGAGGTATCAACAACTGGTGGGTAAGCTAATTTATTTATCTCATACTCGTCCAGACATTTCGTATGTTGTGAGCGTAGTCAATCAATTTATGCATTGTCCTAGTAAAAACCATATGGATGCAGTTGTTTGAATTATTTGGTACTTGAAATCATCTCCGGGGAAGGGGCTTATGTTTTCCAAGAATGGTCACATAGACATTGAAGGTTATACGAATCTTTGACTGGGTAGGAAACTTGTCTGACAGAAAATCTATATCAGGATACTTCACGTTTGTCGGAGGTAACTTGGTTACGTGGAGGAGTAAGAAACAGAAAGTGGTAGCACTTTGTCAAGTCTTTGAAGCCGAGTTTAGAGGTATGGCGAAGGGGCTTTGTGAGCTTCTATGGCTTAAAAGACTACTCTCATAAATTGGTTTTGCTCCTAACTCAGAAATGAATTTGTATTGTGATAATAAGGCCGCAATTGAAATATCTCAGAACCCAATCCAGCATGACAAGACAAAACACATTGAAATAGACCGACATTTTATTAAACAGAATCTTGAAGAAAAGGTGATTTTTTTTTCCTTCATCAGGCTAGAGGATCAACTTGCTGATATGCTTACAAAAGCTGTCTCCAACAAAAACTTTCACAGCTCACTTGACAATTTGGGTATCAAAGACAATTTTACACCAACTTGAGGGGGAGTGTTGGCGTGAGTTGTACAAATCTATATATAATAGGAAACTATAGCTATCATATTCAAATATATCTCCTATTTATGTAAATCTCGATTGTTATAGGATAGTAGTTGATTTCTTTCCAAAGATAACTAGTAAGGTTGTACAATGCTATGTATATATATATATATTATGTTTCAGAAATAAAGTTTAAGCAAGAATTCTTGCAGGAAATCTCTTTAGGTTAACATAACTCGCCCACTTAACCCAAAATATATAAACACAAACTAAATCAAAGTTTATCAAATTGTCATCCACAATCTAAGACAAACATTTATCTTCTCAAATCATCTCAAACACCATTAAAAAATACACAACAATTATCAACAATATAAGCACAATCCATACAAAAAATGAATTCAAGATGTTGAGTGCTAAAAAACTCAACCTTCTATAGTAGCTAGAGTTAGTTGGAGTTGCTAGAATTGGAGATGTCAGTGTTAGTGCAAGGGGTGACGTGTGGCTGTATACGGTGGTGCGTGATGGAGACGCTCTGGTGACCTAATTGGCAAGTGACCTACTAGCTAGAATAGGTATATCCCCTTCCCCTCTTCATGGTACTGTGTGGCTGGTGCACCTTCACTCCCTTTAAAATAAAAGGTATTACCTCAAAAAGCCTTTAAATTTTTTTAAAGAGTTCCCCTCTCATGAGACAACCTTGCTTTTTCTTTTTTTTCTTTACACTTATTATTTTTAAACTAAACTAATCCTTATTATTTTTCCAATTACATTTTAATCACTATTTTTTTTCTTTTTATTTGATTGATTTTTCCTTCTCTTCCTTTTGTTTTAATTTTTAATTTTTTTTTAAACAATTACCAATACAAAAACAATAAGCAAAAGATCGAAAATTTTGAAATGATTAGAAATTGGCCAAATCGCATTAAAAACATATTTTCCAAGAATCTTGTTATTTGTTTATATTTTTTTCATTTTTTTTGAAAACAGGGGGTAAAAAATAAGTGATGATAGGAAGCATGCCAATCTTTTGTTATGATTTTAAATTTACCATGATATTTTACATTGCATGATTATAAACCAAACAAATATGATGCTCACTTGTCTAATCATCTAACATATTTTGGGCAACACCAAAAAGCAATTAATTTCTCTCTAAATATATAAAAATAGAAATGTATTTGTATTTTTT
Organism: Populus x sibirica; assembly: GCA_019202695.1. NCBI lineage: Eukaryota > Viridiplantae > Streptophyta > Magnoliopsida > Malpighiales > Salicaceae > Populus > Populus x sibirica. The sequence goes on from JAGMVL010001464.1 coordinate 319,181, forward strand.
TTAGTATCAATATTTCATTCTCATGAAAAAAAATCGTTTATAAACCATAAGCTTCCGCATTTTATTTGTACTTGGGGAACTGAAGGACAAATCAAACACTACTTAGACTGGAGTCTTCCTGCTAAGATTTCACAAGATAATTCCTAGAGGTAAAAAATGTGAATGAATTTTAAGGCTCTCTGTAACTATGTTTGATATATATATAAACCGAGGGCCTATTCCAATATTGTATTTTTAAGATCTTCCTTAGCTAGGGCACAGAATTAAAGCATATACAGTACTTACTTTCAATTTATTACTACGTACGTTTATATTTGTTAGTATTAATTTATCTTCATGTGAATATTCCAGGCTTCAAATTAAACCCTTAATTATCCATCGATACCTGTTTTTCTGGTAACATTAATGATAAACTACAATCAACTCATGAATATTAATTAAGAATAAAACGATCGGACCATTACAAGAAGAAAATAACAAATCATGATTAAAATCGCTGATTTCTTTTTGTGAATTGATATAAATCACTTCTCCAATTGCATCAAATCATTTATTTTGACTTGTTATATTCTTTGAGTTTATTGGTAGGTTTTGATTTATATATAGTTCCTTAAGCTTCTTTGTTTTTTTTTTTCTTTTTTTGTTGAGAGAAGCTGATATATATATATATATATATATATATATATATATATATATATATATATATATATATATATATATATCAATGCACGAGATCCATTTATAATTGAATATACGAGAGACTCGTTGAATGAATGATTGGTGTTTTTTTGGATGATTATAAGTGAATTATATATGTAATACTATCATGTAAGATTAGCTAGATATGACTATGTATGAACAGATCGATCCAAGAGGAAAGTGATCATCATGATTTTGCTATACTCAGTTAAAGGCATGCGAGTACAACCAAGAGGGATGGATTGTGTATTGTCTCATAATCAAATTGTTGTTCTGTGATCAATATTATTGCATGGATTTGTGATTGATTTCCTGCACCTGGATCGAACACCGAGACATGGAGATCCAGCAAGAACATGGCGATACAAATTAAATCAATGGATGGATGCATGCATGGTGGCTGGGCTAGCTGGTTTATATATATTATTAATGTACTTAAAAAGGATCGGCATGCAAGAGAGAAATTTAACGTATGCTGTGAGCCGTATCCACTTTTCCCTGTTAATTTTATAGTTATGCCGTTGTTTTGTTGTAAAGCTCGAATGTTTGGTGGGAGTTCTTCCGTCCTTTTCCTATCAACACTGATTATCCTTTCTGTGTATGAATATACATTAATTTTAACGTAATGCGAATAATTTATCTCCTCCTAGCTCGATTGATCATGTGGATGCATGATCTACGATCTTCCTGCCTGCCATCACGTCTCAAATCACCACAAGACATGGTCATTCCTGTCTAAACCATGTCCGCCGCTTGCCACCCTTCCCAAATACAATCCATGCCCACCTGCATGCAGCTACAATATCCCACAGTCCCTAGCTCCTCTTCTCCACTGAGATCCGGCTGCCAAGTACTGGGTAGAAAAAACCAAGAGGAAAAGAAGAAAAAAAGAAAAAGGAGGGGGTGTCAATAATTTGGTCATTATTCGATATTTATGCTTAAAAGTATACAAGTGTTTGGTTGCATCCCATCCATTATATCTCGTACCTTTCGCGAGTCCATTACCAGAACTAAACACAAGACACAATCCACGGATTTCGTCCTGGTGGACCCTTTGAATATCAATTATGAGTTCTTCTCTGTGAAAGCTGTATTTTTAAACAGTTCTTCGATTAATTTAAAGGCTTTTAGCTTGATGGTACGTTGACCCCATCGAATCTGACTAAATCTGGACATGATAAGCACATCAATTCCCAGTTATCTAGCTGCTTCTCAATTTCTTAATTAATTTAGAGTCAAGGGAAACAAAACAAACAAATGCTCCTGTTCTGTGGATTATTGTTTTGATATATAGATATGTGTAAATCAAGAGGAAGAAGAAGAGGAAAAAAAAAAGAATTCAAATAGTGGTGGGGTTCGTGACATTCGAGCCCGAGGCAATTCTTGTGTGGTACATAATTACTCTCTCCATCCCATTAGTGTTCGCTTTCTTTTTTTATTTATTTATTTTTAGTTGTCTCGTTTTATTTGGTTTTTTAATTTGAGACTTAAATTCATTTTTTCTATTTAGTAATATTTACACTTGGTTATAGAAATGATTTGTTAATTCATTCTCATAAAAAAAAATCACCGTCTGTTAATTTGTGGCTCCTAAAATTAAATGAATTTTTTTATAATAAAAAACAGTTCGTGAGTTAATTGTATATTTAGTATTATAGTGCAAAGTGTTTTTTAAAAATAATTTTTGATTAAAAATATATTAAATAATATTTTTATATTTTTATTCTTAATATTAACATATTAAAATTATTTAAAAATATATTTTAGATAAAAATAATAATTTAAAAAGAGCATGCAAAAAAACAAACAATAAAGAACTTCAAATACGAATAAGGCCTGGGAACAAGTACAGGGCCATAAGCCCAAACAAGAATATAAAGAAACAAACTGCTGGTCAGAATAGGACAGCTTAGTCTTTAATATTATAATTATTTTTTAAAATATTTATTATTTTAAAATATATTAAAATAATATATATATATATATATATTAAAATTTATTTTTGATATAGCATATCAAACGTTTCAAAAATATATAAAAATTAATTTTGAACGTAAAAAATTTAAATTTTTCATAAACGCAGGGCCAGCCAAAAGTTGCCGAAAACCTTTACCTCATGAAAATCACATTATTAATACCTGAAAGTGATAATTTAACATTAATCCGAGGGATGGAGAGTACATCACTTGACTTGTTCACAAATAGTAATAACGCTGCTGCTGCTGCTGCTGCTGCTGCTGCTAAATTTGGGAGACATGCACTCGCTGTTTTTCAAGAAATATTGAAGAACAGGGGAGGAAGCATATCCTATGGAAAATATATGGAAACAGATCGAAGGTAATGAGACAGAAGAAAAGGGACCACAACCTTTACCTTTGGCTGCCAGGCTCTGATCTGATGGAAAGGCTTAAAATATATATATGATGGCAAGTAAAACCAAAATATATCAGAAGGTTTGAAATGAAAATGAAAATGACTGATGCGGTGGAGATCTAAGTAAGTATATCATATTTTGGGAGCCTCGAAGGGCGAGCCTTCTCTCTCTCTCTCTCTCTCTCTCCCTCACGTGTTGTGGTTCGCAATTGTAGCCAGCCATTGGAGAGGAGAGAGGAGAGAGGAGAAGACTTCTGTGCCTTCCTCCTCCATCTCTGCTTTTGTCTCTCTCTCGCTCTCTCTCTCTCACACAGCTAAAAGGGAGCATCCCCTAAAAGACGTTCGACTTTTACAACCCTAGAAACTTTAAAAACCCCCAACCCACGTCCTATTCCTCCCATAGTCCACGGTGGTGGCGGTGGTGGTGGTATAATACTTGAAGTAAAGCACGTAGGATACCTTTTTCTCTACTAGCTGGCTAGGACTAGGAGTACAGTTATAATTAACTATTTCTCGTAAAATGTGTTCTTTGACAATTGATCTGTTCCCTTATGATTCGCTGCTACGTACTGTCCATGTCGATGGCTACAAAAATCATCTGTTATTACTATTGCTTCTGCTGCCATAACCGATGAATGGTGTTGTTTTACTTTTGTAGAGCCAAGCTAATTCAATTTCCTTCCCTTTACCCGAGAAAATAAAATAAAAGCCAGCTCCTCTCTGGATGGATGGATGTATGTATGTATGTATATACAAAGCGATTGATGATGATAGTATTAAATAATAATAAATAAATAAATAAAAAAGAAGAAGAAGTGAAAAGCTGACGAGTACAGATCGTCGTGATGCAGATGAAAGCAAAATGTCAAAAACTACGTTTCATTTCTGGGAACTGATATGTCCTCGACTCCAACGCTACCAGCTTTACCTACCCTATTCCTCTTAATTACATCACCTGCCCCGCCCCGCCCCACCGCCCAACCCAAACTTGCTTGCTTCTTTCCCTTTTCAATATTCTTTTTCATTTTAATACTGAGAGACGACGCGTCTTTTTTTTTTTTCATCGCTTTTGCATTTTCATTTTTACGTGCAAAGAACTTCTCCTTGCAGTTTTTGCTACTGATTCAACATGTATCTATCCTCCCTTCCTTCCCTGTAAAAAAGAAAAACGAGCCAGCTGGCAGCCGCCATCATTAATATTGTACCAGTTGAACCGATAGCAGGTATATCCATTACTGTGAGAAACTCTCATTCAATGAGCAGTACGTATTGGCAGTTGATAGGAATTAATGCATTAAATTTTTTTATCTTTTAAAATTTATTTTTAATATTAACTTATAAAAAAAATTATAAACATTAAAAAAATTAAATTCATGACAAAAAACATTCAAAACACAATGTGAAACACGCTTGTACTATATAGGTCTGGTTTGACATTGCAATGCCGTATTTTTGAATATTTTTAGTTTTAAATTAAACTTTTTTATATTTTTAAATCGTTTTAATGTACTAGTATTAAAATAAAATTTAAAAAATAAAAAAAATTATTTTAATATTTTTTTAAAAAAATTACTTTGAAAATAATTTTTATAACACTTTCAAGTTCAAGCATGCTCGTAGAATTTTCATTGTGTGTCTATTATATATATAAAACAAGGTTGAGGATTTTATTATGCATTGCACTATAGTATGTATCCAATGTGGTGGTGTATGTATTGTATGTAGGGTCGATGTTGATTTGTTTTTATCATATGAGCCAGGACCTAGTTATGATACACAATAAGTAAGCTGCTTCTATCACTATGAGACCCGCATTGTTAAGCAGAATATTACATTTATTTGTTAGATAATAGCAAGACATAGGGGGGAAAATAGGATTTTTTTTTTTTGTTTGTTACAAGGTTTTCTTATTGGTGACGAGGTACAGAGGAATATATTGCCTTGCAAGTTACATCCTACCAATAATACTATTTTACGAAATGAAAAATAAGTAAGACAGTCAAGAGATTTTAAGTTATTAGCTATAAACGTGTTAAATAAATTATTTGTGAAATCCTAAATATGAATATCATGAATACTATACGTCTTAATTTTGTAGTAAAAGAATGGTAGCTAGTTGCCTTGGATGTTAGCCTCATTATTTTAATTGAGGCCATAATGTTGTTGAAATAACACGTAAAAAAATTATTTAATTTGATATTTTAAATTGGTATTTAGAAGAGAGAAAAACACATGTTTATCGGAATAAATTTGAAGGTTGAAATGCTAAAAAAAGAAAGAAAAGAAACTAAAAGGTTGAAGGTAAACTTGTGTATCCACACTTGCACCGTGTTTTTTTAAATTTTAAATTTTTTTTGTTGCTAAAATTTATTTTTTTAGTATATTTTGGATTGTTTTGATGCGTTAATCTTAAAAATAATTTTTAAAAAAATAAAAAAATATCATTTTAATACATTTTAACATGAAAAACACTTTAAAAACAACCGCAACAACACTCCTAAATTTTAAATAGCACTTGGAAATCAATTTACTGGTGCTAGGCTTTTGACATGGATAAGGAACATCAAGTTAAAGAGCCTGTTTAGTAATGGAAATCTATTTTATTTTTCTAAGAATATATATATATATATATATATATATATATATAGAGAGAGAGAGAGAGAGAGAGAGAGAGAGAGATTCAAATAATGTATTTTTACAAATTGACAAAAAGAAGTAAAAAAATCTCCTTTTTTAGATGTTTTCTCTCTGGTGGCTATTTTTAGTGGTTTTTAAGGGCTGTACGTTGTGAGGCTGTTTTTGGCAGCCATTTTGGTGGTTGTTAATAGTGTGTTTTGAAAAGATATTTTTTATTTATTTTTAGATAAATGTCATGAGTGGTTCTATTGTTGAGATGTGTCTATTATTACATTTTTCAAGGTTGTTGAAGGTGATAAAAATAAAAATACAACTGATAATTAATATAATAACTCTCATTACTATGGTATTTTTATTTGGTGTTTAAATGAGGAAATATATGAAATGGTCTGAAAATAATAAAAATGTTTTTTTGTAACAATTTTATACAAGAGACTTCTCAAGGATCCAATTGAATACACCGAGCTTTTAAGCTAACAAATTGACATTAAATAGATGAGGAATTATGTTTAGCCAGCGGGTATAATATAGAGCAAATAGGTTGCAAGAAAATTACAACCATCAAAGATTATATTCTGTCTGGGATTACAGTAATGGTTGCGATTCAAAGTATTTTTTGTTTTAATATGTTTTAAAATAATTTTTTTTATTTTAAAAAAATAATTTTTTAGATCAACATATCAAAATGATTTGAAAATATAAAAAAATTATTTTTTAACAAAAAAATAAATTTTGAGGGAATGCGGTTTCAACCAGTTCCCAAACACGCTATAAAACATCATCAATTTTATGGGTTGTTAAATTAAAATGAAGTTATATGTTATTCAAAGTCAAATTAAATATTTGTTACCGAGAATATTTGATAAATGTTTAAGATGATAATGAACATTTTATTTTATTTTCTTTGACAAACTTTAATAGTAATACCTTTTATTTTAAACTTGTTCATACTTCATACAATGCATCTAATACAAATTGCATAAACATAAGGGCTTCATCACATACAAATTAAAAGGATATTGCAATTATGAGATGCTTAGTCAAATATTTAACAAGTCAATGATAATTGGACTCGTTTGTCATTCATCTGCTTAGTTACCCTTTAGCTCTAATGAAGAAATCCAAAATGCAAAAAGAATTTGCATTAATGCATCGAATCCATACAAACTCTAAAGTTAAACATGCATAGTATATAATAGTACTAGAATGAGTGATTTTCTTAGATTTACTGTGCACCTTAACCCACACATAAATAGATGATAGCTAATAGTATCTTGAGTTGACGGATTCTTTCCCGTGATTTGATTATTAAGAGTAGTTACCCATCTTTGAATGGCATTAAAGCTGAGCAAAAAAATTAAAAAATCGAGAAAATTAAAAAAAATAACCAAAAAAGCCGAATCGTAAAAAAACCGATTAAAATTTTAAAAAAACTGGCCGGTTCTGTTCAGTTTCGATTTTATAAGTCTAAAACTGAAAAAACCAAACCGAACCGAACCCAAATAAAAAAAAACCAAACCAAACCGGCAAAAAACCGAGCCAAACCGGAAAAACAGAACCGAACCGAAACCGGTCAGTTTGAACCGAATTTTGATTTTTTTTTATATAAAATCAGTTTGGTTATTTGTTTTTATAAAAACCAAATAAAAAATGATTACTTTGATATCATATTGAAGCATGTTGTAATAAAAAAAATAATAATAAAAAGAATTTATTAGCTGAGGGTTCATGTCACTGAATGAAAAAAGTTTTATGATGGGAATGAAGAAGGAAACATCCAGAAGGTGACGAGATTTAGATAAAGCAAAAAAAATACGAAGAAATGCCCAACAAAGCTAAAAGTCTTTTGTCTAATCCATTTTCAATTGATGAGTGTACGGATGTATTGGAGAATTTTGATGACGTGTCTAATGCTTCTTACATCACAGCTCTTGAAAAGTTTAAAGATCCGAATTAGAGAAAAATGATTGTGAAAACGTCTTTTATTAGGAGGAAGATTTGGCATAAAAGCTCTGAATAAGCTTGTTAATTATTAATGTTTAAGTCACTTATTTGCAATGTTTATATTAGTTTTGTTTTGGGAATATTTTAGTTTTATATTTAATTATATGTTTGGGATAGTAATTTGGATTTTAACTTGTCATGTATTTAATTTACTTGTTTAGAATATTCATATTAAGTTTATATTTGAAATATGTTAGTTTTATATTTATTTGTGAGCTTTTTATATAAGTTTGAATTTTAACATGCAGTTAATTTATACACGTGTGGCATTTTTTAGGTTCCATAAACAAGCATTTGAGATTTATTGAATTTATTTATTTAACAAAACATGTAAAATGAATCTATATTTATCTATGCATTCACTTGAAATGGTGTTTATTTATGTTAAAAAAAGTGACAATAGCATTTACTTCTTTAAATGTAAAAAATATCATAGAAAACAAGTTTAATTTGAACACGATTTTCATTTTGCTTTTTATCTTCAAATGGAAAACAATATAACATGGACACAGTGGCGAAAGCAGGAGGGGTTGGTAGGGACCCCAACCCCTGCAAGAAAATTTTTCTCAGCCCCTTCCTTGTATAAAATAATTAAAATTTTACAGTTTTCTAGGTTGGAAAAATGTTATGAAACTTTGAGAAATGAAAATATTTTCTAATTTTTATTGAAGAAGAAAAATTAGAGAAAAAAAAAACTAGTAGTGAAAAAGGAAAATTACCTACACAACTAAAAAATCTATATTCTCTCATAGTGCTTTACTATTCATATAAAAAAATTTATTCTCGGTGGCATCTTATAAATATCAACAAGCCAATAACCATGCTCACAAATCCGTAATAAAAAATTAACAATAGAAACAATATTAAGCAAAACAACCAAGACAAGAGGGATTGAAAGAAAGTTTGATTTTTTTAAGAAAAAATTGAGACACAGAAAGAGAATCAAGAGGAATTTTGAAGGGGGATTTGATTAGGATATTATCAATGATCCAAAACCCATGAGGGAGAGGGAGGATGTGTGGGTGTTGTTGTTGTTGTTGTTGTTATTGTTGTAAAGATACAAAAAAAATTTAGAGGGTTATTGCTTTGGTATGAGATGGTGATGTATTTATTTTTCATGTTAGAAAAAAACAAAATTTTCATAATTTTTATCATAATATAATAATTATTTTTAAATAAATTATTGACATGATAGTTTATCATATTTATTATTTTTTTAGTATTCAATCATATATAAAATATAAAATACAAATATATTATTTTGATGTATATTTTTGTAACTCACTGACAATCATAGTTTTTTTTTCTAATAAAAGATGATTTTACTATTGTATAATTAAATTAAAAAATCAAAGAACTTTTGTAGATATGAGACTAGATATCTTAATATAAATTATTTATTGGTATATATAATTATTTATTTATTTTACTAAAAGGCATATTAATTTTTTAGCTTTTTAAGTACCTGTTAGTTTTTACGTTTCAAAAATGTTTTTGAATAAAATTAATTTTTTTTTATTTAAATTAATATTTTTTGTTGTTTTCATATCATTTTGATTTGTTGATGTTAAAAATAATTTTTAAAAACTAAAAAAACATATTATTTTAACATATTTTTAAGTACATTTTTTTTTAAAAAAAAACTATTATAAAAAAAGAAAAAAGAAAAAAAATTATATGCAGAAGAATGGAACTAGTTGTTTTCTGTAACACCAAAAAGGCAGAAGCTTTTGCAAAGGGAAAAGGGCTAGGAAATGTTAGGGACCGTGCACCCTCCTGGTCAAAGGATGTCTATGAGGATTCGTTCTAGTTTTTGACCCTTTCGAAAAGAGTTGTTGACCTTTGAGGCTGTCCCCCCTCCTTCTGAAAACTTATTTATTCCGCTCCTAATTTAGATTTCGGGCGTGTAACTGCTTAATTTCTATTTGTTTTTATTATTATTATTACCAAAGGCTGAGATGATGGTGCAATGAGGGCGGAGAAAAAGGTCTCTCACATAAGCATTGCATTGACAAAACATCCCCTACAAGTGTATAAATAATGCTACCTAGCCGCCTAGCCAGGGAGGAGTGTTTTATTTATATTAATTACATGCCCCATGATCTCGAAATTGGAATGAAATGTCTGTGGTCGGTGATGCAGGTGTTTCTTGAGGGGAGTATATTTATTTTTAAAGTGTTTTTTATTTAAAAATATATTAAAATAATATTTTTTTATTTTTTAAAATTTAATTTTTATATTAACTAGTTAAAATGATATAAAAATATTTTAAAAAAATTAAATTAAAAAAAAAAGAGTTGAAACTCTAACTCAAACAATCTATTTAAAGTCAATTAAGGTTAAAAGGTTTTACATATATTTATTTGAGAATGACATTCGAAGTCAAATACCTATCAACCAGCTTAAACTAGGAAAAAATAAAAACACTAAATTTTCAACTCTAATTTCTTCTCTCTCGTTTTTCTATTGCAATATTACTCCATATATAGAAAACAGCCAACTAATTAGCCACTGCTAGTTTGCAGCCTGGCGTTGCAATGTGGATATGATAGAAATTTATTTTTAACATGACTAAAATATTTATTTATACTATAAAAAATTATTTGATCCTGATACTAAATCTGATCTGATAATTAATTTTAAATTTTTTTAATTTGATTCTCATTGAGTTTATATTTAAAATTAAATAATATAAGAGTTATTCCAATATGACACAGTTAACTTAACCAGTATAAAAATAACCTCGTTGACTTATAAAAAAATTAAAAAGATAATGAAATTGACATTAGAATTTTTTTTTTTATCATCTCTACTTCTTGTTTAACTCGATTTTAAAAGTAATTTGTATGTGAATTGTTATAAAATAGTCTAGTTAACCTGGTCGGTTTAAAGACAATTTAGATAATTATTAAATAAAGCCTACATAAAATTAAAAAAAATAAAAAGAAAAGAAAAGAAAAGAAAAGAAAAGGAGGGAATAGAAAAAAAGAAAAAGAAAAAAGGGTGCAAGGTATTTTGCAAACAAAAACTATGTAACATGCATGTAGAGTGATTTGTAAAGGCCGAAGAGAAGAAGCACGACTGTTATTAATGCATCTCAACTACTACGGTCCACAATAAATAAATATTTCTGAGTCCACAATGTAATTCAATTTGTGGAAATAGCAATAATAATCATACATTTATGGAAATTATGTAATTGATTAGCTCAATAAAATCAAGAGATCACTGTTGTTTTTTGGAACTCTGTGTAAATGTAAAGAACTCTCTAATCTACTGATTATTAATTTTGTGGGCTGTTCTCATAAATTTGCAAAAAAAAGAGAAGAAAAGTGGCTTGTTTAATTTTGAGTTTGGAGAGTTTCACAAATAATTTGCTAATTTTTGTGAATTTTGACGCGGGGAGCATATTTCATAATTTTAAAATTAATTATTTATATTATAATATTTATTTGATTGATAATTTTTTTTTTAGAATTTATTATTTCTTATTTAACTAGGCAAGTGTTATTAAGAAATTAATCTCTAAGGCGCCTATGAGATAAAAAACAATTTGTTCTTCAATTTTTTTGATGTGCTGATATAAAAAATTATATTTAAAAAATAAAAAAATTATTATTTTGATGCATTTCCTAACAAAAAATACTTTGAAAAACAACAATTACCAGACTCCAAACACCTATTTTATTATTTTTTTAATATTTTTTATTCTCATTTAAACAGTTGTAATAAAATAATGAGTTTTTACAAGTTTTCTTACAACTTTGCTATATATATATATTCAAAAAAAAATTGAATAATAAAAAATCTTGCATCAACAAAATATTCGTTGTGTCAGATTTCCCAAAAAAAAACCAATAAGAAAAAGATTTGCGATGAATCTTGCTTTTTTATTAAGATATTATTTGTTTTTGCATCTCAAAAATGTTTTTTAAAAAAATTAAAATTTTATTTTATTTTATTTTTCTTTAAATTATTTTTTGGTATTATCATATTATTTTGATGTACTAACATTAAAGATAATTTTTTTTAAAAAAATATTATTTCAATATATTTTTAATAAAAAAACACTGAAAAAAACAAAATACAATATTAAATAGACTCTATATATATATATATATATATATATATATATATATAAAATTGACTAAACTTTGGGGAAAATCCAAAGGGGGAAGGGATAGTAAGAGAGCGGCCACTGGTAAAACGTGGTTTGATACTCTGGTTGACAGAAACAAAACAAAACAATATAAAATATTAATAGTAATAAAAGAGGAAGGGAAGAGATTGGGCATGCATAGGTCTGGGGGTGGTGGCGGTCTTGATTTCTAAGATCATTGAAATAGCCGTTGGTGGGATGTGATTGTGAAAATGTCAAACAAGCAACGACGAACTACGAATAGATCCCATCATCTCCAACATGCCCTTGCTTGCTCTGCTTTTGCCTTTGTTTTGTTACATGTCCCTGTGTCTCCCCTCTATGTTCTTGCTCTTCCTGGCATTAATTACAGGATTAATTAACATTATTAAATCCCTCGAAATTAATAAGAAACACAACATGGCTGCCTAAGCTAGAAATTTATGAGCATTCCCTCCTCTCTCTCTCTCTCTCTCTCTCTCTCTCTCTCTCTGCATACAAGTAGTCGTATATATAAGACACCTTGCTAAATGCCATCCGCAATTGCCCACCCATATTCCCCGTTGCCACTAGCAGCGAAGGAGCAGCGGCACCACCTCGCACACGCGCGCGCGCACTCCCTCCTACCACTCTCAAATAAGTTACCCTTTCAATATTTCTCAGTTACGAGAAGACTCATCAGAAGCATCCAAAAGGCAAGGCTACGCCACACATACCATTTTAAATTCTAGTAGTAGATCGAAGGAATTTATACCACCAAAAAGTTTTCGGAGGTCGTGTTTGTGTTTTTAGGCGCTAGCTTATAGCAAGATTTGGAATCCCCACCTACACACGCATACCAGCGACTTTCTTTCTCCTCCTTTATTTATATCCATGAAGATCAAGGACAGCCAGTTGAGGCTTATTCAGGGTGCATCTTCTCATAATCTGGAGCCTCTTCCTCACACTACCAGCATAGTGTTGCTTCAACATGGCAGCAGCGGCCTCGTATTTACTCGGTAGACTTAGCAACGACAACATTAGTATCAATAACATCACCATTGATAATAGCGGTGGCAGCTGCAGCAACATCGACAACGCCAGTACTGCTTCATTGACAAGTGCCTCCTTGCTTACCAACGGCGGCAACCAAGCAACGACAATACCAGTAATAGAAGCAGCAACTGGAAGGATGGTGAGGAAGAGGATGGCTTCGGAGATGATGGAAGTGCAATCAACAATGACTCCTCTAAATCAGAGGTTATCTCGTGGTAACACCAACGTCTATTCACTTTCAATATCAGACAATAATAATGATGATGTTATTGGTATGACTAGAGGTATCGGTGCCTCTTCTTTTACTAGTTGTTCTAACAACAATATTAACCCTAATAACCTCAACCCAATCTTATATCCACTCCTCAACTACTCCACTATGACTTCTATGTTACCTTCTTCCACGAACTTGACAGCTATTACATCAGCCGGGTCTGCTTCTGTGTCCGTTTCTGGGTTTTTATCCTCTACGCCATCGACCAACTTAGCCACTAGCTGTAATGACAACCAATCCCAACTCCCAGCCGTATGTGGTTTCTCTGGTCTGCCCTTGTTCCCTCCTGAAAGAGAAAGAAACATTGTCCGTTCGAACGCCGTCCCTCCACCCGGCCTTATCACTACCAGCTCTGCTTCTACCCCTACGCCTCCTTCTATGGAAGATGCCGCACCCGCCACTGCCTGGATTGATGGCATCATAAAGGACCTGCTCCACAGTTCCACCAACGTGTCCGTTCCTCAGCTCATTCAGAATGTGAGGGAGATTATCTACCCTTGCAACCCCAATCTAGCCTCCCTTCTCGAGTACAGGCTCCGGTCCCTGACAGACCCGATAATCCCGGCCAATATTTACCCGGTGGACAGGAGAAGGAATAAGGAGGCAGCAGCAGTGCCATTGCCGTTTCAGAGGAATTATAATCAAGGGCATGCCCCTTCCGGCCTCTCTCTTGATCTTGATCATGTCTCCAATTCCGCTCCTCCTCCAGTTTCTTCACATGTTGTAAGTCACTACTCTAACTGGGGGCCGACGCCACCTCTCATTTGCCAACCAAACATCCAACAGCAACACCAGCAGCCACAAGTCCACCTTGTTCATGATCAGCAACAGCAAGAGAGTCCATCTTCAACTTCCAATGTTACACCAACTATTCTAGCATTAAATCAAGGGCATCCTCCACAACAAGCACAAGATCAGCAGCAGGAAAAATCATCATCTGCGGAGACACAAGTAGCCAGTAGCACACCTCCTCCCTCTTCATCAGTAGCTGCCAGCCGAGATAAGAAAGAGGAGATGCGGCAGCAAAAGAGAAACGAAGAAGGCTTGCACCTTCTGACCTTGCTCCTCCAATGCGCGGAGGCTGTCTCAGCTGATAATTTTGAGGAAGCTAACAAGATGCTACTTGAGATCTCGGAGCTGTCCACGCCTTTTGGAACTTCAGCGCAGCGTGTGGCTGCGTACTTCTCAGAGGCTATGTCAGCGAGGCTGGTCAGCTCATGCTTGGGGATATACGCGACGCTTCCTTCAATGCCTCAAAGCCATACCCAGAAGATGGCTTCGGCCTTTCAGGTGTTCAATGGAATTAGCCCTTTTGTCAAGTTCTCTCATTTCACAGCAAACCAAGCGATTCAAGAAGCGTTTGAAAGGGAAGAGAGAGTTCACATCATAGATCTGGACATCATGCAAGGTTTGCAGTGGCCTGGCCTATTTCATATCCTAGCATCTAGGCCCGGTGGACCACCATATGTCCGCTTGACGGGGCTGGGGACTTCCACGGAGGCTCTTGAAGCAACTGGGAAACGTTTGTCTGACTTTGCAAACAAACTGGGACTTCCCTTCGAGTTCATTCCAGTGGCCGAAAAAGTTGGAAATTTGAACCCAGAGAGGCTTAATGTTAGCAAGAGTGAGGCTGTTGCCGTCCACTGGTTGCAACACTCGCTCTACGATGTCACTGGTTCCGATACAAATATGCTTTATCTGCTGCAAAGGTAAATATGTGCTTCATCATCTTTTACTATTCACAACTCACAAGATCCCATAACAAATAAAGTCTCTCCTCCTTTCTTTTCTTATACAAAAAAAAAACATTTCTTTTTGACTTATAGCAGTGACTGTAAATTGTAGCAGCTGATCAGCTAATTAAGTTTTTTTTTCATATCAAAAGGGTAGATGCTAATGATAATAAGTTAATAACTACAAACTTATTCCCTTTCTTGGAGTATGATTTTTTGGAAATATTGGATTATGGATTCACATACATATCACCATATTATATATATTGAATTTGCATTGAGAAGTCCATGATTTGATGATATCCATGTATATATTTTGTTACATAAAATAGCCAGCCATTGTTCCAGTATCCATGAGCTAGGTTAGTTTGTTAATAATAAACCAAAGCACGCACTACATATATAGCAATAATAGTTCTAAATGCACCATGCTCGCAGTTGCTAATGGGATGGGGCGGGTGGATTTTGTTGCAGGTTGGCACCAAAAGTAGTGACAGTGGTGGAACAGGACCTGAGCCATGCGGGATCCTTCCTGGGAAGGTTTGTGGAGGCCGTACATTACTACTCCGCACTGTTCGACTCCTTGGGAGCAAGCTACGGGGAAGAGAGCGAGGAGAGGCATGTAGTGGAACAGCAGTTGCTATCGAGAGAGATACGCAATGTATTGGCTGTGGGAGGGCCTTCCAGAAGTGGGGATGTCAAGTTCCACAACTGGAGGGAAAAGCTTCAACAGTCTGGGTTCAAATGCATCTCTCTTGCTGGAAATGCTGCTAACCAGGCCAATTTGCTACTTGGCATGTTTCCCTCTGATGGTTATACATTAGCAGAGGATAAGGGCACCCTCAAGCTTGGGTGGAAAGACCTTTGCTTGCTCACCGCTTCAGCCTGGAGACCTTTCCATGTTAGCATTGAAACTGCTACTACCACCATCAACCACCACCACCACCACCACCGCTTTGTCACAGCCTAGCCATAGCTGGTCTTGGTTGCCTACTTTTCGATGTTGTTACCATAGAGCATGAATTAAAAGCCCTCCTTTTCGTTTCCATCGCATTGGTTCACTAGGGGATTTGTGTTTTGTCTATTTCTTTCTTTCTTTCTTTCTAGCCCTTTTCCTTTCCTTGGACTACATGTAAAGCAGATGCATTTTTTTTCCCATCGATTTCCCATTTGTGTATAATCCTAGTTACCCTCGTTTATGCATACAAGCTAAAAAAAAAAAGCAATGAATTCCCACACAGATTAAATATATCATGGAAATGAAAGGGGAAAAAAAGAGAGGAGGAGACAAGGGCTGTATTTGGGCTGGCTCTAATTGGGCTAAATGTCACCCTTTTGAACTTCGTAGAAGGTAAAACGATAAAAAAGAAAGAAAGAAAGAAGTAAAATGGCTTAATATGGGACTGAAGGATTTGGTGAAATTCAATTGGATCAAGGTTTCCCTTGCATCTAGCCGCCCCGCCCCCCCGCCGCGTGAAAAACCAAATAAAAAATGATAACTTATTGACGCAACCTGACAAGGTAGTCTAAGTTCAAGTACTTTCCAACATGATTAACCTTGAGTTCTGATATTAGGGCTAGATTGAGATTCTGAAGTAGAAACGCACCAATGCTTACCCAACATTATTACCCCCATTACACCCAAAGTTTTTTCCGGTTCCCGTTTTATATTTTGATTTTTTCCGGTTCACGTTTTATATTTTGATTTTAAAGTATTTTAACGTGCCGTATTAGGTTGTGTTATATATATATAAGAAAAATTTAATATATATAATTTCAATTTAAATTTAAAAATAAATTAACTTGAAATTATATAATTTAAATTTCAAACACAATCTCAAGCATTTAAACATAATTTTAAAATTTAAACATTCATATTTAGTAACTACTAGATCATTGACTTATGCTATGTTACGAATCAGATTAATTTTTTTAATGTAAAAAGAAACATCCAAGCATAACTATTGTTTTTCTAGTGAAAAATAAATTTAAACTGTGTAGAACTTGACTCAATATAACCCGATTGACTAAACAAGTCCAAAGACAGCCTGGATAACTGATAACAATATCGTTTGACTGAAAAAAATTCAAGATAACATTATTTTTCAAAATATTGAAACGACAACATATTGGATCGACCCGAGTCAACCTTCCATATCACGACTTGAGTTATGATACCATGATAACCCAGATAAACTAAATCAAAACAAATTATGAAGCTCAATTACCAATAAATTCATTGTTGAATGATGAAATTGAAAAGAAATTAGTCTAAAAAAAAGACACAATAAAACGACCTAAGTCTATCCATGTTAACTGGCAAAACCCAAGTCATGAGATTAAGATAACTTTATAGAAAACAAACTAAAATAAATGACAAAACCTAATTCATAATAAACCAAATGTTGAAGATGTTGAATGATGAAATTTTTTAAAAAATTAATTAACAAATAGACACAAAAAAACTCAAGTCAATTGTGTTAACATGTCAAACTCATGACATAGGTAATGAGACTAAAATAACCACAAAGAAAGCAAATCACAACAAATTATGAAGTTCAATCTCTAATAAACCAAGTGTTAAAGTATAACATTAGGGGAAAAACATAGATTTTTTTCTGAAAAAAACACTTCATAAAACAGAACGGACGAAATGAAACTGGAACATCTCGTCTAGAATTTGGTTGAGAAATCTAGAATGGATCGAGATTCAGAGCGAGATGAAATTTTCTTTGAGTTATTCTATTTTTTTAAATGGTATGAGATATATCGACTATTCTAAACAGAACATAATGAAATTGACAACCTTAATTACACCAACCACCACCACCACCGATAAACCCAATCACTATACCATCACATTAATATCACACTATTAAAACCAAATCAATACCCTTCACACATTTGATAGCTTATTGCTAGATTGGTGACCACGTTATGCCGTGAGCCAGATCATTTTTTTTAACTTAAAACAAGAATTTTTAGAAGAAAAATCAGAAACTTGAGTCATAGACTCGATAAGGTTCAATGAGCTTAGTTAATTGAATAACATGACTAAAAAAAGTGTAATGACAATAAATTTAAAAATATATATCAATAATTACCTGCATAAAATGAACTCTTGTCAATAGTATGAAAAACTATTTTGCCAACATTATGAAAAAGTCTATAATTTTAGTTGATAACAAAGCAAAAATTAAATACAATTTAATAAAATAATATCTAAAACAAAATTTTAAGTCATCTAAGAATAATAATAATAAAAGACTAATCAACAAAATGGTAAAGGGCGAAACGAGAAAAAAACATCTCATTAATAAAAAGGAAAAAAAACTCGAGTCTACTCAAGTTAAATCACCAAACACGCAACTTGACTCATGATAATGAAATAACACCATTGAAACAAAAAAAAATATGAAGCTCAATTCCTAACCAAAACAATGTTGAAGGATAAAATTAAAAAAAAATGATTTTAAAAAAGGATAAAAAAACCAACCTAAGTCACTTCAGGTAAGTCTACCAAACCTGTGACCCGGATCGTGAGATTAAGATAACCTTATAGAAAGCAAATTAAAAAAATTATAAAGCTTAATTCTCAAATAAACTCATTGTTGAAGGGCAAAATTGAAAAAAAAATCTTTTTTTTTAAGGTGACAAAAAAAAACCGGAGTCAACTTAGAATAACTTACCAAACTTGTGACCCAGGTAATGAAACAAAGATAACCTCATAGAAAAGAAAGTGGAAAAAATTATGAAGCTTGATCTCCAATGTTAAAAGATAAAATTTAAAAAAAAATCAATTTTAAAAAATAACCTAAACAAACTGAAGTCAACCAGAGCTAGCATTTCAAGCCCGAGGAAAGGTAATGTCGGAAAAAAACCATGAAAACCAGTTATCAATCAATCTAATGACAAGTGATGAAATTGAAAAAAAGTATTCAATAAAAAAAAATATAAAACAAAATAAATAACAATAAAAAAATATGACTACTTTTGACATAAATATAAAATGATAGATCTCTTACTTGCTATTTAAGAGAGAATGGGCATTAAAACTAAGAGATGAGAGAGAAAAGATAGAAAAAGAAAAAAAGAAATAGGAGCCATTACACACCTCCATCAATTACACGTGCCACCCCACCCGAATGACTTCACTGAGACGCTTTCAACATTACTAAGGAAAGTGGCATTCCAACATCAAAGGAAGCCGCTAATGACACCAAAACACAATAGCTTCCTTAACATGTTGGTGCATGAGATGCACGTACCAACAACTTTTTCAATGTGAAAGCCTTAATTGTTTTCAATTTGAAATTTGATCCTTTATATTTTTTTAATTTAAAATTGATCCTCCAAGTCTTAATTGTTTTAGATCAATAAAATCAATTTTTATTTTATAAAATTAAGCATCAATCACATATTAAAATTTTTGCTCGACATTGCAAGATTCATATATCAGCAACAAAAAATTATATTAAACTTAAATCTAAATATACTCAATGTAAAAGGATTGAATTGAAAAAAAAAATCATGACAAAAAAAAAAATTGTCTAAACCTTTTCCTTGCCCATGCATTTTAGTCTCCCATTTTCGCAAAGAAAAAAAAGTTGTATATTTGTATATTGTTCAAATTCGGACCCATAGATTTAATTGTTTTATTTATATCAATAAATTTTCATTTAATTTTGCCACACCAAGTATCAATCTAGCGATGGATTTTTTTTTTTTTTTTGACACCACAAGATCTCCTAATCCAGGCAGCTAAAAAACCTAGTAAGCATAATCTCAAATAAACACATCATCAAAGGAACAAATAGAAGAAAAGACATTAAAAGACCAAAATAAAAAATCCCAAAAGGCCAGAAAAAAGAAAGAAAACACCATGAAACATTATTACAATCCAGTGTTTTCTCCGTACCTCCACAGTGAATCTCCCACACCCATCGGGTTTTTATTTTTTTTATTTGTAATGTAATTTATAAGTGTAATTGTAATGTACCCATAACCGTTGCATCTTAAACAGGCATCTATCTTCCTTGCATACCTGTTCTTCTCAATTGCAACTGTCTTATTCAGTCTCCAACTACTGGCATTCACAACTTTGTGCATCCACTTTTGGCATGGAAACGCAAACTTTCTAGCATACCAGTCAATCACATCACAAGATAAAGAAGAATTTACGCAGGAGACACTTTATAGCCAATCTATCATCCTCCAACTTCTGGGTTTTGGGAACATCCCTATGAAGTGGATATATTACCATACCATGCTCACTCTGCCTTAGGAATTTAAGAAAGTTTATGTCAGCACGGTAACAAGAATGCTTTGATATCTGAAATATTTGTTGCCGACACTAAGCAATGTCCAATTACATGCCAGGTCCTCAATTGACAAGCTACAGTTTCGGCAATGCCAATTCAGTTAATACATGAAGAGAAATATCGATACAAAAAAGTTAAAAAAAAAATCATCCCTCTAATTTTCTCATCACAATTAATTAATCGCACTTCTAAATCAAGCAACAAACAACTTGAGAAAAGAACAACTTACTTTGATGGGCACAAGACAACCTG
This sequence comes from Populus x sibirica, assembly GCA_019202695.1. Taxonomy (NCBI): domain Eukaryota; kingdom Viridiplantae; phylum Streptophyta; class Magnoliopsida; order Malpighiales; family Salicaceae; genus Populus; species Populus x sibirica. The sequence continues at coordinate 339,647 of JAGMVL010001464.1, forward strand.
CTTTCTCGACCACCGTTTACAAAACAAATGGCTATTCCAATCTTCTTGAAATTAGCATACATCTGGGCCCTTTTCGTGTACAGTAATATTGCCAAGCATTTGACTCCCACGTACAACTTAACAAATAAGAAGCAGAGCAGTTCTTCCTGCCATTCACTACAATGTCCAATAAATTGCATTTCATATTCCAAATTCTCCATTCCTGGCAACTAGAGCTGCCCCCAAGGTGTCCACTCCCTTCTGCTTGCTAGAAACTTGAAAAAATATTCGTCCATTTATTTACCAAAAAAACAGAAGGCTATAATTTGTTGCAACCCAATATCTTTCTGGAATTTAAGCTCAGAAAAATTATGAGCATCAATTAACAAACATCTGGAAATTCATGCTTCATGAATGTTCTCCACAAACTACGACTGTGATTAGACCACTGGCTTATTATGGATTCACATTGCACTCACCCAAGAATAGATCATCTCGGTTGAGAAACCTCTTCCAGTACTGTTTATACTTGGGAATTCCTAGCTCAAGCCATGGTTTCATTTGTCCATTAAAGTGCAACACTGCAGCCTTCTTAATGGCTTGGACATCAATCCCATAGTCATGACCCAGTCCAGACAAAGCCCATACACCATCAAGAGGATATACTAGGTCTTGAAAGGTAAGCAAGCTTGTGCTCAATGCAACGGCTTCAGCAGATCCTGTTCCCTTGCTTACCTGGTTTTCCATGTTTGCAACGTAGGAAAACAAATGAGATGTAAACGGTCAAATCTCATTATAATAACTAAAATATTCGATAAAAATACAGAAATCATACTGGTCAACAAAAATCCTTTTGCCAAGGTTGTTAAAGCACTGTGGTGTGATGCATAGGATTAAGGTTTCATATTTCACTGTACAGGTAATTTCCTTGGATACGATTAGAAATCACAGAAATCATACTGGTCAACCAAATCCTTTTGCCAAAGTTGCTATAGCTCTATGGTGGATGCATTGGGTCAAAGGAGGGTTGGTTTACCATCTCATATGATACTATGCAGCTAGTTTCCTCATATAAGATTAGAACTGCTAAACAACAAAATACTCACAAAAGTAATTTCTCATAAAACATATTAGGCAGCGTTAAATCACTCACCTCTTGTCCCAGCTTCCAATAAGTTTTAGTAAGATCTAGCTCTCTCCACCTAACCAGATCAATAACATTTAATCCAGACATCCAAGCACACGAGTTTTCATCAAAACTGCCTTTTCCCAGAAAATTTCTTAGCTGACCCAACTGCACTGAACATAACTGTAAAGCACCATTTACTTTCCCTCCCATGTCGATGTTCCATAGGTCAGACAAGTCCCGCTGGACTACAACATCATCATCCAGAACTACAACTCTCTTCAACTTCTCAAATATACTAGGAATGAGATAGTGAGTATGAGAAAAAACAGATACATATTCTGTTCTTAAATGAGTGGCTGGTGGATTATTAACAGTATGGAAAGACACACGATACTCCAAAGGCAGAGACATGCTTTTCAGAACCTCCTTATCATGATATTTCAGGGTAACATTTTCAACATTCAAAACTTGGACAGCAGCTTCCTTGTAAGTATTTCTTAGGAACCATAGTTTCATTGCAAAATAATTCAGTCCATCTGTCAGAACATGAAAAACCAGATTCCCACTTTCCTGAAGCATGAAGGTCAACAATTAGATAACTGGAATTCAATTTAAAAAAAAATTAAGGAGTACATGGGAGAATACTTGCAACGTACTCTTGCATGCACAGCAGTGGAGTTGATTACAACTGAAGCAGCAAGTACATTTGTGGAGAATATAACATAGTGTTGCAACGATGGATTTGAATATCTTTCAGACAGAGGGAGCTCCTTATCATGTACAGAAGATTTAAAATATTCCACAAGCAGTCTCATAGAGAGGCAGTGGAGACCCTTTGGCATGGTCTGCACTGCAAGTTGATAAAGGAAAGCACTCTGCTTCATGTGAAAGTTAGTTTCTTCCTCGGTTAGATCAAGTATCTGTCTCAATTTCTTGTCAACGTTATTACAATCCACAGGGAATGTTTTAGCTTTGGCTATCACATTTTCCATCTTCTGTAAGTTCTTCTGAATTCTGATGAAACAGGTAAATTAGTGTGCTTGAGCAGGATGTAAATTTGTTAAGCAGTATCTGTTACACTAGCAAAGATAAATTAAGAATGAGTGACAGTCCACATCAAAGGAGAAAGCAAGCAACAATGAGGTCATATAGCAACATGTGTGAGAACACCAGCACCTTCCTGGAACAACAAGCTCAACAGATCTTTATCAACTTCTGCTTCAGCATTTGTAGTATTGTTTGACATATAGTGTTTTGTAGACCCTACGTTTCTTGCCTTTTTATCTCCTCTCTATGTCAGTGCTGCTAGAAAAGTGGAGCAGGACAAACAGATACTTATTGTTTGGGTTAGGTTGTGGAGTTTGGAGATTTTGGGACTTGGAAATTGAACACAGATTTGATTATGCAGAATAAAGGGGAAAAAAAGGAGGAAAACTACTACTCTCACACCAGTAGGTTCAAGGAACCACTCCTTGAATGAAAACCTAAGCATCAAATAGTAAGGATCATGGAATCATCGATCCTCGAATGAAAGTTCCATCACACTCTCAATAAGCATAAATCAATAGGCTACACCTTTTTTTACAAGTCTCTGTGCTAGATTTGAAAGAATACAAGTATGTTTATAAGCTTGAAATATTCCTATTCCTAAAGGACTAGGATATAAGACATAAAATTCCAATTTTAACCAGGTGAGAAATGACAGGGAGTGAGACTTTATATTTCCTACACATAGCTATCACTGATCTTTCAAAAAACTTTACTGCTATCACAAACTTGCCTTGCTTAAATATTCACGTACTGTCACAGTTAATCCATAGGCTGCATCAAGATGTAAGAACTAAAACCCAAAAAATGAAAGAAAAGAGGACAAATGTGCCATGGGATGGAAGCTTTTTGGGTACTGCTATGGATTACATCTGGCATTGACCACAGCATGATGCTACAGGACAAACTTGAACCCAATGGCAACCGAGCCCCCCAAAAGCAAATGGCTAAAGCTTTTCAAGGAGGAATGATAACCATTGGTGAGAATGGACACAAAGCCTTAAGCATCCATATTTAGGACAAGGAACACCAGCAGCTCAACATGTGCACAAGCAGTAAGAACCCCCGGTGCTTGTCCCAGTCTCAAGACATTAACTCCATGCACATGTTCATGACATCCCAAATGCTTACCGCTGGCGCTACAATTTTATTATAGACAATCAGGAAGCCAGTAATGCTAAAGAGTAGAACCATAAGTACAATATGTACTTTGCTAGTGAAGGAAAAACATGTTAAAGAGGAGTCAAGAGCAGATAGGAACACAGACATAAATTTCTATGAGCCAAGAAAATGTGGAAAACACTAATTTTGCATAAAACAGGCATAGTCTGATGTCCAGGAAGAACAAAGAATAATGATCTGATACTTCTAATTCCAGGAGGAGACAAGCAGCAATGGAAGAGTCAACAAACATCCTTTGTTGTATGGATCGAGACATTTAGCTTCACATAATAAGCTTCATTCCACTAGATGATGTTTATTATGTACTTAAAATGGAAATAATGATGGATAAAAAATGGTAAGAATGGATATCTTTACTTCCTCACATCATTGAAGTCACGCTAATGGAAAATAAAAGTCATATGAAACTTAAAGTGACTTACTGTGGTGGAAGATCAGCATCTGTTGAGCTTTCACTAAGAATACGCTCCAGTTCTTGAATATTTTGTCTCATTTCATTAGTTAACTTCTCTTGAGATAGAAGCTTTGCAATAGTAGGATAATATGCTCTAGCCACAAAAAGCTGGTCCTTCAATTTATTCACCATAAAATCCTTCATACTTTCTCTATGCTCATCACACCAATGACAATAGCCTCCAAATCTGAGCTCACATTTTTCACTTTCCTCAAATGCACTTCTTTTGTGCTTGGTGATTTCATCTGTACCAGTAGTTACAGCATTCTGCCACAGCATATTAAAAAAAAACTCCAGAGGCTTTAAAAGCATTACAAAATGAATAACGTTTTCAGGAAAACACTCTGATGTGTGCATACGTACATTTCTCCTGAGAGGTGGTTGAGGTACAGCTGGGGGTACCTCAGGAGCACCTGTTAGTCATTGGAAAGGAGAATAAGCCTTTTTTTAACATTAAGTCATATAATAGGGCATCAACAATTATAAAAGAAACTTTTAGAGAAAAGAGCTCAACAAGATCTTCGTGTCATTGACTACCATGAATAGAACCTGAACTTGTGGTCTTATTTTCTGCTCCACTTGTAAAGTTTATAACCTGGGATAAAATACAAAATAAAAGAAAAACAGTGGATTAAAAACAGATTTAGATACCTGTAGTTAAGCTAAAAAAGTTAATAAGTTTAAATCAGATCATATGTTTATCAAATTTTCATAGGCTGATTCCACTAACAAAACAAAATTCCAGGTTTGAAAATTTTATCCCACTATGAAACATTTGCCAATCAATCTCTAGTCTGCTCACTTTGATCCCTAATCCAACTCCCAAATAAATCACTGCAAGACTAGCATCTATTCTGCTACTCAAAGTTTGCCTATATCATGACATAGGGCAGAAAATACACACATCCATTTTTAGCTTCCACCACTGTTTTTCAAAAGATTATCTACACAGTCTCTCGAACTCTTCTACACTATATCCCTACTAAAAACATTTTCTTCTCATCCAAGCTACTTTGGTAGAACTGCAGACCTCTTGATTTAACAAAACTGAAATATCAACTTTTTTAGTGCCATTGAACTTGAATAAGGGGAACAAACGTGAAATAGGTAACAAAATGCATCAAGCTTACACTAATATGAATAATGAGATATTCTAGGAGGACAAGCATAACAGAGAACAGGAACCGATCTGAAAGCTAAAAGAAATGTAGGAAATCAGACAGATTGAAAGGCACACAAACTACTCATTATGGAAACAGAATTATGTCCTCTACATAAATATTACTAGATAATCTATAAAAATGCAATGAGAGGTTAAACCACCTAAAGTTGAATCCATTACATGTTTAGAAGCCAACCCGAACAACTACCAGTCTCAATTAAGTTCCACAAGTAGAGTGCAAAGCAGTTTTCAAGTAGACCAAGGCTGGTCATAAATCGGAGCATGGTTCCAAAGTTTAGCAAGGAAAAAAAAAATCTGAAGGACATTACTTGATGAATATTAGGAAGAGTTGGCGCAAAATTCTCAATAAGTTGCTTCACGTGGTTTGACTGATCTGTCTACAGTAACAGACAAATAAAAATAAAATCAGTCCGTCAAATGAAAACAATATTCAAACAAATATGGGGGAAAATAAAAGGTAATATCAATGAGAACCCTAATAATTAAATTAAACTAAAAGAGTAAGTTTGAATAGAAGAAATACATACATACGAAGCAGAAGAAGAAGTTTGTGGATCAGAGGGGTGTCCTGCGGAGGAAGACAAAATGACATGATGGAACAATTGATTTGATTTAACGGGAAATAGAAAGAGATCTGGTTGCCGTGTGTTTAGTAAAAAGTAAAGTGCGTATGTATTATGCAACAGTTCGATTCGAAATTAAAATTAAATAATAATAAAAAAATCTGGATCTGAGGGAGAAAGAGAGATGTTGTTATTGAAAAGAGTTACCGGTGGAGTGAAAGCCGTTGTGGTAAAGGCCAAGCAAGAAGACGAGAGGAACGAGCATTGAAAGCAGCACCAGGAACAGCACGCCTATCACCAGACACCTCCATCGCCTTTTCCCTTGATTGTGATTATTATGATAGCCTTTCATCTCCTCCTTCCTTCCTCCCTCCCTCCTCTCCGTCCGAGGAGATTCTCTTCTGTCCTTTCTTCCTGTCACCTCTCCTATCTAGTCTAGTCTATCTAATTGCTGCTGCTGCTGTGTAATGTCAGTCAGTAGGATTCAAATTTCAGGGTTTTTCCTTCCATCGCAATCAACAAATCATTCACATTACTAAAAACTTCATCAAGCCATTATTATTATCGTTGTGCACCGCATCTCCTCTTCAACCTCTTCTTCTTCCTCCTTTTGTTTCCAAATACAGAAACAAACTACAACTCCACAATGCGAAGGATCTCTTCTGGATACAGCAGAGAGAGAGAGAGAGAGAGAGAGAGAGAGAGAGAGAGAGAACACACACGCAGTTGGAAATTTGCACGTGACACAGTTTCTCAAACTAACCTCTCTTTTTTTCTTTTCTTCTACCTATTTAGTATCTACTGCTACTACTTTCGTCCTCGTACGCATCGTTTTACCTTCCTTTCCTCCCTCCTTTGTTATTGTTAGTTCCCCCTTTTATTTGTTTTGTCAAGTCATTATAATAAAGGCTTTTTCTAAGGCCCAGACACTCGCGCTCGGCATGGCCTTTTTTCTTTTCTTTGTCTGTTTATTATTATTATTATTATTATATATTTTTTTAATTTTTTTTCTTGTTTTGTCCTTTAATATTGGGTTTGAATGAGCTCTTATTTTTTTAATTTTATTCTTTAATATTTAATTAATTTTGAATTAATTTTCATAATTAATTTTGGTTTATTTTATATAAAACTATTATAGTTTCAAACAAACATCTTAACATTTGATTTGTACTTAATTTTATGAGTGTATATTTTTTATATTGTATAATTAAATAAAAATATTTTTTTTAATAAGTTATGAAACTTAGAACAGTTCATGATCTGGATTGTGAGTTAGGTTAAGCCAAAAGGCCCGGATCGATCTAATATATCGTTGTCTCACTATTTATAAAAAAAAGATGTCATCTTGAAATTTCTTTTAAAGCCAAACCATATTTTTTTTACTTATCATCTGGGTTGTTTTTGGACTTGCTAAGTCGATCAGGTTACGTCGGAGCAACTCCCATACGGTTTAATTTTAAACCCGAGCTTGATCAAACCTGGTGGAGTTCATGACTCGAGTCGTGGATTTAATGGGTTAACCCATGATATTTGAGTTGATCCAATGTGTCACAGTCTCAATATTAAAAAAATATCATCTTAAATCTTTTTTTTTAATTAAACCATGCTTTTTACTTGTTATTCGAGTTGCCGCTGGACCTATTAAGTCTACTAAGTCATGTCGAGGAAACTCCCACATGGTTTAGTTTTAAACTTCAGAAGTCGAGTTGAGAGGTTTCAAAGTTGAATCATTGTGCCAAATTTAATAACATTGTTAAATAGTTTCTTACAATCTGAATATTTTTTTTATGTTTAAAAGAATTCTGATTCGACTTGTAGCGTTATGCGAGCCTATAAACTAGTGTGAGTGTGTGTGTGTGTGTGTAATAAGGAATTGATTACGTATGTCAATTCAATTTACAAAAATAATATGATAATTTCATGACTTTTTGACACTTATTTATTTTATTTCATGTAAGTTTTTTTTTAAAAAAAACATATTAGGTGGTGAAATGATGAGCAAAGAAGAAAAGGGGACCAAAGATCAAATAATATAATGAAAGATCACATAAATAAAGAAAATAAATAAATAAGGATTATCTTTCATTCAATAAAGACTCAAGCTAAACTAGAAAAAAATATAGGAAGAGGGTTGCAAGAGTAAGAAAAGCTTTGATCATAAAATTTCCATATTAGAGATCCTCGTTCAAAAAGGAAAGAATATAAAAATTTATGTATTTTTTACTTTTTTCTAATTTGTCCCTAACGCTATAAAATAGGGTCTCAAGTACACAAAAGAAAAACACACTATAAATACCAAAGATAAGTTAGATATATTTAATAAAATAAATAATATAATGGAAGATCACATAAATAAAGAAAATAATAAATAAGGATCATCTTTCATAAAATAAAGGGTAAAGCAAAACCTTAAAAAATGTTGGAAGAGATTTTGCACTTGTAGGAAGGGGAGAAAAAATAATTTGTGAATAATTTTTTTTCAAATTAGAGATCCTTATTTAAGAATGAAAGAATATAAAAATTTACCTATATTTTATTTTTCCAATTTAATAGGAACCCAACACTATAAATTAAAGTCCAGGGTGCACAAAAGAAAAATATATTAGAAATACCCAAGATAAGTCAGTCACAGAGAAATATAGACTTAAAAAGGAAAAGGGACGAAGGAAAAACAAATAAGAAAAATAAAACAAACTCTTTCCTAAAAAAACCCTTCATAATTTTTTTGTAAAAGGAAAGAAATATCAAAACAAACTCACTCTAAATAGAACCAGTCACCACCCTTTCCTTATTTTCCCATCAATCTCTGACAACAACGTAGAAACTCTATAGACCTCTCTCCACTTTCATAACTATCCCTTTCCATGATTAGGAGCACCATCCAACCCATCATAGCAACAACGTATCTTCCATGTCAACCATCACCACCGATAGAAATTATTCACACTATAATCATTACCCATAAAAAACCACCATAATCCTTTTTTCTTTTTACTTGAAACAAATAATGGTAGACAACAACAATAGCATAATCCATAAAGAGAATGAAGAAAATAATCCAAAACTTGACATTGATCTCCCACCTCGAGCAGTGGTGGGCTACACCACTTGTGTAAGAAAAATGAGGGAGAGGAGGCGTATTTGGTCCATTAACTCACATGTTTTTTCACTTCACCGAAACATGTTATTGTTCTCCACAATCCATGTCATACATCCACGTGTGGCAATTACATGTCTCCATTGTTCTAGTCAGTTTCCAGTCACTTTTAGTTGACTCCAGCAAATCGTGAATGTCATTTTTGAATCCGAAATGAATTATTATTTTGTAAATAACTTTTAATGTATTATTAATTTGTAAATGTATTGTGATGAATACTTCAAGTGTTAAGGTTTGCATTATTGTATAGTGACCCTGAGGGTATGATGTCCATGGAGATTTATTTTTCAAGGTGTGATGAGGTTGAAATCAATACCCCACAATAACGTTGGGAGGACGGGTGGCAACAAGATTATCTAAGGTGTAATTCTTTGACCTCGATGTGGAATTTTATGTGTGGATATTTATGTTTGTTGATTGAAAAACTTGTGCTTTTATGTTATGAAATAAACTACATGATTGTTTTCATATAAAAAATAATGAAAAATATATGGTTGCCTTCCTTAGTGTAGGTATATATTGATTGTTTTCTTTACCAAAGGATCAACCTGGGGATAGTATGATCCTTAAATAGGTCATGTCTTTTGCATGTTAAAACTTAGTTATTTTCATATAAAAATATTTTTTTTCATTTTTCTTTATCAAACAACCAATTTGGGGATAATATGATCTTTAACTGTTTATATCATTTGGATCTTGAGACTTTGTTATTTTCATATAAAAATAAAAAAATTTGTTTTCCTTATTTTTTTTTCTAAAAATCAACTTGGGAATGTATGATCTGTTAGGTTTTTTGGAATGCATATACATAGTGGAAATGATCAATTTTAAATTTTTCAGGAATCCCAAAGATCTCATTAAACAGATTTAGAGTTTTTTAGGGTTTATACAAAGATTACCTGAAGATCAGATATTCTTTTCAGCTTTGAATAACTACTTCAAGATTGAGTTGTTATAAATCACAATACATTTAAGTATCTGGTCTCTAATGGAAATACAAATGAACCACTAGTGAGAAATATCTTAAACCTTTTTAGGAGAGAGAGATTGTTATACCTTAGAATGCTAACTCTTTTTTTTTTTTTTGTGTTTTAAGTGTTTTTTGTATTATACTTTACTCAAAGAAAATAAAAAGGCATAACTTTATATTTACAAAGAAACCTAAAAAACCATGTAAATGAAAAAAATATCAATTTGCTCCTTAAATAATATCACATATATTATTTTAGGCTAATTTTAAAAATTTATTCAATTAAGTCCTTAGTTGATTGTTTCTAGGTCTAGAATTGTAATCTCCTATATTAATTACATTATAGTCCTCAATTTATAAAACTTATTTATAATCAAGTCACATTTAATTAATCATCATATTTTAATTTATGATCAATGGTTCTTATGTGTGCGACCTATTAGGTTTCCTAATAAGTTGACCCAAATATAAATCACAATCCTAAATAAAATAAGATTACATAAATTAAAAAAAATTAATTTATTATCAATTCAACAATCAATTGATTTATATTTGAAGATCAAGTATAATGTCTAGGAATCTGTCATGATCCCCCAAATATTAGAAAAGTCATAAGTGGTTTGGATTAACCTTTTAGTGACCAATTTCTCAGTATAATTATTATCTCTTCATCAAGAATGTTCTGATTTAGACATTAGAGCATGAAGTATGTTTGTTTTGTTAAATCATTGTAGTTGTTAATACTATAGTTATTGATTATTGGAATAAGATTTGAAACTTTTTTCAAATCTCATTCCACCTTAGCCACAGATTTCACAATCAATATTATTTGATAACAAATAAAACATTTTTAGTATTTCATCTAGGATGATGAACCCTACTTTTATTCTTAAATACATTTATATAATTTATATTATACTCAATATTTACTTGTTTGTTATCCTTGATTAGGATAGTGAGCCTTTCTATAGACATAAATAATCTCTCCATATGAAATTTTTTTGCAGTTCAGTGTACATGTCATCTAACAAACATTTATATATTAGTTTCAAGTATCTTTCATATCTCAGTTTATGAGAGCAACAATAAACCCTTAAATGGAATTCACACGAATAGTAAGAAATATAATTTATTAAATGAATATAATGCATATTTACTTTGTGGGTGAAGATGATAGATTGGAACATTTGAAATAAAATGTTCATGTGTTAAATTTAAACAAAACAATATGTTGGAAGTGTTGTAAGGAAAAGGGAAAAATACTAGAGTAAGATTCAATGAGAGTCGTAATGACTAAGTGTAAATTTGGAATAAACAGATGATGGAATCTGAAAAAGATTTAAATCAGAAACAAGATACCTAAATTCAAGAAAACTCTAATTAAAAGAGACAAGGATAAAATTGAATGAGAAAAAGAGATGGTGTAGCATTAAATTACTAGAAAGAAAGAGTTTTAGGGGGGAATGGAAATAAAGAAAATATTGGAGTTAATGTGTATATAAAGACAATATATGAGGCCAATGTGCAAATAAAAAAAATATAAAGGGTTTAATATGTAAATTAATGATAGATGTCATATAAATAGGAGACTTGGCTTCCAAAGGAAGCCAAGTTCTATCTGGTTGAAATTGAGGGAGATAGAGAGAGGAAGATTTATGCAAGTTTCTCATAATTCTTTTTGTTAAATAGTATAAAAAACAAAAGATTTAAGAGAGTTCTAGGAGATCAAGAACTCAAAGTCAAGGGATTGAAGAGAATATAAGTTTGAAATTGAGGGTTTTTAGAGGAAGTGAAGGGAGAAAGGAAAAGGTGAAGATAACTTGGGTTATTCTTGCATTTTTCTCGTAATCCATCATCCATCAAGGGTAAGAAATTCATCTAAGTTGATTAGATTGAATGAAAATGTGATATGAGATGTGTTGAATGTGTTAGTTTATGTGAAAATGAGATTTTGAATTGTAGTTGTTTCCTTTGATGTTTTTTATGGTGGAATGATGTTGTTTATTATGAGTAGTAATTGAATAACAATTTGATTGAGAGAGTTTTGTCTATAGAAGGAAGATTTGATTAAGTTGAATTATGTAAGATTAATGTTAAATGGTATTAAAAGGAGTATTGACATGATGTGGTTGCCTTGAATGATGAGGAAATACTTGGAAACATTTAGTTACTTGTTAAATTTTACAAGCTAAAAATAGGACAGTTTTATCACCTTAACTTCCAGCTAAACATTAAGTCTGAAAATAATAAAATTTGATATATATATATCTTCAAGAAAGTTGTAGATATAGTTGTTAGCTTTCAAATCCAACTGGTTTTTTCATAAATCGGAGCTATGAAACTTCAGATATGGGTTAAAAATTAAAGAGAGGTCTAATTAGGACCCCAATGGACAATTCCACATGTTATTGTCAAGGATGATTTTCGATGTATAGAATGTATAGATGGAATAAATGGGTTCATAACTCTGCATTAAAGTTGTATCTTTATGTCTTAACTTTATAACGAAACAAATCATGCTTAAAATTGAGTTCTACAACTCCGGTTATGATTGAAACATTGAACAATGTTCTAAGGGGCTTAGGCTGAAAGTGATGAAAATAATCAATTTCCAATCTTCGTTTGGAAGTGCTATTGATTTCGAGTTTGGAATAATAAAAATTATGAAAAATGAAACAAAAGTGTCCATATGTGAAACTTTAAGGAATTGTCCTAGTTAGTAAGTTAAAAATTCAGAGTGAATAAAAGTTGGAGTGGAGTTTGTGACTTTAATGGAATTGCCGATGATGTTTGTATATTTATTGGTACAAGAAAGGCTGCATTTGCGAGACAACAACATGGTGTCACGTCCAGAGGTCAGACACCATGTAGGTGATCATCACCCTACTCGTATTTAAATAAGTTTTGTTTTTTTCTTGATTGTCAATATTTTGTTAGATCAATATATATACTATATATTGGAAGAATAACATAAAGAAGGAAAATGCAAAATAAAGAAAGGTATAATGGTACAAATGTACCAGATTTATTAGCATCCATAAGGGGATGAGTGGATTGATTGGTATATATTAAAAGATGACCGGATTTGTTAGCAAACAAATGAGTTCACTAGATTTATTGGCATCCCTGAAAGGATGGCCATATTATTGATGGTATGATGAAATATCCAATATGAGTTAAAATGTTATATAAACTATAATATGTTGATAATCATGTGAATCCTTTAGCAAGTAAATTGTTGTTTCTAATAATACTTAAAAAAAAATTATATGTTTAATTATGCAATTAATGTGATTAATTGTGGTATTCCAGGTTCCTCACAAACTAGACGTTTGTGATCGAAGTGTTAGATTTTAATATCATTGCTGGATAATGTAATCATGTAAATACAATATTGTGAACCACAATGTATGTAAATAAGTTTGAATTCCTTTATGTCATGTAATTAATGTCATTTTGGTAAATTGTAAACTTGCAATGAATATTGAACAAATAAATGACCATAGTAAAGTTTAATAATATGTTTTTTTTTGAAATTATTATTTTAACTATACGAGAAAGAAATAGATGACAACAAAGTTAAGTTTAATTAAAAAAAAATTCATCAAATCAATAAATTAGAGCAACTTGGATTACCCTAATAAACTCGTAAATCATTTTAATCTTATAAAAAAATAAAATGAAAGGAAATAAATTTTGAAATTCAATTTTTAATTACTATAATATTGAAAAAGATGAAATAAACAAAAAAAAAATTAAAAATTTTTTTTTTTAAAAAAAGAAAAAGCAAACACTGTGGATTATGTATAATGGATGTGAATGAACAATAGTGTTTCCACACTTTAGCTTTTATGTTAACTGTTAATTAAGATAATCAATCTGAGATCTGCCTTTCCCCTTCCTTCCATTCCCATTTAGAATTTCACAAAAAAAAAAAAAAAGCATATGGGAGGGAGGATTTTTCTTTTCTTTCCCTCTCTGATTTGATATAAATATATAAATCTCGGTTCCTAATCCCAATAGCCTTCCCTTCTTCCATCACATGTCTCATGTAAGAACCAGAAATGAATTCAAGTAGAAACAACAGAGGAAGAAATCCTCGCTCAACTTGGGTTTGATAAAACTAACCTACGTAAATCAATTTAAGGTTTTGTGGTTTTGAAAAACATTAAAATAACTGATTTATAACCAGCAATTTAATTAATTGAAATCATATAACAAATAAAGGAAAAATTAATTGATTAAGGTGGTGTTTTAATACTATGATGACAGTTGTTTTTTAAGGTTTTTTTCCGCTTAAAATTAAATATATTAAAATAATATATATTTTTTAAAAAATAATATTTTTAATAAAAAAATTCAAATTTTATAAATAAATGGTGCTAAAATTATGTTTTGATTCTGTGTTTGTGGAAAGGAGAGAGGAAATAGCATGATCAATATAAATTTTGAATAAATTTAAATTTTATAAATAAATGGTGCTAAAATTATGTTTTGATTCTGTGTTTGTGGAAAGGAGAGAGGAAATAGCATGATCAATATAAATAATATTTAGAAGAAAAAACTAATTTGGTGGTGACATTATTAATTAATTGACAAGTATTACTTTTCTTTAGCAGATATCCTCGGGAAAAAAACCCTCACCTGCACAAATAATTATTCTGTGTCTGAGCTAAATTCATGGAGCCGAAGGAAAAGAGAAACTAGAAATTAAGAAAAGAAGGCAAACAATCCCTTCTTCTTCTTCTACAGACCTTTCATATATATGATTGAAAAGAAAGGCTAATAAGGTCAAAATGTGTAAACTGCACACTTCTACTACTACAATAAAATAAAGGCATTTTGTTTTCATTTTGGATTGAACACAGTGTAAATCAATATTGCTGTAGTTAACCTGAAAAGGGAAGGAAAAATAGAAAAAAGAGTTGAACATTTGCTACGTTGATTCAGCTTTTCCTGAGAGGGTGGAGCCACCACTGTGATCAAAGGCATCGTGATTGACACTGTCGACGCTGTTAACATCCTTATTCTTAGCTGTAACATCATTGTAAGGATGTCTAAGAGGACCAACTCTTGAAGCTCCAAAGTCTGTAGCAGAAGAAGATGCTGATGTAGTTGAGTTCGTATTCATCCCATCATTTTTCAGTATCATTTCTATTTCCTTCACCACCTCACTCATTGGTGGACGTTCTGCTGCTGACTCTTCAACACACTGCATTGCCAATTCCAAAAACCTCCTAAATCCTACAAGATTCCCCATGTTTCTAATGCCTGGATCCATTATTTCTTTCAATCCATGGTGCTCTTCATCATCCCTGTCCATTGTCATTCTTACTTCCCGGACAATGTACTTCCCTTTCTCTATAGGCTGCTTTGCTATTATCAGTTCAAGCATGACCACCCCAAAACTGTACACATCGCTCTTCTCCGTTAATTGTTGTGTCATGTAATATTCTGGATCCAGATAACCCTGCATGAAAATGATTAGCGCCAAATTTGTCCATGAAGACAGATATGGCAATATTCTCATCCTTTGAATTTACTGAAGGAAAAGTAATTATTATACTGACCAGGGTGCCTTTAACCTGAGTTGAAACATGTCCTTTTGAGATGTCTGATACCAGCTTTGACAGGCCAAAATCAGCAACCTTTGCAGTTAAGTTTTCATCCAACAGAATGTTGGTGGTCTTGACGTCTCTGTGGATTATAGGAGGGTCCGCAAGCTCGTGCAAGTAAGTTAATCCTCTAGCCGAGCCAAGAGCAATGCGAAGTCTCCTTTTCCAGTCAAGATAAATGCCAGACTTTCCTACAATTTAACGATGTGCATACTGATTCAGACGAAAATTTCTTGGGGGGCCGTTGAAATGCCCGCGGGTGGCCGAAAAAATTTAAACAGAAACTTACTCAATGCCCTGGCAATATTATTCTCAATGCTTACTTGCATGACTATAGTAGTAGAAGTGAGCATACCTGACAAGCTTTCCCGCAATGTTCCATTAGGCATGTATTCATAGACTAGCATCTGTTCTCCTTGTTCAAAACAGAAACCCACAAGACCAACAAGGTTCTTGTGATGGACCCGTGATAGCAACTCAATTTCAGTCTTGAACTCGTGCCCTCCCTGCATTGATCCCTTCTGAGCTCTTTTTATTGCCACAACTTGGCCATCAGAAAGCATTCCTCTATACACCTGGAGACAATGTATACGAGATGACCAAGGAACAATTTTCTGGTAAATATATCCTGACAAAATCTTGAATATATACCTTTCCATAGCCTCCAGAACCTATCTCATTACTTTGCGAAAAGTTGCAAGTGCACTTTTTAAGTTCGTCATAAGAGAACCATCTTGCTCCCTTCAACTGAGGTGCCCCGCCACTATCATTGCCGCTCGGAGCCCAAGAAGCTGGAAAATACACAAAGGTTTTATTGCACAAGTCAAAAGTTCTTTATGCTGTATTGAGAGGGTGTTTGTGAGTGTAGTATGGTTGTGTTTTAAAGTATTTTTTTACTTGGAAATATATTAAAATAATATCTTTTTATTTTTTAAATATTATTTTTAATATTAGTAAATCAAAACAATAAAAAAAACATAAAAAAATTATTTTAAATAAAAAAAATTAAATTTTCATAAAACATTGTTTGAAACGGAATTCCAAACTGTGCCTTGATTTGGTACCAAGAATTTTAAAGATGTTATGTGTTGATTACCAAATGGTTTACTTAATCCAATAGCTTTTTCTGCACGTTTCTTCTGACGAATTGCATATATCCCTACTCCGACAAGGCTCATAACCAGTAAGCCACAGCCAATTCCTATGCCAACAACCACACCAGTGCTCAAAGAATTTCCTCTGGAACCATCTGAAACATGTTTTCTTTTTCTAGTCAACTGACCACTCCAAGGATGGTAGGACAGAAACTAGATGCGACTTAAGTTACCTGGAAAAGGGTAATTCGATGCAATAAAATAGTAGGGCCCAAAATATTTGGGAGGCTTGTACGTTTGGTTGCTCAAGGCAAATCCAATCCTCTGAATTTCAGACCTATTAAAAAAATTTCCAGTGGGTGGAAATAGCGCGACCTGCACCTGAAGGTAGTCGTCAACGTTAAAAAAAGGGTTCTGAAGAAAAACTGAACCAGGAGTTAGGCCCAGCTGGTCCCAAAGTGACATCTCTAGTGAGTGAAACGTATTATCATTGGACAATTCCCGGAAGGAGGGTCCTCTGAAGTACAGAGTCCCTTCATATGGATAGGCACATTCACAACTCTGAGGGCTGAGCTTCTGTTCAATGGGACACAGTTTACTTCCACAATTTGCAAGGCTAGTGGAATAAGGCTTTGTAGACTGTTGCTGGAGTTGACAGTAACTGGTATTTGAGAGAGCAATGCACACTGGGTTTCCTACAAGTCTGAGTGCATAATAATGAAAATTGAGATTGATGGCGATCGAGTGGTTGAAAGAATCACATTTCTCCACGTAAATAAATGCAAGTTCTAGAAATTTGCTCACATTAATCTGTTTGTGTAATCAGCCGTCAGTGTTACGGAGGAAATCTGGTTGTTCTGCAGATCAACAAGTTGGAGTTGTGGACTGATGCTGACACTCATGTTGAAGGAGCCATTGAATGCATTATTCCTCAACAACCTTCCAAAATTTGAAGAAACGAATGATCAATTTGCACTTTCTAAAATTGTTTTTAGGAGCTCAAATGGCATTTGGTCAAGACTTACACTTGCTGTATCTGAGGAAAACTGAAGACTTCTGATGGAAAAGTCCCTTGAAGAGATCCTTGCTCTATAACTCTGCAGCATGGATTTTCGAAATGAGACTACAAATCTATAAAGTTTCCAGATAGTACATTTCTGATGTGCCGGATACATACAAGGTGGTGAGAGATGGTAAGGTTAAGAACCAATCAGGAGCTTCTGAAGATTCGAAAGAATTGTTGCTAAGATCCCTGCAAAAATAAATTATGGATACGCTTTCATTAGCATGAAAAAAGGACAAGTAAAAGAGCAGAAAAGGGAACTTACACATAATTGAGGGCGTCCATTCTAGTTAAATTTGGAAAAGGGCCTCTCAGCTTATTGTGTGCTAAATTCCTGAAAGAAACATGTTAGGGAGGAAAGGTTGTTATGTTTAGCGGAGTGAAACACGGCCATGTTAAACTGTGAGAGTAAAAGTACCCACAATTCGTTGAGGCTCGTGAGGTTGTTCAAATTATCTGGGACCTCCCCATCTAAAGAATTTCTGTCAAGTCGACTGAAGCAAACAAAATGAGTCAGAGTCCCAATTGAGCTCGCAGAGAGGATTATTATTTAAGAGAAGAAGATAAAACTGGGGCGGTTTTACTCACAGAACCTCAAGACTCTGAACTTGGCATATTGTGGGGGGAATATTTCCTTCAAGTTGGTTCCCATCGAACAATCTGTCATTAAGGAATCACAAGCAATTAGAAGGGCACAACTGGGGGTAAAAGAACATAATTAGAGAAACAAAAGCATTGTCTGGCTACCAACTTACACGTGTATCAGCATCATATCAGAGTTGAAAAGTTCAGGTGGAAGGGAACCTGAAAGCTGGTTTTTATTGAAATGGCTGCAAATTCAGAAGACTAACTATTAAATGTGCTATATTTATTTATTTAATTGAATTTCTAGACACGGTCAAAATACAATTCTTACTCATCTTTCGCATGAGAGGTGTTTACAAAAAAATTACTCACAAGTGCTTAGCATTTAGTAGCAGGTCCAAGCCTGGGATGGTGCCTTTCGAGATTGGGATGGTTCCTGTCAATTGATTGTCTGCAAGGTCCAGCCAGTAGAGTTTGGAGAGTTTACCCAGGGAAGGTGGGATTCCGCCAGAGAACTTGTTTGAGTTGAGAGCCCTGTGAAAGTGTTGAATAAAGGGAAGATATAGTACCCCTGCTGATTCGTATGTATTCATAATTGTTACTAGTTTAACCAGTCTTACAAGAAGGATAGCTTGGGGAGATTGCCCAGCTCATCTGGAATACTACCGCTGAAGCCACAACCAGCAAGGATTCTGAAAAGGTGCAGGAAAGACGCGTAAAATACACTTTCTTTGATATTCATGGAAGAATTATATAAGCCGGCCGGCCAAGTAGAAAAGTGGGTAATTCATCTTACAGGATGTTCAAGTTTAGCAGGTCTCCTAACCGTGGAGAGAGGGGTCCTGTGAGGTTTGAGTTAAATGACAGGTCCCTGCAATAAAATAGCCTTCATACTTGAATATTTAAGCTTTAAGATATATAGATTATTACATGCATCGGACAGTCTTGTGGAAATGTGTATGTTTCAATTAGAAACATGCTTGGTTATAAATAATCTTGCTAAGGTAGAACGCTGTTTTGAATTTCTTGTAATATATAAACTAGTTCCTGTTAGATAGATATCAGGAAACTCACAAGGATCTCAATTCGGCCAGTCCTCCAATATCACCACTTAGCTTCCCTACGAGGCTCATGGTTGATAACCCCCTGAAATGTATAAAATACATAGTGATGATCAGAGAAGATGAGAGACGATTAATAATAATAAATTACTGATCATGTGGAGGAAATTCAGTACTGACAATGCAGTGATCCTTGAATTGGAGCATGTGACTCCTTCCCAGGGTGCTCCACATGGATCATCAGACTGGTCCCAGCTAGGTGGTGTATTTTGCCATTGACTCTTGAGTGATTTGAGTGCTGCCGCTGCACCACCGCACAAAAACCATTGTTAAAATCATCAACTAGTGGCTCTAGGTGTGGCAGCATGCAGTAGGAAATGTGATAAATCCAATAGAGCAATCCTGGCTAGCTAGCTACAACTTGTGAAAACTGTCAGAAAAATATCGATCACAGTCATAATAATATAACTGACTCATGGAAGAAAATATATGAATGGAGTGAATAGGAGAAGAAGATGGAGGAAGGAAGGCAGGAAAGCGGTTGGGCCAATCACCATCACGAGGGTCTGTGTCGGAGAGAAGGAGATGAATTCCTGAAGTAAAGAAAGAAAGGAAGAAGAGTAACCGGGCAGTGGCTCCGCCCAGTCCCATTGCCGCTGCAGTTCTGAATTAATGCCAGGCTACTTCCACCATAAACTAGGTACAAAAACAGGTCTAAGATTGTTGCCGGCCTGGCCTCATTTGCCGAGGAACAAGGAATGAATGTGGACGTTGCTGCTCTGTCATATCAACAAGAGAGAAAAAAATAAAAAGTCCTCTCCAATGTGCTTTCTTTTAATTGATTTTGTCTTGTCTTAGAAGCCACTCTATGCCCTAACCATTCCCACTATAACATATGCTTGTTAGCAGATTTAATTAGCCATAATGATATATATATATTGCCATCATCTCCTTCGTCTTCATCTCCACAGCGTCTCTTCTGCATGTCTCTTTCATAATCATTATTAAAAACAGATTTAATTTGGACGTCTTGCTGTTTCCTCCACCACCCTTCCATCAACTTATTATCTTGCCACTAAGGAAATTTGCATCGGCATCTTTCAGAACGGCCCAATGGTCGATATTCTCTTACTTCCATTCTTTCTTACTATTATTGCTCCCAACCACACCATAATATATTTTACAATCATCGTCGTCCATCTCGTCAAGTCTATGCCATGATTTTATTTTTATCAAAAAACACCTTTTTATTTTTGACAGCTGGGCATTAGGGGGTCACTGGTCCGGACATTATTATGGACTCCAAAATCTAGGAAACAGGCCACGTAAGACAGATCAACGGCTGATCCATCAACTAAGCGGCATTTTGATCCCCTTGCTGTCTCCAAGTGGAAGCCATTCCCCGTCCATCATCCATGCTCCCTGCCTCGTCGAAAAAAACAAAGGTCCGACATCCCATATCAATGCTTTGTTTCCACCGCGTGCGTCCACTCACCATCCGAGTAATATCTGATTGTTTTTATATTTTTTAAAAAAGTTATTTTTTATTTTTTGTTTTAATTTTTTTATTTCCAAAATTATTTTGGTGTGTTAATATTAAAAATAATTTTAAATAAAAATTAAATAAAAATTACTTTAAAAAACAATTATAACCCCACTTCAAACACCCGCACTCTTGTTGTGTTCGGATCTTCTGACCAAACTTCAAATCGAGGAAACTCTTCAGCTTTCTGGCACGAGAAAGCCTAGCTAGCATATGAAGTTGTAATAATCACTTATGTACGTACGGTTGCTTGTAAATTAAGGTTAAAAAACTACTTGGTAGCACTGATGCCCGTGGGGGAACCGTTTATAATAACAAAACCTAGCTAGAGAGGTAAACATTGGACATTTACGTGATCTTAAAAGTTTCTTCAAGTGATTAATATCCATTCAAACAAATGGATATGAATCTTGATTGAGAAAAAAAATTAGGAAATTGAGAATTTATCTGACAAACAATTGGTAAAGACAGTAGACAAAAAAAGAAGAAGGTTAAACGATACAAAATAGAAAATCCAAGAAGAATATTGAATTAAAGAACTAAAAATCGGATGGTTGAAGGCAATTAAACTAATTCATGTATAGAAAAACAACAATTAACATTGAAAAATAATAAGTTTAAGAGCATAATGGATTAATATCATCAAAGAATTCATCCATGCCATTAATTGTTAATTTCAAGCTTTTTTTTTCCCATCTGTAGCTTGAAAAATAAGAGGAAATAATGAAACAAATCGGTTCGACAAGAGAGATGGGTTTTCTCCTCTTCTCTTTTTACAGTGATACATGGAGGAAAGTAAAGAAAAGAAGGCCTTTAAATTCAATTTATGGATTCCGAAGAACACAAAGAGAGAAAGGCTAGGAGTCAAAGATTTTTGCCTCTAAATTAGAGAGAGAAATACAGAAAATTCAATCCTTTCAATTTTCGGATGAATGAATGATAATACAGAAATAATAAAATAAATGAAGGGTGTTTTAATTATCCATGTCTTCATACCCCCCCCCAAGACATTAAAATTCCATTAATTATTAATTACATAATTAATATACCAATGTTTTCATGAAAAGTAAACTTACACTGTTGTAGTTTGAGACTCATAAACATATATCAGAGTAGAGCGTCTTGAGCAAAGCGTAGCGGAACGACAACGTCTATGCCTCTAAGATTTATTTCTTGTTTTGTTGCCATGGACGATTAATAGGTTTGGAATGCGGAGACAATACCCTCACGATACAGTAAAGAGATATTATAAAAAATTATTAATATTTATTGAATTGTTAGGATTTTTTTAGGTGGCTAGGTATATAGAAATATATACCATGTAAAAGAAATAAAAGCTCATCATTCGTGTAAAAGTAAACACATTATCAAAACACATTAAATTTTATTTTCTTTCTAGTTTCTTTTCTATTATAATATTCATTAATAATCATTACAGTTTTTTTTCCACAGCAATTATAATTTTAAAAACCCCTTGAAAAACCATCTACATATATTCATTCATTTAATTATAGAATTAATCATTTAAAATAAATGACCAAGACCTTATGTCCTTTTCGCTACTACGAAGGGTGGAAGCTGCTTTTGTTTTGTTTTTTTTTTTTTTTTTTTTTTGTGCCAAAGCAAGTAGCAGTATGTCTACAGTTGCATGAATTTAGATATCGTCGATAAAAAAAACTAAAACTAGGTAGATAAACACAAAAATCAACATCTACCCACCCGTAAGCTACTCTTTTCAGGGGTTGCAGATACGCAACCATGAAGTCTACATTGCATGTGTTCCAAACTAACGCGCAAATATTACTCCCAGATGGTTTGTGGCTTCGTGCTTTCCGCTGCTGCAGTGCAGGGCCAACCAAGGATTCACAGCTGAATGCTCGAAAGCTTGACCACTTCAGATCCACCGGCAACGTGATCCGTCAGCATCACACAGCGTTTCGACTATCCCCACTACTTTAATTGTGACTCCCACACCACAGTTTAACAGACTGGCATTACCTACCCTCTCTATATATCCTTTTAAATTGAAATCCCACCTCCAAAATGTTCTAAACATTATACATAGGTATAGCGCTTTTAATTTATTCAAACTTAATTTCAAATAAAATAATTTTTTATTTCAAGGAATTATCATAGTATTAAATAAAACTCTTACTAATTAATACCTAAGAGTAGTGTATTGATGATGATATCCAAGTATAAAGATAATATTTCCATAAAAAATAAAATAAAAGCATAAATAACTAAATAACAACAAAATCACAAGATTTTATAACCTATTTCGGAATTAACTATGTATTTAATATTTAAATAACAAAGAAATAAAAACACAAGGAAAGGCACTAATTTTCATACAAGATTTTTAAAGTTAATATTAACTTTATTTTATATAAGGTTTAAAGATATTTATTTATATTTAATATGCCGAAATTAACTTCAATATATATATAGAAAAAGTTATTTTGATCATCCCCATAAAATCATGAAGCGAAAATAACAGTAGAAAGAACGCCACCCACAAATAAATTGCAGTGACAATTATAAATTGAAATGTTGTGTTAGAGGACAGTGAATCAGTTCAGACTTAGTAATCAAAATGAAATATTTGATGTCCGAAAGCATAAATGCTGTCTCAGTCCAAAGTAACTTTTTATACAACTTACGGTGAGAGAATTATTTCCTTTTTTATTATATTTCAAAATTCAAGTTATTTAACAGAAGTATTCGTGACGACAGTATCACGTAGATTTGTTATGCATCTTCACTCACTTTGTCTCAATTATCTGGAATGGCTTGAGAATGTTATAAACAAATTTTAGAAAGAAATTGATAGTTTTTTAACCAGTTTTTTTATAAACTATGCTAATTAATGATGTTTTAAAATTTAAGATGCTTTCAAAATTCAAGATGTTTAGGAATAAGATTCATGCAGTTGGATAATATATTAATTATTTATTTCTTATAATATGATTTATTTTTCTTAATCAAGATGATAAAAGATATGGGGATTCTTGAATGCTTGGTGGTAGCTTGGGGTGAGAAACCAAGGTGTGTAGTGGCTTGATGAGGAAAGTTAAGCATTTGTAAAAGATATCTTTCAGTAAATATAGGGATTATTAAATGCTTAAATAACTATTTTTGTAGAGACTTGTGAAAATATATAAGCAAATATGTAAGAAATAAAAAGATTGTGAACTATTTATCTTAGTGATTTATAAGATATTTATAGCTCATAAATCTTGTCATTTTGCTTAAGTTTAAAGAGTAAATTTATCGTTATAAATTAATATTGTTAGTCATTGGTGAAAGGGTATTTCAGTCACAGTTTGTTTAGTTAGCTATTTCTGTTATTAGTAATTGGTTTTCAATTTGTTTCTGTTATTTCCATTCCGACTCACATGCGTATAGCATGTCAAGCTTTTCCCTTGTTTTCTCCGCTCGGTACTTCTATATAAACCAGAGCAAGAGCCTAATGAAGATTGAACGATTCATTGTTAATTTCTTGCGTCTTAAACATCCACTTTCATCTATTGTGTGATTTTCGTCACGTGCATTTAACAAATTGGTATCAGAGCCTTCATAAACACCATAAAACCCAAAACACCGAGTGAGGAGAGATGGCAACAGATTCAAACAATTACGCACAAGCTTGTATCCCAAAGTTTGATGGAGATTACGAGCATTGGTGCATGCTCATGGAAAATCTGCTACGATCAAAGGAATATTGGAGCGTCATTGAGACAGGATGGGTGGAAACAACACCGATAGAAGCTTTGACGGCAGTACAGAAGAAAGCCCTGGAGGAGATGAAATTGAAGGATTTGAAGACCAAGAATTACTTGTTCCAGTCAATTGACAAGTCAATCTTGAAAACAATTGCCCAGAAGGATACTGCGAAGCAAATTTGGGAGTCTATGAAAATCAAGTATCAAGGGAATGCTAGGGTTCAGCGTGCACAACTCCAAATCCTTAGAAGAAATTTCGAAGTATTAGAGATGAAGCCTGGGGAAGCAGTGATCGATTACTTCTCGAGAGTACCGTTGGTGGCGAATGATATGAGGAATCTTGGAGAAGACATGACAAATGGGAAGATTGTTGAAAAGATACTGCGTACTCTAACTGAAAACTTCAATTACATCGTCTGCTCAATTGAAGAGTCAAACGACATCAACAAGCTTTCAGTAGATGAGCTGCAAAGCTCATTGCTCGTGCACGAACAGAAATTTAGAAGGCACAGAAGTGGTGATGATCAGGCATTAAGAATTTATGATGATAGATTTGGGAGTAGAAACCGAGGGAGGAGTAGTTTCAGGGGAAGAGGCCGTGGGAGAGGACCTCAAGTTTACAATAAAGCAACAGTGGAATGCTTCAAATGCCACAAACTTGGACACTTCCAATATGAATGTCCAAGTTTGAACAGAGAAGCCAATTATCGAATTGAATCAACTGGATGAGATGTTGTTGATGGCACATGCTGATTTGGGGAACAAAGACCCATGTTATACAGAATCGAACCAAGAACATGCCAATTTGCAGAGAAGAATTGATGAGGAGAACAAAGGTTCAAGGTACACAGAATTGAATCCAGAAGAGGAGAGGTTGTTAATGATACATGTTGGGTTGCAGAAGAGAAACCGAAATGATGTTTGGTTTCTAGACTCAGGCTGCTCAAACCATATGTGTGGGGAACAAGGTATGTTTACCAACTTAGACACTAGTTTTCTGCATTCTATCAAGTTGGGAAATAACAACCGAATGAGGGTAATTGGAAAAGGAAATGTGATATTGGTTATAAATGGAGTGAATCATGTTTTGAATGAAGTATATCATGTTCCTGAACTCTCTAATAATCTGTTGAGCATTGGGCAACTTCAAGAGAATGGTTTAGCGATTTTGTTTAAGGGTGGATTTTGTAGAATTTATCACCCTGAAAGGGGACTTATAATTGAGACCATGATGAGTGTCAACAGAATGTTTATTCTGTTGGCTGAGACGCAGAGAGCTTTAAATGTTCCTAGGTGTTTGCAAGTAGATTCCATGGACTTACCTCGTCGTCGTGGCACAAGAGATTTGGCCATCTAAGTGCCAAGGGATTGCAACTTTGTTGCAACAAAAGGGAATGGTCCGTGGATTTCCCCATTTTAAAGTTGCAAGTATGACATGCACAGAATGTTTTGTAGGCAAACAACGTAGGAATATAATCCCTAAGAAAAGCATATGGAGAGCATCACAGCCACTAGAGTTAATTCATGCAGATATTTGTGGTCCTATCTCACCAAGGTCTAATGGGGGGAAGAGATATATGCTATGTTTTATTGATGATTATAGCAGAAAGTCATGGGTATATTTGTTAGTAGAGAAGAGTGAAGCATTTCAGCAATTCAAAGCTTTTCATAAGCTAGTTGAAAAGGAGAAAGAACTACCTTTGAAGTGTTTAAGAACAGACAATGGGGGAGAGTTTAATTCAAAGGAGTTCATTGATTTCTGTAAGCAAAATGGAATCAAAAGGCAGTTAAATGCTGCATACACGCCACAACAAAATGGCGTGGCTGAAAGGAAGAACCAAACCATGATGAACATGGTCCGTTGCTTGTTGGCAGACAAAAAGATGCCTAAGAGTTTTTGGCCTGAAGCTGTAATGTGGAGCTGCTATGTGT
This sequence comes from Populus x sibirica, assembly GCA_019202695.1. Classification (NCBI taxonomy): domain Eukaryota; kingdom Viridiplantae; phylum Streptophyta; class Magnoliopsida; order Malpighiales; family Salicaceae; genus Populus; species Populus x sibirica. The sequence goes on from JAGMVL010001464.1 coordinate 365,929, forward strand.
TGAACCGATGTCCATCTGCAGCAGTGAAAGAGGTGACACCTCAGGAGGCATGGACTGGGTTGAAACCTACTGTGGAACATTTTCGTGTGTTTGGATGTGTTGCACATGTCCACATTCCACACGAAAAGAGGGGCAAACTGGACAACCGAAGCTTCATTTGTATTCTGCTTGGATACAGTGAAGAGACCAAGGGCTATAGGTTGTATGATCCTATAGAAAAGAGGGTGGTAGTGAGCAGGGATGTATCTTTTGAAGAAGAGAAGGAGTGGGATTGGGATGAAAAATTCCGAGAACAGATTCTGTTGGACTTAGAATGGGGTGAGCATCAAGAAGGAGAAAATGAAGGGGCTGTTGAAACTGACAGTGGGGAAGAAAGTGAAGAAGTCAGCAGCAGTGAAGGCCAACAAAGTGTGAGGGAAAATGAAGTTACAGCTGAAGTTGCAGCTGAAGTTGAGGTAGAAGGAAATGAAGATGTTACTGCTGTGATAGAAAGGGGTAATGATGAGACTGAAGGGAGAACATGTCATGCCCCAGCATGGATGACAGATTATGTGGATGGAGAAGGTTTGAGTGAAGATGAGGTGTATGTCATGCAGATGGCAGCAGAGGATCCAGTTTACTATGAAGAAGCTGTGAAAGAAGAGAAGTGGGTACGGGCAATGGACAATGAGATTCAGTCCATTGAGAAAAATAACACTTGGTCACTAGTAGACTTACCAGCTGATGTCAAAAAGATTGGGGTAAAATGGGTTTATAAAACCAAGTACAATGAAGATGGGAAAATTGCAAAACACAAGGCGCGCCCTGGTGGCAAAAGGGTACTCGCAAAAGGCCGGTATAGACTATCTTGAAGTATTCGCACCAGTAGCTAGAATGGATACAGTGAGGATGATTATATCCATGGCTCGCAGAAGGGATGGAAAATAGGCCAATTTGATGTGAAGTCTGCGTTTTCTTCATGGGGAGTTATGCGAAAATGTTTACGTTGAACAACCAAAGGGATACATAAAGAGAGGAAAAGAGCAGATGGTCTACAAGTTGCACAAAGCCTTGTATGGGTTAAAACAGGCTCCGTGAGCTTGGTTTCACCGGATTGAAGCATACTTTCTTAAAGAAGGATTCCAGAAATGCGAAAGTGAGCAAACATTGTTCACAAAACAAGGCAAAGGGGGTAAGATTGTGATTGCTAGTGTTTATGTTGATGATCTAATTTTCACTGGTGATGACTATGACATGTTGGTGAATTCAAAATTTCAATGTTGAAAGAATTTGACATGTCTGACTTGGGAAATATGCATTTCTTTCTTGGAATTGAGGTGGTGCAAAGGGAAGATGGTATTTTCATTTGTCAACGAAAATACGCATTGGAGATTCTAACAAAATTTGGGATGTTGGAAAGTAACGAAGTGAGCAGTCAATTATTCCGGGAGTTAAAATCAGCAAAGATAAGGATGGAACTCCGAGTAGATGAGACATATTTCAAACAGTTAGTGGGGAGTTTGATGTACCTCACAAGCCACACGACCGGACATGATGTTTGTCACATATTTGGTAAGCGTGTATATGGCAAAACCCACTAACTTACATCTTCAGACTATAAAGAGAGCACTTCGGTATTTGAAGGGGACAGTGAGCTATGGTATCTACTATAGAAAGGATGGGAATGGTGAATTACGGGTCTATACAGACAGCGATTATGCTGGAGATGTGGAGGATAGGAAGAGTACAAGTGGTTATGTCTTCCTGTTGAATTTTGGTGCAGTATCATGGTGTTCAAAGAAGCAACCAATTGTCACTTTATCCACAACTGAAGCTGAATTTGTGGTCGCGGCAATGTGTACGTGTCAAGCCATATGGATAAAGAGGATATTAAAGGAGCTGAGGTATAATGATGAATATTGCACTCGCATATGGTGTGACAATAGTTCCACAATTAAGCTTTCAAAAAATCCCGTGATGCATGGACGTAGTAAACACATAGATGTGAGATATCACTTCTTGAGAAATCTCACTAAAGAAGGGCTGATCGACTTGGTGCCTTGTGGAAGTAGGGATCAATTGGCTGATATAATGACTAAGCCCTTAAAGGCTGAAGATTTTCAGAGGCTTCGAAATTCACTTGGGGTTTGTGATCTTGCAGACTTAAGCTAATTGTTGTTGCAGCAATTAGGCTTAAGGGAGGGTTTGAAAGGGTATTTCAAATCACAGTTTGTTTAGTTAGCTATTTCTGTTATTAGTAATTGGTTTTCAATTTGTTTCTGTTATTTCCATTCCAGCTCACATGCGTATAGCATGTCAAGCTTTTCCCTTGTTTTCTCGCTTCGGTACTTCTATATAAACCAGAGCAAGAGCCTAATGAAGATTGAACGATTCATTGTTAATTTCTTGCGTCTTAAACATCCAACTTTCATCTATTGTGTGATTTTCTGTCTGTGCATTTAACAATTAGTTGTATTTCATTCAAATATATTAATAAGATGAAGATGAAGTAGGTCATAAGAGATTTTTGTATATCTAAAAATGTAGGATCAAAATAAAAAATATTTAGCCAATAAAAAATCCCGAGAAACTAAATTGGGATCTGAAAAAACCAAGCCTGAAGTGTTGGGTTCAGGTCACACTATTGAGCCCAATTGCTGCCTAAAATAAGCCCACACATGTCTAATATGTTTAGAACGAATATTAGAAATTGACTATTTTCTTTTCTTTTTTCCGACGAGCATCAGAAATCAAGATGTGGAGATTTTGAAAAATAATTCTGTTGACAACATTTATGAAATGCTGATAGCATAGTGCTCTCAATTAGTTTACCTTGATCGATGCTTTACAGTGACGTCCCCTTGCTTAACCTATATTTTTTTCGTAGAATAGTTTTGCTTAAAATCATGATATATAGTCTTTTTTAATAATAATATTTTTAAATTATACTAAAATTAGTTTCATTTTTTCTGGCCATTATTACAGATTCAACCACACAATTCTAATAACTTCATATATTTAAATCTAATGTCAAAATTTACATTACGTGCACTTTAATTAATTGCCTTTTTTTTCTTTCTTTTAATATGAGTCCAAATCTTATACGACAAAATCTTCACTATCAACTATTGTAAGTTGATTTTCTTTCATCTTATTCAATTTAGTGCAAATCTCTTTTACCACCAATTTTATTTTTTTTATCAATTTTACCTCAAATTTTTAAAGGCTATAAAATATAAAATCTCAAGACATTCCAAATAAATATTGAAAAAACCAATAGCTTAATTAAATATTTAATTTTTTTCAATAATAAGTTTTCCCTTGCAAAAAGAATTTGAGGTAATTATTTATGTTATAATTAAATAAATACAAACTAAATTTCTTTGTAAGCTTTTATGATTTTAAATAATTGCAAGAAACAATAAAAACTCCAACCCCCCCCCCCCCACTCCTCCATCCAATTTGTTTCATATTAAAGTTTAATTTATTTCATTGTAAAGTTATATTTGATAATCTAATTATTGATCAATTGAGATTATAAAAAAAATAAAAACATATATTATATTTGTATTGTTTAAGAATTTTGTTAGCCATAATTTGAATTACTACTAAATTATTATTATTTTTAATAATAAATCTAAGAGTATAGATTTTATGTCAAAATCTATATCTAACACACTTTTTCGAAAAAAGAATTATTTATTATTTGCTAAGCTTGAATAATGAAAAGAACCTTTAATTAAATAAATCTTTTGATATTACTTTCCACTAAATTCTGATTTAAACAAATAATTAACTACAATTAAATATACTTTATTATGAATTAATTAACATTTGAATAGTTTGAAATTAAGATGACCTGATATGAGTAAAGGAAACCATATAAAATTCTTAATATTCATAATAGTTTTTGAAAATTATATAGCATTAAATTATCGGTCATGATCTTAAGCATCCATGCCAGGAGGTGATAATTGCATGCATGCTGCCATTGGAGTCTTGTAAGCTTCCATCATCTTCGATTTCTTCTACAAGGATGACAGTATCAACAACATTTCTAAGAAGAATAACCTCCCCGGCCCCTTCCTTCTCAGCTATTTTTCAATAAAATGTTATTAAAAAAAACAATTTTGATTTATAAATTTCAAATTCACATAAGAAAAATGATTTCAAAAACATTTCACACGTGAAGCAATCAAAATAATTTTAGTAATAAAACTAATTATGCGAGGGACAAGCCTCTTGTCTTGACGAGGAACACAAATGTATAATGACCGAGCGAGTGAAGATCCAAAAGCTAAGCCACCAAACTCTCAAGACTTGCTCCTCCCCAAGGATCTATTCTGCAGGCATATATTTTGTGCCTGATTAACAGAAATCGATACAGCAAGAGGGTCTGGTGGTCGATACTCTCCACTCACAGCCTATTTATAAAGCAAGAAATTCTCACCTTAAAATGAAATTAGTGAGAGAGCTACAATGAAGACAGTGACACAGAATCTCCTCGTGTTTGCGTTAGTAGCCACTGTAACTGTAGTTCACGCATCCAATGGCAGTGAACGGAAGGTACCTTTTGTCTCCGCTCATTTGTACACTTTTTTATGTTTTTTTTTTAAATTATTTTTGTAATTTTAAATTAATATTTTTATATTATTTTGATGTATTCAAAATTAATTTTCTTTTAATATTTTAATATATTTCTAATTAAAAAATATTTTAAATATAATTATTATTATACTCTTAAACACCTCATCAATCACTCGGGATGTAGATAATTAGGTGATATGCATTGTATTCCTACACATTTCTTATTCTTCTTTATGTCTTTTCTTCTTCGTTCTTGTTATTATAGTTATTATCAATCCTACTTATTAACTACCATTTTCAATACCCTTCCTACAACCCTTCATCCATGCCCTTTAACATTATTTGTTATGCATTCGTGTGGCACTCAGAATTTCTTTTTTTTAAGAAAACAAAAATAAGTATTAAAAAATATAAAAATTATTTTTTCTTCGTTTTAGTTGAGAGATTTTCTTTTTTTTTTAATTTTCGTAACTTCTAGATTCAAAGTTTCCTTGCTTCTTATTAATTTCAAGTTTAAATGGATTTAATTCTTCTGAATATTTTAGTTTAAATTAATTTCTTAACTCTAAATTTGATCAATCTTTAAATTTTAGAGTTGTCATGTGAATATTTAACAGACGAATAGAATTAGAAATATTAGATAGTTATTAAGAGTAAAATTAAGGGATATAATTGGTAAAGAATAGTGGATAACAATACTATGGATGAAGGATAATAATATAAGCGCGTATATAGTAATAGTGTAAATATTCTTATATTTTTAAAACAATTTTAAAGAAAATATTTAAAGAAAAAAACAAAAAAAAATAAATTCTTTTTAAAATACTTTTAGAAGTTTCATGTTCATTGAACCATTGGCTAATAATTTGCTTTCGGATCATCAGCCGTACATTGTCTACATGGGAGAAGCGCGTGGAGCGGGAATATCAACGTCAGACGAACACCACAGCCTGCTTTTGGCTGCTACCGGAGAGTATGAATCACCATCCTTTTACCCAAAAGCCAAAACATAACCTCTTCTCAATTACATGTTTTTTTTTTTTGGACAGAGAACTCACATCATGACTATCATAATGCATAGCATCCTGAAAAGCAAATATAATTTACCCGTTGCTTTGTACCTCATAATTTCTCCGGCGAAGTGAAGCAGTTTCGAATACTAATAATGGCTTTAATTTATTATTTAAATACATTTAACAACAGTACATGCAGAGTAAGACTTTTGGATGAGACATCATTAAATTTTATGTATTATTGATATCTTTCAGCGAATCTATTGCCAAGAATTCCAAAATATATAGCTACGGAAAGAACTTCAATGGTTTTGCAGCTAGGTTGTTGCCCCATGAAGTGAAGAGACTCTCAGGTATATATATATATATATATATATATATATATACACACACTGCTGATCGAGGATATCAATACTTGTCCAAGTGCAATCCAGCTTTAGACACATCTTGTGTTGCTCAAGTTATCTGTAACATTCTACATTTGATGCAGATGAAGATAGTGTAGTGTCAGTGTTTGCAAATACTAGGAACAAACTTCACACAACAAGATCATGGGATTTTCTGGGAATGCCCCAAACAGCGAAGAGGAGACTTGATATAGAGAGCAATACCATAGTTGGTGTGCTGGATACTGGTGAGTAATTAAATGTTCCTTTATTTGACAAGAAATTAAAAAAAAAAAAAAAAAGGGAGGGGTTTTATTAAAAAAAAAATCTATGCTACTTTGTGTCCAGGAATTTATGTCGATGCTCCCAGCTTCAACGATGAAGGTTACGGGCCTGTCCCAGCAAAATGGAAGGGAAAATGTGTCAAGGGAGCCAACTTCACGGGCTGCAACAAGTATTTCCTTTCTGTTTTTTCCTGTCAATGATGTCGACCATGAAGAATAAAAATGTGCTAATAACAAAATGAAATGCAACTCTCCTTTGGTGTAGTTGCTGGTTTTAGTTTTTTAAGATTATGGAAAAAAACAGAGTTAGGAAAAAACATGAGTCAATCCATCATTAGATCTTAAATTAAGGTTATGATTCAATATAGCTCACGACTTTCTTAAAGCATTTTCTTGTTATTTAATTATCATCTCTCTGAAAAAACGTAAGATAAAAGACTAACAACCAGGACTAGTGAAAACAGGCAAAACTTAAATCAATTTCCCTCTTGATGATTTTAACTCTGAAACTTTCTAACTTGTGGCAGCAAGGTTATTGGGGCAAGGTATTACAATCTTGAGAACTTTGAGGTAGAAAACCCAAGTCCAGCCGACCTAGACGGACATGGAACCCACACTTCCTCCACCGCTGCTGGTATTGCTGTCAAGGATGCAAGCTTATATGGCATAGCACAAGGAACTGCACGTGGAGGTGTACCATCAGCCCGCATTGCCATGTACAAAGTATGCTGGGGATCTGGTTGCAGTGACATGGATTTGCTAGCTGCATTTGACGATGCCATTTCTGATGGGGTCGACATAATATCAGTTTCAATAGGAGGGGCTTCTAGGAGTTTTTTCCAGGACCCGATTGCCATTGGATCATTCCATTCCATGAAGAAAGGTATATTGACCTCTTGTTCTGCAGGGAATAACGGGCCTTATCCAGGATCAGTTGAAAACGTTGCACCGTGGATCATGACAATTGCCGCTACGAGCATTGACAGGCAATTTACAACTGTAGTTAAGCTGGGCAATGGCATGAAAGCCACTGTAAGTTAACCTGTGTGTGTTTGAGTCTTGTCTTTTAATCACTCCATGAGTAAACATTTAGGAACCCATTCAGCAGAAAGCCCATATATGCAGATTCAAATTTGTTCTGATTGATGATAGGGAATTTCAATTAATACATTTTCACCAAAAAAGGAGACATACCCTCTTATCGATGGAGCCCGTGCATCCAACAGTTCAGGAGATCACTACGGAAATATCAGGTACGCGTCCGGGAATATGCTTCAGGGTATGTACCCAAAGCAACTTGAAAACTGAAGCCTTGTTTTACACCCCCTGTTCTTACTTGATTTCTTCACCGTCTTTAAGTCGAAATCCTAGGTGCGTACATGTCATGGTGCTTGTTTCTGGCTTGCATTTTCAATTCCTAACCAAGTGTTTCTGTTTTAAACGATGATGACAGTGCTTGTGATTATGGGACTCTAAGCATGGACAAAGTGAAAGGAAAACTGGTGTACTGCCTGGGGAGCAACGGCCAGGATTACACTATAAAAGAGCTTCAAGGAGCTGGAGTGATCACGTCGCTTGATGCACCAACAGACACAGCCTATCCCACCGTAATACCTGGAACCAGCGTCCAGCTCAAGGATGGCTACAAGATTGATGTGTACATCAACTCCACCAGGTACTTAGTTTCTGATCATACTCTTGATAGAGCTGCTCCTATTACTATCTGAAAAATATATAAGAGCTTTCACGATATGGTATACGGTGTTGATCTTTTAGGCGTTTGGGATAAATGAATTGCAGGAACCCTCGCGCTGTTATCTACAAGACGAGAACTACTTACATGAGGGCTCCCTCTGTAGCATCTTTCTCATCAAGAGGACCTCAGTTGATCAACCTCAACATCCTTAAGGTGGGTGAGACCTTACTAGTTTCCTTTATGTTGATTTCCACGTGCTAAAATTCCCAGTTGGACAGCCTGATATTGCAGCACCAGGGCTGGGTATATTAGCTGCCTACTCAAAACTGGCAACGGTGACAGGGGATCCAAATGACAGCCGTTATTCCCCATTCAACATTATATCAGGAACATCAATGTCTTGCCCACATGCTGCAGCCGCCGCCGCCTATGTTAAGACCTTCCACCCCGACTGGTCACCTGCTGCGATCAAGTCTGCACTCATGACTACAGGTGACAAAACTCTACTAAAACCATATTCACTAGGAAGAATTTTTTATTGATAGCGTGCTCGAAAGTGATATTCCAATGCATCTCTTTTCTGATCCAGCCACGCCTATCAAGATTAAAGACGTAGATGCAGAGTTAGGATCTGGATCAGGGCAAATAAACCCGTTGAAGGCGGTGCACCCTGGACTTGTCTATGACATTACAATGAGTTCGTACATTAGATTCCTATGCAAGGAAGGCTACAACAGCACAACCATCAGTCTACTATTAGGTGGCAAGAAAAAGTACAGGTGCTCCAACTTCCAGCCTGCTCAAGGCACGGATGGCCTCAACTACCCTTCCATGCATGCCCAGCTCAAGAGTGCCGAATCCAACATTTCCGCTGTGTTCTACCGCACATTGACTAATGTAGGGTATGGCAATAATTCAGTTTATAAGGCGACTGTAACTTCACCAAAGGATCTATCAATCAAAATTGTACCAAACAGTTTGAAATTCAATCGGCCACACCAAAAGCAATCTTTCAAGGTTTTTGTGGAGGGTGGTTCCATGCAAAACGGGACTCGAATCCTATCAGCTCTACTCGAGTGGAGCGACTCAAAGCACATTGTTAGGAGCCCCATTATTATCTACAATTCATCGCAATAGGTACTCTTTATGTACTTTTTTTACTCAGATTTGTTGTCTGCTCGTTTTTCATAATTACCTCTTTAGTATTAATGTTTAAGTTAACTCTCCTATTTTTTCCTGTAAATAAAGATTTCAGTAATTGCAGAGACGCATCAATTCCTTGCATTTTATCCATGTATCTATCGCACTGCAATCCTAAATGTTAGCTAACTTAAATTTTACCGGAAAGAAGGTTCTAACAGAATCATGCACACAGCGCCTGCACCCGTCTAACACCATCATCCTCATTGAGGAAGCTTTCATGTTCCTCAGAGAAAAATTGCCACAGCCCACATGTAGCATTGAGAAAACACACAACGCCAAGGGTGGAGCTAGACTAGTTTTTTCTAAGAACTAGCTCAGGCATTTCAAACAAACAAAGAAAAAGTTACTCTCTTGAGAGCATTGGGAAAGAACCCTAATTATCCACAGGAGCCGCTAATTACAAAAGTTTCAGCAGTTAAAAAGGGATCAGAACAGGGTTGGGGATGGACTCATGTTTTTTGGCCATAACAGAGTGTTATAATTAGAAGATGCAAAAGTACCAGCAATCATTCTAGTGAAGATGATCAAGGACCAACAATAAAAACAGATTTCAAGGCGTTAAGCCTAAACTCATGGATGCGCTTTCAGAAAAAGATGCATCATCTTACAACATGATGTTACAAACCATTAACTAATTTTGAAGTCACTCTGTTCATGCTGCCCTCTCCATCTCAACCATCAAAATGGCAGCCTCACTTTGCTAAATTATCCATTTCGACAGCAAACTTCCAAAGACAGACAACAGGGAAAAGAAAAAGAAAAAGAAAAGGGTTACATTCTTGAGGTATTGTTGTCTTCTTAATTAGAAGCTTTCATCATGTCGAGCTACAGATGCCAAATAATAGGGCTACTAAAATTTACCCCAAATTCAACACGGCTGACAGACAAAGAGCTTTGGAACCTCAAAACTTGATAGTAGTCCCTAAAGATTTAACAAATAACCGATTAATATGTATTCCCTTTAGAAGTGTTTTTTCCTGCTTCCCAAATCCTTCCAACCAGCTTAAGCTCCTGGAACTAAAAAAACCCATCCAAATCTACGCCAAAGACTCAACAATTCAATCGACATTGGCGGCCATGGAGGTTTTTTAGTTTTGTAAGTTCCTTTCTCCTCCTCCTTGCCTCTGCTGCAGAAGCTGCATCCACTAGCTTCTTGCTCGGGAATTTAAATGGGTCTTGATTCTTTTCTGATAAAACACACCTTAGTTGACTAGCTTTTGTGCAAATACCATTAGCACCGAAAGCATGCTCTGACTTTTGCCCAGCCTCATTTTTAACAGCTACTGCAGGCGAAACAGAAGTTGGAGTAAGAATCATTTCTTTAGGGCGAGTTCCTTCGCACTTACCACCTCCATACAGGGTAAATCCTACTGGCGTCTCATTTAGATCATTGATAACCCTGACTTCTTCTGAGCTAGTAGTTTCTGATTTAACTATAATGGATAAAGAGGAATGCCGGTTCTCCATAGGTGCAGCAGCTTTTGGAGATGAACTACCACAACATAGATTATTCAACAAAGTCCCATCTTGTCTGTGTTTAAAGCTAAAAGAAGGCTGAGCATGGAGTCCATTCCCATGATCAGGACCTGGAAAGAACCATGGACAGGAAACTACATATAAGGGTGTCTTTGGGCCACTGACAATTACAGTGTTTTCTTGTTGCAGCTGTGATGAATCATGTGTTCCGTTAGCTGGCATGGGCATGTTTGACGGAATTACAATGGCATTTTCAGTTGTATAATGTGATTGGATAGGATTTGATGATTGAATAATAGAAGGCCAGCAATGAGGTGAAAATGCATGTTGGTTATATACAAGCAATGGGCAGTTTGTTGGTGCAGTAGTAGGTATGTCAACAAGGGCTGACTTGAGGTCTCCAGGAGATACCTCCATCTCAGCTTTTATTTGCTTAGCCATCTGGAAAGATTGGAAATTACAATAAGAAGACAGATACTTTTATGTTGTCTTGTTATGATCAACCATAAGATTTGATCCAAGGAGGAAAAACAGGAGAACCAATATGGGGGTGATCTACAACTCACCTGTGCCTTTAAGTGTTTATTTGTGGTCTCTAAAGACTGATAGTTTTTCAAGGCCAGCTCTTTTTCCTGCACAGAACGAAATTTCGTCAAATATGAAAAAGCTTATATTAGCATAAGATAATGGATTTTTATGCAAGCATTAAAAAAAAAAAAGCAAAGAACTTGAAAAACTTTGAAACTTTTACCAAAATGTTTACATGCAGAATTATTTAGTATCACTAAAAAAAAAAACTCTTGGTGGGAGATGCTGAAGTTTCTGGAGAAGCAAAAATGCCTAGTGCCTACCTTCTTTAAGTTTTCATTCTCCCATGACAGATCAGCAGCTTTTCTAGTTAACTCCTCGCACAGAGCCTGAAGCAAGAGGGCAAATACAGTAACTGAGAATCAGCATGACTAGACATAAATTACCCACTTCAAAGATTAAAGAGTACAAAACTAAATGTTTAAACAAGTAAAAAGAACAGAAAAATTATTAGGCATGCACATAGAAAATCTTATAAATATATAATGGCAAGTTGTTGTTAATTGAACTAGATTTGCTCGAGCAATAGAAGAAAAGGACAATATATGAGTAGTTAATGGCCAATTTAATCGTGGACCTCTCATTTGATCTCTATTACAGCTAAGTGCAGTTTGATTTGACGAGGAAAAACAATCTATAAATATTGGCCTTTGGAACAGATATAAGCTACTAGATATTTTTATAGCCATTCATCATTGGGCAACGCTTAGCTAAAACTCAAACAAAGAAGCAAAACAATCCACCAAATCAAGCAAACATAACATACCTGTCTACGGCGAATAGTCTGTCGAGCGGACTCTCTGTTTGCCAATATTCGACGCAGTCTTCGTTCTTCCTTTTCAGCCTGTGTGGAAAATTCAGATGGTTATACTGAGGAAGCAGCGAAGCAACATTGCAGTCCCAAAGGAATTAATATTTACCTCAGTTAAATTTAGCCTTGACCTGCCAGTGCCATACGATGGGTAACTTGTTGCACAACTAGGACTTGATTTTGGCACATCTGCATCCAGCTCTTGTTTTGCAGGCTTCACTACATTTCTATGTATTGGCTGCTGATCCACAACTGCTCGATCCTGCTATAAACCAAAAAAACATATCTCAATAGTGCTACTACTTTCGGTGCATCTACTGATACAGGGCAAGCAGTATAGTCGCGCATAACAAATTTAGACCTCAAAAAAATTTTAAAAAAAAATGAAAGTGAATTCGGAAAGAATTTCCGGTAAGATTAGCATTAGCATTACTGTTTAGACTGGTGACTTTATTTTAATTCGATGAAACTAAAAATACATAAATTAATTCGAATGTTAAATATTTTACTATACTCCACTTTTATTTATGTGAAGCAGTGCAGAAGTAAAATTGACTTCAAAAAAATATATACGCTGAAGTATTCTACTATGTAGTTAATAAGAGCTGGCGAGCAGAAAAATAAAAATAAATTTAAAAAACGAACCCGGGGGAGATCGGAATAAGTGGAGACCGAGTCAGACTCAGCCCTGACTCGCTTCCTAGCTCGTTTGCCTTTGCTTCCCCATTCACTGCCGCTGCTCTCTCGCATCGCTAAATGTGCCAAATCAGCCAAAGCCTCTGCCGCCTCGAGCTCCATCCGATCCGCGGCCGACGAAGAACCCGAACTCGAAACCGAACATCTCTCTAAATCCAAATCCATAACCCGGAACCCAAATGGTTATTATTACAGGGAAGAAAGAACAAAAAAAACCAAGAGACAAATATCACTCACTCAATACTTCAAGGGAACGGAAGGTAAGGTTAGTGTGAAAACTTAGAAGTAGAAGAGAGAGGAGAGAGACTATTACTCCTACTACTCTCTACTACTGGTTAGCTTAGCCCACAGATTCTGTGCGTTCGCCACGTGTCATGCCAGCTCGCTGCTCAACATCTTTGGTAACTCGCGCCCATGTATCTCTGCTTGCCAAGTTTTTTTTTAGCCCACGTTGGCTAGCTACACACGCGTGAGCCCTCGCACGTGCGCCCCAACCGGGAGTTTCATTTTGGGTAACAGGCCATAACATACGTGGCAAGGCTTTGGATCTACACGTGGAAATGATAGTATATCTTTCCACGTGTCCATTTTGCCGCGTCTAGGCGAGCCGGCAATGAAAACTGAGGGGGGAAGGCGGCCATTTTGCATTTACTGTTGTTTAATTTAATAAATAGGACTTGCAGTTGCGGAGTGGGCTTACAGCTGTTGAGTACGAAGATGACACCTGGTTACTTACAGCTGTGAGCTCATTTAGGCTTTGTTTTTGTAATGGAAAGCGTTTAAAAAAAAAAAGAAATTGTTTTTTTTAATTATTTTTTTTATGTGTTTTTAGATATTTTTTTGTTTTAATTTTAAAATATTATTTTTAAAAATATATTATTTTAATATATTTTTAAATAAAAAACATTTTAAAAAATAACCACATTGCTACAGTATTAAATAGATTTTTATTCACGTGTCCCGACTAGACTGCTGGTTGTTGGCGTTAGTTGGGTCCACTTTTTTATTACGACACTACTCTGCTCCGTTTCTTTTCATTTGCAATTTACCTACGTGTCGTCAGGACAGTAAGTTTGTAAATTCACTAGAATTGAATTGTGTGTACGAATTAGGGTTTAAGTTTCAAAATTACAGTTGGCAATTTACCTACGTGTCGTCAGGGCAGTAAGTTTGTGAATTCACTAGAATTGAATTGTGTGTACGAATTAGGGTTTATGTTTCAAAATTACATTTTGCTATCTATATCCACAATCCACGTACTTTTTTCTATTATTAATAGTTTGCATGGCGCGTTGGTATAAAAACAATTAAACGTAAAAAGCAAAATATTCAGGTATTGACAATTTTTTGATATTTTTATTAAATTTGAAAATATAATTATTTAAAAAAATTTCATTTTCATCCATATAAATTTTTATTGCAAAAAAAATCAATATATGCAATAAATAAAATAAATTAAAAATTATATAATTTAATAAATAATAATATATTTATTGATCAAAATCAAATATTAAGTTAAGAAACTCAAATAAAGATGTATATTAAGATATCTATTTTTATTGTATATAACTTTTTAATTTTTTTTATTTAAATTATAGAACAACAGTTGTATTGAAAACAAATATAAGTCATTTTAAATAATCACAATACATATATTTCTCAACTAAAATAAATTTTCTTATTAATATCTCTCTTGTATTATTTTAGTACACACAAGGTTTTAAATTAAAATCATTGTTTTTGTTAAAAAACTTATGATTATTAAATCAAGATTAAAAAATATCAAAATATTATTTCCATATTTAAAGTATGATTGAAAGCTAAAAAAGTTATAAATGTGTTAAAATTATGTTCAAAATCTATTTAAGATTTTTAAAAACTAAAAAAAAAAGATTGAAAGCTAAAAAAAATTATAAATATATTAAAATCATGTTCAAAATCTATTTAGAATTTTAAGAAACTAAAAATAAATAAATTAAGTTTCATGAACAATTTATTATTGGTATTGTTATTTTCATATTAGATACGTGATAGTTGAAAAACAAATTATTAAAATTTAAATACAAATTTATAATATTATTTAAAAACCATGTCAAAACTTAAAAGTAAATCAATTAGTATAGTAATTAGATAGTTAGATGGGTTGACCCAAGTTTTTTGTTGGCTAATCGGGTCACGGTCAATCTTGATTTTTTACTATGTCACATTGGGTCAATGCTCTCTTTATTTTTACTTGACTTGGCCCGGTCTAGGCTCTAGATCACAAGTATCACGAGACAACTTAAAGGGGAAGGTTTTAACCACCAAATAATAGTATATATTATGAAATTACTAAATTGATACATAATGCATAATAATTAAGTCAGATAATTATAAAAAAAATCTCATAAAGTTTATTTGTATTTCACTTTCTCGTTTTAGTTTGAAAAATTATATTTTATATCTCAAATCAAACAAAAATTCTAAAAAAAAATAAACCTTAGTGGTAGAGGCAATTTGGTCTTTTCTAGAAGTCCATTAGTCATTAAAAAATTATTTAGAAGTATATTATTTATTTTTTTAATTTTTTTGCATGGTAAAATAAATTTACCTCCAAGATCAACAAATTCTTGAACTGTTGACACGAAGTTATTTAGTCATTTCAAAAACTTTAAACTATTAAATACTTATTTACCTTTAATGTCAAAAAAATTGGAAATGTTGACCAAGGATTTTTTTTAATTTATGGCCTTTTATAAAACAATAAAAATATGTTTTTACCCTTTAAAAACACAAACAAAGCAAAGGGGGAATTTGTGTCCTTTCATATTTTGTGACTCTCAGGCTCATAGAGGGCATTCTAGTACTTTTTTCAAGTTGAAAAAATATTTTTTTATTTGAAAAAAATACTAGCATGTTCATTACTTATCAGCGGTGGATGATGTCCGTGTCTTTTATATGGTGCTTATGATGATATCCAGTGGCCGAACCTACCCCTTCGCCATCTATTTGGAAGCATCATCGCGCCCTCTTCCTGATCATATGGCACATGGCGACAAATAATGGGTTATTTATAATTGGTGGTCAATTTGTTTTTTTCTTTTTTTCTCTCTATTTTCTAGATAAAGTACAAGGAAGTCCTCTTATTTTGATTTTTCAATATCAATTCTTATATTTTTTATTGTTAATTTTCATCATTGGTTCTTGTATAAAAGTTTTTTATGTTTTCAATTTAGTCATTAAATTACAATTTATCATATATTATTTTTTCCAATCTGATCTTTGTTCTTTTGATTTTTTATTTTTTTCATTGACTCTTTCGTTAAAGTTTTCTTGGTTTTCAATTTTATTCTTCAATCAAAGTTTATATTGTTTTATTTTTTTAATTTATCTCTCATTCTTTTTATTTCCTTTTCCTTTTGTTAATGTTTTTTTTCTTTTCAATTTAACCCTCCAATTTAACTTTTTTTGATACCCTCTAATTTATTTATTATTTTTATTTTCACCCTCATTCTTTTAATTACAATTATTTATGTGATTGATTTTTTCTGATTTCATCATCCGACATTTGATTTGTTAGAAATTGGGCTTCATGATTTTTTTATTTGTGGTGCTTTTGATCTAATGATACAAATAACGACTTTGAAAAGTTAATGTGGTTCAGTATCTTTTTTCTCATTTTCTTTTACAATTTATCATTCTAAATTATTTTTTTAAAAAGAAGATTGGTTTTGCAATTATCTTCAATTTCTTTCCTATCAGTTTATCTAAATCACATAACCTACAGAATGAGTTTTGCAAGCTTTTTTTTCAATAGCGGTTTTTTTTAAAAAAATATTTTTGTTGTATTTAATTTTTGAATAAGTTTTTTATTTTATATAGGTTAGCTTTATTTAAAAAAATATTTATTTTGAAATAATATTTTTAATATGTTCAACCTTACCAAATATTTGTTTTTCTTTTATTTTACACAGTCAATTTTATATGTGTTTCTATTTCTATTATTTTTTATTGATTTTAATAAACAAATTCAACAAATATAAACATTAAATGTCTCATTTTACGAGATAAAATACCTTGATTACATCTATCTCTCAATTTTTTCATTTTCTCTTTTAATTATTGTTAACAACTTTTTTTTTGTTTATTTATATAGATGATTCTTGATTTATTTGATTAGATGCTTGCAAAAAAAATTTAATTTATACTTTGAATTTTTTTTATGTAAAAAAAACATATGAAATAAACTACATACCCAATTTGTTTTTTAAAAAATTACGGTCTGCAACAAAGCTCGAGTCAAACAGTTAGTTAATAAAAACTAAAGGGTATAGAGAAACCACTGTTTATCTTCACCCATTGCACAGTGAATTACAATAGCAATCCATATTGTTTTGCTTTTTAATTTTTCTGTTTTTTTTGCTATTATTTTTTTTTCAAATTTATTTTTGTCAATTTCATGTTTTAATACTTTGGTGGTTGAGAATTTGGCTTCATAATTGTTATTTTTTATATATTTTTCTATAAGATTAGTGTGGTTTGTAAGTTTGCTAAGTAACTTATGTTGTCCCGGTTTACAGGTTTGGTAGTGTTTTTTTTAATTGAATTTGAATTTTATTTATCATTTTTTTATCATATAGTTAAAAAAAATAGTTTTAGAGAAATGTCATTTTATTAAATTTTATAAAGTCCATAGATTTTTTCACAGGTTTGGTTGGTTAACCTGGTTCACGTGTCTGACGAGTTTTTTTTTTAATTATTCTTTTTTGTATTTTTATCCTTATTGGTTAACTGGGAACTTAGTTTCTTAATTGGTTTCATTTCACTTACTATAAGGTTATCATGATCTCACAAAAACATCTCGGTATTTGGATAATGTTTGATTTTGCGATCGTCTATTTTTGTTATTATATAGTTAAATAAAAAAATAGGATTAAAAAAATACAAATTATAATCCCAATAGAGTCCATAACCCTATTCACAGGTTTGACATGCTAGCCTGAGTTACCTGATTCACGGGTTTGACGAGTTTATCCATTGACCAAATATTTTGTTGTCCTTTAATTGTTTTTAATTTATTTGTTTTTCGATTTTATCCTTCAATATGAATTGGTTGAAAAATAAACTATATGATTTATTTTTGTTGGCTTTCTATAAAATTATTACTTTCTCAAATAAATATCTATTTTTAGATCGATACTTAATCTTGTGAGCATCTATTTTTATCATATAATTAAATAAAATAAATTTATAAAAAAGTTTATAAATTCAATAAAATCTATGACTAAAATCATAGAAAATAAAGATTGATTTAATATATTATTATCTCAATATTTTATCAATCTTCGTGGTTGTGAAATTCCACTTAAAAAAAAGAGCAAAGATTGGGATTGGTTTTATCAACCTTAGTGCTTCTGATTATCCTCTTGGAACTCAAGATGGCTAGTCTGATTTTAATTTTGTATGAAACTCTTCTTGTGGGTTGACTGGACAGAGGGAGGTTTATATCCAAATCTCTTAACAATATCTCCTGAGAGAAGAAGATTAGTTAATTCTTTATGGGTTGCTTTTGTTTTTTTTTTTTTTTTTGGGTTACTTTTGTTCATGTTCATGGTGTCAATCTTTAAGAAAGTTTACTGCCCAAAAATTATTTAATGAAGTTTTTGAAAGGAATTTTATTTTGAGAATTATGGATAATATTATTTTTATTATGAATTATGAATGATAATTTTATTATTTGGAGGTTTTAAAATGTTTTTAGTTATTAAAATAAATATAGTAATAAATTTATAGTGCGTGTATGGAATTTAGTATGTAAAATATTTTATTTTAAACTACAAGAAAATAAAATCATGAAAAGATTGGATAAGATTTTTTTTATATAATTATCCGTAATTAAAATCTGCAAGTCGTTTTAATCTTGTTCGGATAGGAGTACTTATGTACCTGGGACAAGTTACCGATTAAAGATTGGGACATGCCTAGTATATAATAACAATCGAAAAATAAAATTTTCAAAATACCCAAAAATAAAATAAAAAAATCTGAAACTTTCAGTCATTATTTTTTTTTAACTGGTTTAAGGAATCAAAATAAATTTTTGGGAAAAACCTAAACTTTTGAAGATATTTGAGGAATAAAGTAAATAAATAATCTCAGCCATTAAATTTTTGAAAATGTTAATTTTTGTTGTACTTTTGAACGTTTCCATGGCTTAACATTTTCTTTTAAAAAAAAATCTAGTTTCTTTATTTCTTAAGAATTTTCAAATTTGAAGTTTTTTTCCCCTTAAAAATCTTAGTTGCTGAGTTATTGTTGAAATTTTTTTTTTATTAAATATTTGAAATTTAATTCTTTTTGAAAGACATTAGCCTTTTTACTCTATCATTCTTGAAATATCATTTTAAGTAATTAATTTTTTATTTATTTTACATTTAAAAAATCTTAATTAAATCCAGGTCACAATTTAATACAATTGAATTGAGTTTTATATATATATATTCCCCTCACATGGGCTAATTTGCCCGATTGGTCACAATGGCTGTTGCAAGGGTTTTTCCAATTAACCTTCGTAAGAATCCTGCTATCGGGCCATCCGTGCAGCTAGCCCAAATATGGAATTGTTTGCACTGCCCAGTTACCAAGTGACGAATCGAATTAACTTTATATGTCGCCTGAAACACAGGATTTCAAAACACACTTTAAGTTTTTTTTAAGTATTTTTTTTTGAAAATATATTAAAATATTAATTTATTATTATTTTTTAAAATTTAATTTTAACATAAGCACATCAAAACGATCCAAAATTATATATAAAAAATAAATTTAAAATAAAAACAAATGTTAAAATTATTTTAGGAGTAAATAGAGATTGTGTTTCAAAGTGTTTTTTTCTTGAAAATATATTAAAATAATATTTTTTTTATTTTTTAAATTTATTTTTAACACTAACATATCAAAACAATCTAAAAAAATTAATTCTAAACAAAATAAATTTAAATTTTAAATTTTAAACAAACGACAACGTTTTAACCGCATTGCCAAAAGCAACTTAATTCATTAGCTTCACCTGTCCTAGTTTTTAGCGCAAGCTTATATATAGATTTGATTGTTCCCGCCATCACCAACCATTCATCACAAATCCATATCCCATAAAAGATGACAATTCTATAGATGAAACTCTGGTAAAGGAAGGTGAGCAGAGGCCTTTCGGTAACCGGGACTACGAGCGTGAAATGAAAAGGTTCTCAAGGACACGGGAGAAATTGCGAGAAGAACATGAATATTGAGATGATGACTTGGCGTGACTGAGGTTTAAACGCTTTTTGGTTTCCTGGGAAGCATAATTGAAGCTAAGATACTTGGACCGGGTCGATTGGCTCGGACACGCGTGTTGTGTTCCTATAAAATGTAAAGTTTCCATGGTAGTGGATTGAAGAAAAACCCAAATTAATGATCATGAACTGGAACGCATTTAGATCCAAATAAGATATCATTGGCATTTTATTTTTTGTCATTAGCATTCACTTGACAATCCACTAGGCAAATGACAGTAGAGCAAGGGCTAGTGAGAGGTCCCATCACCACTTGGCAAATCTTGTGCGGGTTGAGCTGCGGGTGATGCCAGACCAGAAGTGCGCCAGCAAGTGGGAGTGCGTGGAGTTCGTGGAGATAGATTAACAAACTCCAAGGCCTGTACTCTAACTTCTAACGGGTAGTCGGCAACACACCCGATTCTTGGGCCAGCACCAGTTGACCACTTGAGAGAAATCTGATGCCCTAATTGGTATGATTTTGCTGCCTTCTTAGAATTGATTCTTTGCAGTATAGTCGCCTTGGGCACCTCAGCTCTCGGGCTCTGAAGGCCACCGGATAAGGTCCTTTTGTATTCACCTTTCTTTTCTGCTTGTTTAACTTCTGGCAATTCGGAGATAGGATCCTCCTCTATTTTGAGTTTAGGAGGCTCCAGGCTCCTTATAAGGTCAATCATCCTCCCACTTCCATTATATTTGCCATCGTCATAGGTGTCAGAATCTTCACTAGCCTTGTTTATCTGGAGCAAGAGGTAATTGAATTTGTGCCATGAATAACCGGGCCACTAACAAAAACAAAAAACAATACTAGCAGAAAAAATTCAAAAGGCTACAGTCCCATGGCAAAGATGATCACAAGGATCATGACCAAGTCACCTTTACAAGGACTTTTAAGTTGAATGCTTTTTAGAGTACACAAGGCAAAAGTAATTACCTGGACTTCATCAAGATTGACTCCATTATCGTTGAGAAAGGATAAAAAGCTTTTGAAGCTATCATCTGATGGTCGGTAGTGTCCACTATATGGAGAAATGGACTGCAATGTCAAAATCAATTATTCATCAATAAAAATAGTTAATCAGTAACATGACACATATTGAAACCCTTTACTGAAACTTTGGTTGTGGTTACGAACAGAACACCAGTACACATGTAAACAAATATGGAGAAGAAGATGGCAAAGGAAAAACGATCCACTATCCATATAGGGCCTACAGGTATCCCATCAAATAGAAATTCCAATGACTTACACACCATATTGAATTAATTTATTCATTTGACCACGATTTTAAAAAAGTTTTAGAATTTTCATCACTTGTTGATTTTCTACTGTGATTTCTTTTCTGTTGATGGTCAAATGAATGTCCATTTAGTACAAGTTCCTCCAGTTTGAGGTGCAGCCTGTAAAAAAAGTGTAAGAAGACTGTTGATGTGCACAGCGTGAACACACAACACAAGAACAGATGTTTAAACGCATGTGTATTCCCTCATAACTTGAGGCCAACCAATATCAAAAGAAAATGTATGCCCCGCAAATGTCCAATATGCAGAAATTTAGAAGAACGCAAAAGCACTACAAATCAGCCATGAGCCAATTTCAAAAGAAAAACACTACGGCTGGCAAAACACTAAGGAAGTCTGCATGACCTTTTTCAGATTATTTCTTAGGATACATTAAGTGGCAAAAGGTTGGATTTGGTTGTACCTCTAGTGTGGACGAATCCTAATCTCTTGGAGATGAATTTTGGAACTTGGTCAGAGAAAATACATGGATGGATGGCTACATAACAGGTCTTCGGCAGGGACTCTTAAAAGTAGAAAAGAATACCAATTTCGTGTCATACAATTACTTTATACACAACACACAAGTTTTGAAGGAACATTCAATACCAAAAGTGCCACTATGACTAATTTTACAGTCAACGATGCCTTCCAATCCATACCTTAAGAATACCATGCTCTGCCATCAGCCTTCCAGCAGCTACCGTAGCACCCCCAGCCAGGAAACTTGAATGATGGAACGTTCCCTTCCTTTTCTGCAAGGAACCAATGATGCATCAACTTTTCTTTTCTAGAATTAAGTAGGAGCACTGCAATTATGGGAGAATTATAACAAAGCTTGCTCCTATCAATGAACCTCTTACCTCACCAGCATATAGTCTCTTAGAGGTGCTCATAACAAAGATCCACTTTGCCCCTTGAGTTGTATCAAGGAGATCTCCAGTTTGTTTGTGAATGATTTTGCCTTCAGAAATGATATACTCATAATGTTCTCTCTCTTGCTGGTTCAAAATCAAGTAGAAAATAGAAGGCAGCATGTTAGGAACTGCACTCCTCGATATTACTATGGGATTTCTGTTCCAAGTAATAACTAATATGCAGATTGTTTGGAACCAAATCACATGTTAAATTGAATTCAATTCATATATAGATTTGAATTCAATTCATAACCTGTTACAATTCTTATGTTTGGAATAAAATACTAAACCACATAATTGAATTCAATTTTACTGTTTGGATTATCTATGGAAATGAATTGAATTTGCAATATTGACTATTTTGCTCTTAATGATAAGTGTGTAATGGTTGAGTATGGGCGCACATACTGGTCCAAGATACTTGATGCATTGTTCTCGAAGCTTCGACCTTGGACATTCTTTGAGATCAAGCTCTTTTCCATCTCCTACGTCCAACCTAAATAGAGTACATTTGCAAACACGTTTAGCTATCAAATAAAGTTTCTACAACTATTAACACTAGTCACATATTGGCATTGTTATGCCTCTAAAACTACTAAGATAAAAACAAAATAAAATACTCCCACATTTAGGAAGAAGATGGATATGAATTAATGTTTTATGGAATTTTGTGCACTGTCTCATTTTCACTCTATGGCTAAATCTAAATAAGAAAATTATCATTGAAAGGAGTGGAATTAATTAATTAGTTAAAAAAAATAGCATGCAAATCCAATAAGAATAAACTTTTGAAATTGAAAATTCATTTTTTCCTACAAAAAGGAAATTATATAAATAAAAAACCCTGAAAAATCACATAGCTAGAGGTGAAAAGCAAAATTGGGTTACCAGTAAAAGAATGGCTGACCAGAATCTGCCTTGCACCATTCCTCATAATACAAATGCAAGACGTGCCCATATCGATGCCTTGGATCAATCTAATTATATCATAATATTAAATATTATCAGCAAATTGAGAAAAAGAAAGAAAGAAGAACACAGTATCAGGTGTTCCCATATGAGAATATTATTAAGAGAAGAAAACGATTTAATTACAGCTTCAATCCAGTGTTGAAAAGCCAATTTTTGTGCTTTAACGTCCATGGATAAACCCTTTCCCACCTGTCAAAGAAATAGTCGAAATATGATGTTAGAAAGAAAAAAGCAACAAAAAACAAAATACATCTAATTATTTAATAAAAATAAAAATAAACGAGCAGAGATGAAGGAAGAGACCCTAGAAGCATTCAAGCTAATACGGTTCCACCTCGAAGCCGCACTTTCTTGCATATTGAAGAAGGAAATGGTTCTATGATTCAGTCTAGCATAGTCTATAGCTTGCCACCTTTAAAAATTCATCAAACATTAATTTATTAAAATAAAATAAAATCTAGAGAAATTTTGATTTTTGAAGCACCAACAACTAAATTACTTGCCAGAGTTCTTCGGCGACGACTGCGGAGTCCGCTAACCTGCGCCGGGTGCGATAACCCCTGTAGACCTTCTGCAACTTGACAGCAGCAGCACTGTCCAAGCACGCGCCTCCAACTGGATCGTCCGTATCACACGAATTGGTGACCTGGGCTTCCTCACTCAGCATTTCGAACCCCGGTGATTCATGAGTACGGAAATCGTGAGAAATGTCATTTCCATCAAGGGAGTAGGAGAAATGAGAGAGAGCTTGAGTTTCAACCTCCATACAGTAATTTTGTGGAAATGAAAACAGAATAATACTATCCTCTGCAGAAAGAATCTCACTCTCGCACTTGTTCGTTCTCTTCCCTTCGTCTTCGCAGATGCTTACAGGCTTATTGTGCGGTTTTATATAGACAATTAGATATCCACATAAAATAAAATAAGAGTAGACCAAGACTTTTTATCCTCACTCTAACATCAAAAATTTAACAAAAACAAAATTAATTATTTACAAAATTATTATTTTTTTATTTAATAACTAAAAAAACTATGTTAAAAATAAAAGCGACCACACTTGCTATTTGTTTCGCTATATTTTAGAAAATTACTGAACTTTAGTAGACCCGTATTTTTTATCCTCCCTCTAGCACAAATAAAATTAATTATTTATAAAATTATAATTATTTTTTTATTTAATAATTAAAAAACCTATGTTACTTTAAAATAATAAAAATACGCGAAATTACCGTTGCCATTTTTCTTTTAATAGAAGCTTTATTACAATCAAACATGTTTTTAAGCAAAGATTACAAAATTAGGTTTCTATAAATAAGTAACCCGTGAGATACAATTTGGACTTTTTTTAGGATTTCCAATAAAATGTAAATAATTAGGCTCCATAATTGTTAAACAAAGTTAATAGAAGTGTTGAGTTTAATTAAACATGTTTGAAGGAAAGATAAAAATAAAAAATAAAATTAGATTTCTATTTCCAACCTATTTCCACCTAACAACTCGTAATAAACACCCTTATAATCTTAATAAAACTAATTTATCAACTCAAAACACCTCTAAATTGGTCTAAAAATATAAAATTAAATTGAAAAAATTATTCACAATCTCAATCTAGTTTTTCAGGTTATATGAAAGCTTGAAAACACCTTTAGGGCACTCCTCTCATTAAGAAGAACATTTTAACACCAAGCTTGGTCTTTTTGTTCCTGTAATCTGGTCAACCGACTGTTTTCTCTTTTCTCCATAATTTTTGAGCGACCATCTCATCTCTCAAACTCAAGGATCAAAATACAAACAAAATAAAGTTTTAGATCAAAATGTAAAAGCTTCAAATCAAAGGGACTAAAAATAAGAAATAGAGAAATTCTAGGGACCGAAATTAAAAAACATGTGCCTCATGTACAGTGGAAAAAAAAGAAAAGAAAAGGAAGCATATTTTTTTACTCAATGTCAAATCTGGTCCCTTGAGTCTCAATTTGTTTAAGCAAAAAAAATGAGCTCTACCTTTGCCAAATCAAATATTAAATTAAAGGCAGAATATTTTTTTTTTACACCGCAAGAACCCTATAAAACATAATCAAAATAAATTGTCATGTTGAATTCCCATAAAATGCAATGTAAAAAGAAAAAAAAAACATTAGTGATGGAATAGAAAATCTTTAAAGACAATAATAAAAAAAAAAAAAACAAAGGAAACAGGGTGCAAATTAACAGTAAAACGAATCTTGGTCATCAATGCTTTCACAATGAATTCAGCACTCCTTTTTAGTTTTTTCTTTAACATAGCTGATTGTTAGGTAAATTATTCTTCAATCCAACCTAATCATAACCTAGTCCTCTCATGTTTGCAGGCTGACTAAACAGCCCTGTACGTGTTATGATGTAGCTGACTGTAGCTGATTGTAGCTGACTCTTTTTAACCATTATTTTATTAAAATATCTTGATTTTTCTCCAAATCTCCTACTATGATGTTTTTTTTTCCTTTTAAGAAATTAAATTGTCAAAGTTACTCTTGAAAGTTAGAGAAAAAAAGGCAAGATATATTAATAGTCGTTTTGATAGCAACCCTTTATTCCTTTTGCATTTTGAAAACTATTAACAGATCTTTGTCTTGCCTTCCAATCCATTTTCGCTCCCTTCTCTCTCTGTTTTTTTCCTTTTTTTAAAAAAAAAACTCACGTGTAATGAAACCTTGAAATTAGAATTACTACTAATCTCCTCTTGCACGACTCCCAATAGTTATATCACTGGAAAAGCACGCGGGAGAAGAAAAAAGAAAAGAAAACAAAAACCACTGAGACAGTGATGAAGACACAGACACAGACACAGACAATGATGAGATAATATATCGTGAAAAGAATAAATGGACTGTTGAGAATCTCTATTAAAAAAATCCCCAAAACATAAAACCGCAACATCAAAACTAGGGATTTTGATTCAACGCCAAAAAGAAAGAAAACTAGACACGATTTCTAAGCACACGTGTTCTTTATGGTTCATGCTTTCTTTCTTGTCTCCTCCCTCCTTCGCAAACGAAGGGAGCAGGAAGAGGGGAGAAAATTGGATTTATGCATCCTTAAACAGTAGGCAGGTATCCCCTTCCTCTCTTCCCTGACCTCCATTGTTTTTTCTTCAAATTCAGGGGGAAAAATGTTATAATTTGGGGGTGGGAATGGCATTATAAGTAGATGAACGAGAAAGTAAAGGTGCTAGGTTTTACATAGTTTGGAACAGTAGTGATCATCATTATTTTTTAAAGTTGTATTTGTTTGCAAATATATTAAAATAATATTTTAAAATTTAAAATTTATTTTTGATATTAGCACATTAAAATAACTATATATATATATATATATATATATATATATATATATGAACTTGAAGTAAAAATAAAATTTTTAAATTTTTAAAAACTTTGATTGAAACACACCTAAATCCATGTATAATTACATTAGAAGTGAGGAGCATATGAATTTTAATGAAAAAAGTAATATAAAGGAGAGGATCAAACCATTTATTTGTATTTTAAAAATATTTTTGAATAAATTTAAATTTTTTTGTTTTAAATGAATTTTTTTATTATTTTTATATCGTTTTAATACATTAATGTCAAAAAAAATATTTTTAAAAAAATATTATTTTATTATATTTTTAAATAAAAAATAATTTAAAATCCAATCTCCGCAATAATTCTAAACCTGCTATTAATTGATGTTTGTCCGGATTTGCGTAAAAATAATAATAAGAAAAAGAACGAAGCTGTACGCAGTGGTTTGTCTTGTCGGCTTATTTTGGCTTAAAGGTTAGCGTAGATACTACTAGTTTACTACTACTCGAAAATTGATGGGTACGTGAGCACGTAAACGATACAAGATTTGCCATTTTCTATTGAAAAAGTCCGTCAATGAGAAGGACGTTATCCAACCATTCATATATTACAATAAACGATTAAAATACAAAGCCAGACTCGTTCAACTCTGGGAGCTGGTCACCGTCAAGCTCTGTGACTTTTACCACTAGTACTTTTTTATGGCTACTAGTTACTTGCATATTAATAAAAATAAAAATAAAAATATTATAATTAATTTTAACAATATGAAAAGATTCAAGTCTTACTCGTGTGAAGCTGTGATGTTTACCACTAGTCTTTTTTTTATGGCTACTAGTGACTTGATATCAATAAAAATAAAAATATTATAATTAATTTTAACAATATTGAATCTTACTCGTGTGATCACCGTGAAGCTGTGACTTTTACCACTAGTTTTTTTTTTAATGGCTACTAGTGATTTGCATATCAATAAAAATAAAAATATTATAATTAATTTTAACAATATAAAAAGATTCAAGTCTTACTCGTGTGATCACCGTGAAGCTATGACTTTTACCATTAGTCTTTTTTTATGGCTACTAGTAACTTGCATATCAATAAAAATAAAAATATTATAATTAATTTTAATAATATAAAAAGATTTGAGTCTTACTCGGGATTCCACCTAATAACAACGAAGAATCAAGGTTAAAATGACATAAATAACCCTTGACCGAAGCTAATTTTTTTTTTTATCTCAAGAGCATTATAGTAATTTAATTGTATATCTGAAGTTGAAAAGACAAGAGTACCCCTATATGTCATTTTTGGTTGAAAGGCATTTTAATGTATTTATTTTTTAAAAATAATAAAAAAACCATTGAGCTGAATTTTTATACCATGAGAGACAAAGTTGTAATTTTACTGTCACAACTTACAATAAATCTAGATCTACAATGAATAAATAAAAACATTGTTTTAATCCCCTTTCCTTTTAGTTTATTTGCTATAGAAAAAAGGGATTAACTTGATTTTTAAAAATTATATTATCATTTTGGTATCTTTGTTAATTGAATACAACTACTAATTAATAATTAGTTTCTACGAAAAAAGAAGTTAATATAATAATTAGTTTTATAAGAAAAATAGGTATCAAGATTCTTATTATAGTCACCATGAAGTTAATAAAATTTCAAGTTCGCAACTCTATATATAGTGGATCGTCCGATTTTGTTTTCTGGTTTTTTCTTTTTCCTTTTTTATCAGCATTTAAGGGAATTTATTTTGTCTATATATATATTGTATCCGTATAAAAAACATGTCAGGAAAAAATGAATTTAAATTGACTATGGTTTAAGAATATTTATGGTGTTGAAACTCGAAAATACTTTTAATGTGATACATGTTTTTTTTGTTTTTTTATAATTAAAAGTATGGTTGTGGTTGTTTTTTAATATATTTTTTTTAGAAATATATTAAAATAATATTTTTTATTTTTAAAAAATTATTTTTGACATTATCACATTAAAATGATTTAAAACATTAAAAATATATTAATTTAAAAAAAAATTAAATATTTTTAAAACATAAAAATAAATAAAATCAAAACACCACCTTCCCGTCAAGTCAACAGCGCCGACGCAATGGTTTCAACGTTTATTATTATGGCCTCTGCTATGTTATTTACTCGCCAAAAATCTTTGTCGGTGTGTATTGACAATTCTTCTTTCTGTACTTGGTCGCGGAAGCCAAGCTAGCAACATGCACTGTCTGTCTTTCTTCAATGTTTGCTCACCTAAACGTCCATGTCATCGGTGGCGTGGCCACGTGATGTTATTTTTTTTTTCACACTTGTGTATTTAAAATTATATTTTCTTAATTATAATTACTATTTATATTTCATTTCTTTCTTTCTATTTATTATTGTTATTGATTGCAGTTAGATAATTACCTAAATGTCTAAAACATCTATGGTTTTTTATATGGTGCTGCTTCACTATTCATATGAATAGTTAGACTCTTTATTCTATTGTTTTTTTTTTATTTCTTTTTTGTTTAATTGATGAAAGTGCCATGAAATTATGATAGACCTGTAAAATTATTTGGTATGGTCAAAGTTTGGTGTTGGAATATTTTATTCAATTGAAGTGTTTTAAGGTGGTGACGGATCCTTGTTTTACTTGAAAAAGTACATGTCATCCCCTTAATAATAATAAAAAAAAAAGAGTAAGGCTAGGTTTGTGGGCCTAGCTTTTTTTATCTTTTTTTTTTTAGGTTTATTTTTTGCACTAAAAAATTTATCAAGATGTCACTTACTATTCAGTTTTGTCATGTTATCTAAATAATATTATAAGTTTTTATTTCAATTTTAATAATCTATTTTTCAATTACTATGTATCTAATACAATATAATGATATTAATAATAAGTCATTTTAAAAATCTACTTAGGAATTAAAAAAATGAAAATAAGAATTATTTTACCAAGTTTATGGTTTTTTTTTTAGCTTTCAATCATACATAAAATATGAAAATATTATTTTGATATTTTCTTAACTTGTTTTAATAATAATATTTTTAATAGAAAACATGATTTCAGTTAAAAACCTTGCATTTTGTGATAAACAAGTGATAATTTAATAAGAAAATTGATTTCACATTTGAGAGATTTATGTTTTATGCTTATTTAAAATAATTTACATTTTTAACAAAAAAAAAATTGTTCTATGATTAGATAAAAATAATTTGAAAAACTACATGCGATATAAGATCAAATATCCTAATATAAATCTTTATCTTGGCTTTCTAACTCAATCTCTGATTTAAATCAACATATTTATTATTATTTATTGACACATAAAATTCTTGATTTGTTTTACTGAACACACATATGAAAATTTTATTTTACAATGAAAAACTATCTTGATTGAAAAAATATTTTCAAAACAACTATATTTTCAGGTTTAATAACAATGTCAAATAATTATTCGAGGCCTGGATTTTTTTTATGTATAAAAACATTTTGGTCATCCCATAACATAGCGCATATGTGCAAACTATTAACTAACTAAATTTTCTATTGAAAAGAACTAAATATAACTATCTTTTAAATTTATATCTTTTTTATATTTTATAAAGAAGGTGATTGATTTTCATTTATTTATTATGATTGTCTCATAACCTGGGTTATGAATTTGACACGTTAACTTGGGTTATCTCAAGTCAATCAAATATGTTGTTATTTTAATATTAAAAAAATATATCATTTTAAAATTTTGTTTAGTCAAATATTATTTTCACAGGTTGTATAGGTTGTTTTTTGGATCAATAAAGTAGATCGGGTTACATCGAGTAAACCCTCACACAATTTAATTTTTTTCTGATAGGAAAAAAAAACATTAGCAACATTTGAATATTTTTTTTACATTCAAGAAAAAAATAATTTAACTTACAAGGTAGCGCGGGTCAATCATCTAATAATTATTAGTAGTAGTTGTATTAACTTCCCCTTTTTTATATATAACTTATTATTAGTTGTATCTCGCATATTACCTTTTCTAACTAATGACAAATAACTATTAAAAAAAAAACTAAAACTTCTCATTGTTTTATTGTGCAGTGTGAGAGGATTCGTTGTGAATTTGCACAATGTTTCAATTTTTTTTATTTCTTTAGCATTTTTTGTTTTGTTCCATGGTTTTATTTTTTCAATTTGGTCGATAAATGTTGCTTTTACTGGGAAATTATTTTGATAGTTTATTTTAATTAACTTGCTATATAATTCTTGTTGTCTCAAAAAAAAGTTTGCAATGTTAAGTTGATACTCAATTTAAGAAAATAATATTTATTTTATTGTTTACAAATAACTAAAACTTTGGGGGCTAAATTGAAAACTCAAACAAAAAATGGCTTTTTTTTTAAAGGCATGTGTTATCATAACCTAATTTTAGGTTCTAAAAAATTTATGTAGTAATAATAATAATAATAATAATAATAATAAATAAATAAATAAATAAATGTATATTAAGATCATAGATGGATAAGAGATTTGAAAATGAAAAAAATAGGTTGTAAAAAAGGCTTAATTGAAACAAATTTAAGTTTGCAAGTCAATTTGGCCAAAATTAGAAGAATTAATTAAGATAAAGGACTTAATTATTCTTTTAATGGTTTCAATTAACTTAATAAGGGGTTAAATTGAATAAAAATTAAGTTTGCAAGTCAATTTGGCCAAAATTGGAAGAATTAATTAAGTCTAAGAATTTAATTAAACTTTTAATAGATTTAATTGATATAATCGGGGGTTTAAATGAAGAAAAATTAATTTTGAAGTCAATTAAATAAAAATTAGAAAAATTATTTAAGTTTAAGAACTTAATCAAGCTTTTAATGAGCTTAATTGACTTAATTGGGGGCTTAATTGCAAAGAATAAAAAGTTTGGAGGCCAATTAGGGATTTAGTTGTAAAAATTCAAACCCAATGATTAAATAGCAAAAGGCACGTACATTTAAGGATTTAAATTGATGAAATCAGGGGTCAAATTAAGACAAATTAAAAGTTTAGTGTTCAAATAAGAGAAAGTTGTATAATTTAGAAACCAATAACTAATTTGTAGAAAGCACCGATCAATAATCCTATGAATACAATTACAAAAAGAAGTTTTCGGGTTAATTGAGGATGCAAATAATGAAATTAAAGTACAGTACAAGACTCTCGAAAATCCTAATTAAAATTGGGTCATATATATATATATATATATATATATATATATATATATAAAAAGAGGATAGAACGATGCTATATATATAATTTTTTTAAAAGTTAAACAAGATTTTAACCAGGGTTACTCTCATTTTATTTGATTTGAAACCTTGGCCACAAGGGGCCTAATTTGGTGCCTCCATGTTGCCCCCCAAGCCTAGCTAAGTTTGGTAATACTTATAAAAAATATATATATATTCCCTGTGCACGACCACTATATTGTTCTTATGTTTTTTCAATACATTTACCGCATTAATATGATAAAATGGCTTTAAATTGAGAGATACTTTATTATACTTATTTCATTTATCTAATATATATATATATATATATATATTTGTTCTTATTGCTTGTGATTTTTATTAAATAAACAACATAAAAAATGTTTTTGATGGGAAAAATATATTAACAAGAAAAACAAGGAATCATATTAGCAAATTATTTTGTTTCACTATTCTAAAGAATATAATGCCATGTGATTAAATATTTTTTTTTAAAAAAAATTATTACGAAATCAGATATTTTAATTTGTTTTATTTTTAAGTTTCCTAAATCTTTAGTTAATATTAACAATTCTTTCTAACATTTAACACACATAATTCTTTAATTTTTTTTTTTATATTGAACATACCTATCAAGCTTTCGATTAATAATTAAAGTTTTTAAAAGTATGCAGACACACCCTCACATTCTTCTTTTTTTGCATTTTAATCCTTTTTTATCCAACCTGTAGTAGAACGTGAGCCAGGGAGTGTGTGTGTGTGCACATGCTTTAAATTAGTTATTCACTAGATATTTTCTTACAACCATAATAGATATTTGATAGGTAGTGTGTTATACCTATCAAATATCTTCTTACAACTATAATAGAGATAGCACTAGAGAATCAGTTATTCAGTAAAACATTAGAAAGCAACACGACGAAAATCCTAGAATAATATGCTTGGAAAAACATCAAAACACAAGTATTTGACCAAATCACATCATCAAAATGCAAACACGTGTCGAAAAGTTCTAAGCAGCATGTTATCGCATGAAGGTGCTGGTAGAAGCATGTATGAACGAGAAAGAAAATCCTAGAGCATGCACATGCTTTAAAGAAATCAATCAAGAAGGACGTGCAGTCATAGTCATATCATCATTCGTACGCCTTTCTCAGAGAATTTCAGCAAGCGAATATTGATAAAACAAGCCACCAAATTACGAAGAAGAACCAAATCCCATTGGAAGTTTTTGCTCATGCAGGGCGGCGCTGCTCCTTCAAAATCCCCCTTTGCATTTCCCACACAATAGAAATGAGAGAATAATCCCAAACAAGAAACATGTATTAAAACAAACATCATCCAACAAGCAAGATAGCAACTACAAGAACCACCTTATTAGAGCTCGCAAGCTATTCATATTACATTCTTGATATAATCTTTTGATCTCGTAAGCAAGGAAATTTCATATCTTACAGGCGAAAGAAAGACCTTCTTTTGTCAGCACGTCCGAATTCTCAACAGGAGGCTGGACCCTAGCAACCTTGGCAATTGCTTTATTCTCATCGGGAGTTCCACCCTCCAGAAAAACTCCGACAACCTTCCCATCTTTGATCCAGTATGATCCAAACTTTGGCTTGGGTGATGCTGGATCATTGTCTCCAAATAGCACGGCATCACCAACATTGTCACCGTAGAATTGCCAGGACAGATCAAAGGAACGAGAATAGAAGAATGGAAGGTAATCATATACATCAATTGTTTTCCCCTCTTCATTTGACTTGATGGCCTGCCAAAAAGATAGACGAAAAGACAAAAAAAATAAAGAGAGTAAATACATCAGTTCCAATAGATGGAAACTTAGCATAGCCAAGGATACTGTTTACTGCAAAAATATCCCTGAAAACCCTCCATGTTGATATCTCCAGTAGGATTGTAAAACAGGATATAAAAGCGCCATTTACAGAAATGGATCTAGACAAATTGAGCTCACTTGGGTTAGAGGAAGACGAAACCACAAAAGCAAGAAAAATGCCTACCTTCACAGCCTGCTCAGCTGATTTACGGGCATGGTCAACATGTTCAACTCTTCTGATATCATTGTACAACTTCAAAGGAAATGTGGCGACATCACCGACAGCATATACATCAGAAATACTAGTTTTGAAAAACGCATCAGTCTGCAATTAAGCAAGTTGTGGAACATGTTAAGAACAGATTCTAGGTTCTAGTCATTACTGTGGGATAAAACACACACACACCCAACCCGCACATACATCATCCCCCTCAATAGATCAATATTCAAGAGCAAGCTGAGATACTGCTGCTGTTGTACTTAATATATCAGAATATTTCACCACCAATCCTAACAATTAACATAATATGATGGTAGCATTGATGATAATGTTCTG
The DNA here is from genome assembly GCA_019202695.1 of Populus x sibirica. NCBI lineage: Eukaryota > Viridiplantae > Streptophyta > Magnoliopsida > Malpighiales > Salicaceae > Populus > Populus x sibirica. Next base: position 400,071 of record JAGMVL010001464.1, read on the forward strand.
CTGTTGTACTTGATATATCAGGATATTTCACCCCCAATCCTAACATACTATGATAGTGGCATTGATGTGATGTCAAAAGTCATCACTAACCTTTATTCCACCTTTCTCCTCTTCAACCTGCCCTTTAAATAGTGTTGTAAGAGGCCTTCCACCAACACCAACAACAACAATGTCAGCTTCTAGCACCCTACCATCCTTTAGTTTCACTTCCTTTACCTGTAAGAAGAAGAACACAAAACAAAATTCAACCAATAATACTTTCATTCCCATCAATATGCAATCTCCAGCCTTTTCAGACGGTCTGTAGAATCCTCACCTCTCCATTTGAATCAGCATTGAACCCAACAGCAACTGTTCCCTTAACGATCTTGACTCCTTTGTTAGCATAATAGCCCTCATAGAAGGCAGCTATACCAGCAGTAAAAAGGCGAGGCACTGCACGGACATTGTCTATGTTAGGATTTTGGAGAAACTACTGTAAGATATCCGGCAAGTGAGATGGACTTTCATTTATTTTTAACAAATATTAAAAAAGTAATCCACTTACTGCACCATGGTTCGGGATAAACCATTGTAACATCAATATTGTTGATTCTTAAAGCTGCACTAAGTTCAAGACCAATGTATCCTCCTCCAACAATTACAGCCTTTCCATTCTTCTTTCCTTTAATTGCTTCTACAAGTTTGTCAGCATCATCAATTTCTCTCAAGTAGAGAATGTTTTTGGCATCAGCTCCTTGGACACCAAAATCTGTCAACTTAATGACCTGCATCAAAGAAATAAATAAATCATTGCTCATGGAAAGAAGGCCAAAAGAAGGAGGATGCTTGATCAGGAAATTATTTGAAACAGAGCTATAAAACTTACTGCGGAACCAGTTGCAATAATCAAAATATGATACTTGAATATTTCTCCAGCTGCACTAACAAGTGTCTTGGCAGCAAGATCTGCTTTCACTATTTCTGTGCTAAGGATCAACTCAATCCCTGCAGGCATTAGATCCATAGGATAATGTTACCTCATCCATTCTCCTTATTTTCCCATCAATAACAGACTTTTTTCTCTTGTGCTTTATAATTTCTCATACATTATATGAAAGGTAAAGAATGGACTCCATGGGGAAATTAAAGTAGCACTCACCTTTCTCTTTGTACCACTCAGGAAGTAATCTCTCCCCTCCACTTCCAACACAGACATGGAATCCTGGAAGTCTTGCAGTTCCTACATGAAACAAGTTTTCATGGTGAACAAAGCTGTCTTGAGTATAAATGGAAAAGAAACCAAGTTTGATGTCAATAAAATCCTGTCAAAGAAGAGTACAACAAAATAACCCTGCATTCAAAAAAAATTGTTTGTGGTATTAACAAGATTACCCTCAGGAAAAAGATAAGCCTTGCTCAGTGCAGGACGTTCATAAGGAGCCACCTGTAGAAATAGCAGAAATACAAGTTTACTGTAGGACACCCTAAAAAAGGTACTAGAAACAGCATATTGAGCAGGAAGAAAGCAGATCCAAAACCACAACCATGTGTCTATATTAAAGGATCCCAATATTTCAATAGTTTCATGAACTTTACTACATTGTATAAGACTGCATCACAGTGAAACCATGACCAAAACACATGCTCATAAAATAAATAACATACTGTTCACAAGATAAACTTCATCCATCTACTCTAAAATTAACCGCAGCATAACCAAAAAATCATTGATTAGCATCCTGTGAGAACACTAAAGCAAGAATGTGAACATGTGTTGTTTGCAGGATCAACTTCATTTATCTAAAGTGCCATGTAATTAATTAAAATTCTTACTCATCAAATTCCTCTGAAACCCTTTTATTTCTTTCATTTTAGTCATAATTTGAATAAGAAAATTCAGCCCTGTAAAATACAACACCAAGTTCTGAAGTTCTATCAAAGAAGAACCAAGCTGCATTTTTAAAAGTTACCACATCTTCATCGTTGTAATAAACATGAAACAAGCTCTGGGTATACCGATAACATTAAAGTTCTGTTTTAAACTATTTTGAGTATAAGTCCACAAAATGAACTGGTAGAAACACTGATAAGAACATGCAGACAAACTTTATCGTTCGAACCAATCTTGCTCTTGCAGGAGTAACAAAACACATGATATGACTTTGCGAGCAATGATCTGAAATTTATTTCACATGTGGTCAAAAGAAAAGGCTTACCGCCTCCTTGGAGATGATTGCAAGCTCACCGGGCTTAACCCCCTGCTTGCAAAACTCTCTAGCAGCGTATCCCTACAATGTAGAGTAAAAATTCAGGCAAAAAAAGGTCGTCAATTACCATGCCCGAAAAAAAGAAGAACAAATGAAAGAAAAACAAAAAGCAATTAGCCTTATCTCCTTTCTGTCAAATCATCAAAGAGGGGAAACTGATTAGGCAATTATATTATGCTTCAATTTAGCAAGTTAAGCAGACAAAAACCAACAGAATCTTTCTAGTTGAACCAAAAAACAATATTAACCGAAACTACAACAGCAAAATGTTTTCCTCGGCTAGGTTTTGCCTTAATGTCTTAGGCTAATCTTTGCTTCCTTTATAATTCACTAAGCGAACAGTCCATAGTTTCTTACTAATTATTTCATTCATCTAATAATTTTTAAAAAAGAAAGTATGCCCTCTGAAAACGACCGGAAATCAAATTAAAGAAATAAAGAGTAATAAATTTTAGATCTGTAAAAAAGAAGAGATTAAAAAAATACATCAACTACACATCTTGGATCGATCTTCAAAAACAGAAACACATGCTAGAAGTGATCATATAAAAAAAGAGGGAATGTCAATCGAGAAAGACTCACAGCAGATACACCACCGCCGATGATCACATACTTAAAGCTCTTCTCCGCCATTGATATTGTGATTGATTTTCTCCTTCTCTTTCTGAATACGTTGCGACTATTTCTGTGCTTCCTTCTTATCTTCTTATAAAAGTATTGCTGTGTGTAACCGAGAGAAATGGTTGTGTGACTGGTGAGGTTTTTAAGCTTTTTTTATTGTCTTGTTTAGAAATTATTTTTTTTATTTCTTTTTTTAGTAAAAGGTGTTCCGCCACATTGCAGGCCTAGCACCGTTAACAAATGTCGACCGTCCACTTGCCACGACAGCATTGAATCCCGTCCACTAGTTTTTTTCTTTCTTTTTACCTCCTCGAATTAAATTAAATTAACAATAAGCCAAGATCCAACGCCAATTCTTTGCATCGCTAGACACATTAATAATTATTATTTTATTTAAAAAAAAAAACATCGATAGCCTTGATACTAGGTAATTCAAATTTTTTTTACAATACCTATTAATTATTATAGATTGATCAGTAATAAATTTATCTTTTTAACCTTTTCAATTACAATAAAAAAAAATTAAATTTCCATCTAAACACTTTTTTACTTTTCACTTTTTAAAACATAATAAAATAACTAAATTATATTTTAAAAAAAAAAAATTAACCAACATATAAAGACTTTGTATTTTCATCTTGGTTCTCTTATTATAATGAAGTTAAATGAGGACAATCTGGTTTTTTAATAAATTTAAACTATTATTTAAAAATTTTGGTTAATGTGTGCATTGCACGCATCTCTGGAACACCTCTGTGTTAATCAGGCGATATTTAAGGAGATGTTTGATAGCCAAATAGTAGCTTTTCAGAATGTGGTTCGAATCGTCTTGGTGACCCTTTCATCCATGAATAACGTGTGTTGTGTACGGACCACTGTTTTGGCACCGACAATATTTTCTCTTCTTTTTTTTCTTTCCTCTTCTTCTTGATTATTGCGTCCAAACCACCAAATTTTTAAGCAACCCTTCAAATTGTGTTGTCTTCATATTTGATCTATGTTTTTTTTATTACTATTTATTTTATTTAAAATAATTTATAAAATTAATTTTTTTTTAATTTCATCATCCTTCAATGTTTTTCATCTGTCAAATTTAGTCCTCGTTCAATTTAAAGCAATCATTCGATTTGGTTGCTATTTGTTTTGTTTTGAACCATTTTCTTAATTGAATTTGTTTTTTAATTTCATCACTCGATATTTTATTTCAAATTTTATCCTTATTCTTTTAATTGCTATTTGTTTTATTTTGATAATTTTTTTTTAAAAAAATTTTCTGATAATTTTTTTAAATGATAACTTCATAGATTGAATTTAAAAAATTGAGAAAGGAAGTAAAATTTATTGATGATTAGATCGATCCAATTGCAAAGAGTAACGTATTTTTGTTTTAAATAGATAGGAGAGTAACATGTTTTCTTTCTTAAAGAAGAAGATGAAAAGTTACTTGAGAGGGATACAACGTGGATAACTATCTTGGAGATATGAACCCAGACAGACGTCCTTACTTAATTCATCCTCCACGTCTCTATTCTTTGGGAGTCGTATGCCTCCTTTTAATATATATATATATATATATATATATATATATGAAGAGTTTTAAAGACACCGTAGGAGGCATGGGTTCACATTGCCGAGGATTATTCCGTTCACATTGTGATTGAACTGCCGTTTGGGGTTTTGAACGACAGAAAGGTGAAGTTGTTAGCTAGCGTATATGGACTTTGACTCCTAGAATTGTGATCCAATTTTAGGGGAGGGCTTGTTCCACGCAGATACGATAGCAGATAGCGTTGACGTCAGTGTGGAAGAAGACGTCATTGGTGATGACTGGTTCATACGCAAATGACGTCATTCCCGGATTCATTATTTGTCCCGTGAAATAGGGAAAATTACTATATTTTACATATTAGCTTCAGATTTACAGTTTCCAGATCATAATTTCTATTTTATATTCTCATTGGAACACGTAAGAAAATCAATAAAATAATTTAAAATAGTTACAATATTGTTATTATAATTAAATTAAATTAATAACTAAATAGCCTTTACATATTTAATATTATAATTTTACTAAAAGAAATAACCTTCTCACTAGAATCCACGCAAATTTATTGTACCAATACTCTGAGAATTTTTTTAAAAAACAAAACTAGATTGGATCCCCTCATTCTTCTCAATTTCTGTTCAGTTCAATTCTACTCAGATTATCTGCTAAGCAAAAATGATGAATAAGAAGCAAGTTATCAACATAATTGCAAATCAACACCATTTTACTATTCCTTCAACGTATCACTAGATGCGGGTAGGATTAATTTTTTAGATACAGGTAAGATTAATTTATTTACTTTAATTATTTTTAAAGTAAAAAAATCATTTTGATATTGTTAGCGTGTTTTCTAGTAAAAAAACTGTGTATGAGTTCAATGTAACCTTGTCATCTTGGGGTGTTTAAAAATAATTTGAATAACCGGTAAAAACTTAATTTCACCGAAAAAATATAAGGTGATATTTTTGTTTTAATATTGAGATAAAAACATATTGGATTAACTCGGGTTAACCTGTCTAGTCCGTAATCTAGGTAATGAGACCGTGATAACTCCGTGGAAAGCAAATCAAAATAAATTATGAAATCCAATATCAAATCAACAAAATATTAAAAGATAAAATAAAAAAACAATTAAAAAATGGACAAAAACATCATGGGTTAATATAAGTTAACCCGCCAAACCTGTAAGATTAGGATAACCCAATAAAAAATAAATTAAAATAAATTATGAAACTCAATTCTCGAGTCAACATAATGTTAAAGGATGTAATTGAAAAACAAAATAATTAAAAAAAATACAAAAATAACCTTAGTCAACCTAGTTTAACTTATCAAATCCACAACCCGGATAATGAGATTAGGATAACCCTATAAAAAAATAAAAAAATTATAAAATTTAATTCTCAATCAACTCATGTTAAATTTATATAAAAAAGATTTTAATAAGGCTTTAATCCTTGGTTTCTTCATCTACCCATCAACAAGTTTAGTAATCAATAAATTACCATTACCACAACATGTAAATCAATCAAGCAATTCTCAAAGCTTTTGAAGGTGAAAAATAGGTTTTGAGATCAATTCGGGGATTTTTTTAGGATTTTAGGAAACACAAGAATAATTGAATTACAACCCCAACCTAAATCAAATTACATCACAACTAAAGAAAAAATCAATTGAACAAAAAAGATTATGCTATGATTCTTAGGAGATTTTGTGTTCCGGAGAGGAGAGAATGAATTCATTAAAGTTTGAATTTAATTTGGGGTTTTTTGTTTTTATGAAGAGTAGATTTTAGATGGACTGATTTATTGTTTAGATTGTATTATTATTATATATGAGGGTAAATTTATTTTTACATTGAAACTTTAGTTTTGTGTTGACTGGTATGCAAATCATAATTTATGAAATTACAAAGGCAAAGTATAATTGCAAGTAAAACTTCATAGGCATAGAGTAAAATTTTCAATAAAATAAGACTAAGAGTCTCACATGTTAAATTATTTAGTAATATTCTAGATCATTGCTCGTACTATATTATGGATCAGATCAAACATGTTTTGGATGTAAAAAAATATTTAGGTATTGTTATTATGTATTTTAGCGAAAAAAAATTAAACTTTATGAGGATTAGCATGATGTGACCTGGTTGACTTGGCATATCCAAAGAAAATCTGGACAACCGATAAAAATATTTTTTAACTAAAAAAATCGAGACGATATCTTTTTAAAAATATTAAAACAACAACATATTAAATCGACTTGAGTTAATCTATCAAATCTACTACCGAGGTTATGAGATCCTAATAACCCTATAGAAAGAAAATAATTTTTTTTATTAAACTCAATTCTCAATTAATCCAATTTTAAAAGATAAAAAAATCAAATAAAAAAATAAGTCAAGTCAACCTAGGTTAACTTGTTAAACATAGATCATGAGACTAGAATAATCTCATAAAAAGAAAAATTGAAATAGATTATGAAGCTCCATTCTCAATCAACCTAATGTTAAAGGATGAAATTAAAAAAATAATAATTAAGAAATGACACAAAAAACCACTCGATTCAACTAACCAAGCTCGTGACTCGGTTCATAAAACCGAATAACCTCACGAACACAAACTAAAACAAGTTAAAAAGCCTAATTCTCAATCATTTTCATATTAAAGTGTGAAATAAAAAAAAATCAACTAAAAAAGACAAAAAAAAACCTGAGTTAACTTGCCTAATTCGCGACGCGGGTTATAAGACTGTGATAACCCTAAATAAAGCGAATAAATTTTTTAAATAAAGTTTAATTCTCAATCACCCACTGTTAAGGGATTAAATTGAAAAAAAATATATATATATAAAAAATGATCATAGTTAAACAATTTCTCTTTCTTTCTTCTTAAAGCAACACCTATTTATTCCACTTTAGAGGATACTTACTCTGTAAGATCTTGATGCTCAACAACTTTTAAGATAAGGTGCGTCACCTAGATTAACCTACTAACTCGAATCAAAAGACTATAATAACTTTATAAAAAGAAAATTGATATAAATTATAAATTTTAATTCTCAATAATCTATATGTTGAATGATAAAACTGAAACTTAAATATAAGGTTTTTTTTTAATTGATGTTGGCAATTGGTCATCTTATAATCTTTGCCTTTTAACAAATAGAAATACGAGTTAGATAAAAAACATCGATAGCCTTGATACTAGGTAATTCAATTTTTTTTTACAATACCTATTAATTATTATAGATTGATCAGTAATAAATTTATCTTTTTAACTTTTTCAATTACAATAAAAAAAATTAAATTTCCATCTAAACACTTTTTTACTTTTTAAAACATAATAAAATGACTGAATTATATTTAAAATAAAAAAAAATTAACCAACATATAAAGACTTTTTGTATTTTCATCTTGGTTCTTTTATTATAATGAAATTGAATGAGGACAATCTGGTCTTTTAATAAATTTAAACTATTATTTAAAAAATTTGGTTAACGTGTGCATTGCACGCATCTTTATGTGGAACACCTCTGTGTTAATCAGGCGATATTTAAGGAGATGTTTGATAGCCAAATAGTGGCTTTTTCATAATGTGGCTCGAATCGTCTCGGTGACCCTTTCATCCATGAATAGCGTGTGTGGTGTACGGACCACTGTTTTGGCACCAATAACATTTTCTCTTCTTTTTTTCTTTCCTTTTCTTTTTGATTATTGCGTCCAAACCACCAAATTTTTAAGCAACCCTTCAAATTGTGTTGTCTTCATATTTGATCTATGTTTTTTTATTACTATTTATTTTATTTAAAATGATTTATAAAATTAATTTTTTTTAATTTCATCATCCTTCAATGTTTTTCATTTGTCAAATTTAGTCCTCTTTCAATTTAAAGCAATCATTCGATTTGATTGCTATTTGTTTTATTTCGAACCATTTTCTTAATTGAATTTGTTTTTTAATTTCATCCCTCGATATTTTATTTCAAATTTTATCCTTACTCTTTTGATTATTATTTATTTTATTTTGATAATTTTTTTTTCTAATAATTTTTTTAAATGATAACTTCATAGATTGAATTTAAAAAATTGAGAAAGGAAGTAAAATTTATTGATGATTAGATCGATCCAATTGCAAAGAGTAACGTATTTTTGTTTTAAATAGATAGGAGAGTAACATGTTTTCTTTCTTAAAGAAGAAGATGAAAAGTTACTTGAGAGGGATACAACGTGGATAACTATCTTGGAGATATGAACCCAGACAGACGTCCTTACTTAATTCATCCTCCACGTCTCTATTCTTTGGGAGTCGTATGCCTCCTTTTAATATATATATATATATATATATATATATATATATATGAAGAGTTTTAAAGACACCGTAGGAGGCATGGGTTCACATTGCCGAGGATTATTCCGTTCACATTGTGATTGAACTGCCGTTTGGGGTTTTGAACGACAGAAAGGTGAAGTTGTTAGCTAGCGTATATGGACTTTGACTCCTAGAATTGTGATCCAATTTTAGGGGAGGGCTTGTTCCACGCAGATACGATAGCAGATAGCGTTGACGTCAGTGTGGAAGAAGACGTCATTGGTGATGACTGGTTCATCCGCAAATGACGTCATTCCCGGATTCATTATTTGTCCCGTGAAATAGGGAAAATTACTATATTTTACATATTAGCTTCAAGATTTACAGTTTCCAGATCATAATTTCTATTTTATATTCTCATTGGAACACGTAAGAAAATCAATAAAATAATTTAAAATAGTTACAATATTGTTATTATAATTAAATTAAATTAATAACTAAATAGCCTTTACATATTTAATATTATAATTTTACTAAAAGAAATAACCTTCTCACTAGAATCCACGCAAATTTATTGTACCAATACTCTGAGAATTTTTTTAAAAAACAAAACTAGATTGGATCCCCTCATTCTTCTCAATTTCTGTTCAGTTCAATTCTACTCAGATTATCTGCTAAGCAAAAATGATGAATAAGAAGCAAGTTATCAACATAATTGCAAATCAACACCATTTTACTATTCCTTCAACGTATCACTAGATGCGGGTAGGATTAATTTTTTAGATACAGGTAAGATTAATTTATTTACTTTAATTATTTTTAAAGTAAAAAAATCATTTTGATATTGTTAGCGTGTTTTCTAGTAAAAAAACTGTGTATGAGTTCAATGTAACCTTGTCATCTTGGGGTGTTTAAAAATAATTTGAATAACCGGTAAAAACTTAATTTCACCGAAAAAATATAAGGTGATATTTTTGTTTTAATATTGAGATAAAAACATATTGGATTAACTTCGGGTTAACTTTGTCTAGTCCGTAATCTAGGTAATGAGACCGTGATAACTCCGTGGAAAGCAAATCAAAATAAATTATGAAATCCAATATCAAATCAACAAAATATTAAAAGATAAAATAAAAAAACAATTAAAAAATGGACAAAAACATCATGGGTTAATATAAGTTAACCTGCCAAACCTGTAAGATTAGGATAACCCAATAAAAAATAAATTAAAATAAATTATGAAACTCAATTCTCAGTCAACATAATGTTAAAGGATGTAATTGAAAAACAAAATAATTAAAAAAAAATACAAAAATAACCTTAGTCAACCTAGTTTAACTTATCAAATCCACAACCCGGATAATGAGATTAGGATAACCCTATAAAAAAATAAAAAAATTATAAAATTTAATTCTCAATCAACTCATGTTAAATTTATATAAAAAAGATTTTAATAAGGCTTTAATCCTTGGTTTCTTCATCTACCCATCAACAAGTTTAGTAATCAATAAATTACCATTACCACAACATGTAAATCAATCAAGCAATTCTCAAAGCTTTTGAAGGTGAAAAATAGGTTTTGAGATCAATTCGGGGATTTTTTTAGGATTTTAGGAAACACAAGAATAATTGAATTACAACCCCAACCTAAATCAAATTACATCACAACTAAAGAAAAAAATCAATTGAACAAAAAAGATTATGCTATGATTCTTAGGAGATTTTGTGTTCCCGGAGAGGAGAGAATGAATTCATTAAAGTTTGAATTTAATTTGGGGTTTTTTGTTTTTATGAAGAGTAGATTTTAGATGGACTGATTTATTGTTTAGATTGTATTATTATTATATATGAGGGTAAATTTATTTTTACATTGAAACTTTAGTTTTGTGTTGACTGGTATGCAAATCATAATTTATGAAATTACAAAGGCAAAGTATAATTGCAAGTAAAACTTCATAGGCATAGAGTAAAATTTTCAATAAAATAAGACTAAGAGTCTCACATGTTAAATTATTTAGTAATATTCTAGATCATTGCTCGTACTATATTATGGATCAGATCAAACATGTTTTGGATGTAAAAAAATATTTAGGTATTGTTATTATGTATTTTAGCAGAAAAAAATTAAACTTTATGAGGATTAGCATGATGTGACCTGGTTGACTTGGCATATCCAAAGAAAATCTGGACAACCGATAAAAATATTTTTTAACTAAAAAAATCGAGACGATATCTTTTTAAAAATATTAAAACAACAACATATTAAATCGACTTGAGTTAATCTATCAAATCTACTACCGAGGTTATGAGATCCTAATAACCCTATAGAAAGAAAATAATTTTTTTTATTAAACTCAATTCTCAATTAATCCAATTTTAAAAGATAAAAAAATCAAATAAAAAAATAAGTCAAGTCAACCTAGGTTAACTTGTTAAACATAGATCATGAGACTAGAATAATCTCATAAAAAGAAAAATTGAAATAGATTATGAAGCTCCATTCTCAATCAACCTAATGTTAAAGGATGAAATTAAAAAAATAATAATTAAGAAATGACACAAAAAACCACTCGATTCAACTAACCAAGCTCGTGACTCGGTTCATAAAACCAGAATAACCTCACAGAACACAAACTAAAACAAGTTAAAAAGCCTAATTCTCAATCATTTTCATATTAAAGTGTGAAATAAAAAAAAATCAACTAAAAAAGACAAAAAAAAACCCGAGTTAACTTGCCTAATTCGCGACGCGGTTATAAGACGTGATAACCCTAAATAAAGCGAATAAATTTTTTAAATAAAGTTTAATTCTCAATCACCCTTTGTTAAGGGATTAAATTGAAAAAAAATATATATATATAAAAAATGATCATAGTTAAACAATTTCTCTTTCTTTCTTCTTAAAGCAACACCTATTTATTCCACTTTAGAGGATACTTACTCGTAAGATCTTGATGCTCAACAACTTTTAAGATAAGGTGCGTCACCTAGATTAACCTACTAACTCGAATCAAAAGACTATAATAACTTTATAAAAAGAAAATTGATATAAATTATAAATTTTAATTCTCAATAATCTATATGTTGAATGATAAAACTGAAACTTAAATATAAGGTTTTTTTTTAATTGATGTTGGCAATTGGTCATCTTATAATCTTTGCCTTTTAACAAATAGAAATACGAGTTAGATAAAAAACAATGGTCTCCCACTTACTAATAAATTTCTTTTCTTGATCTTTCATCTTATCATGGAAAGGTAGTTTCTTATAATATTTGTTACAATGTTAAATTATTCATTAAGAATGTGCGTTATGCCATTCTGAATTAAAAACAAAATAGTCAAATTTAATTCAATTCCACATATATTCCAAACAATATAATTAAATTCAATTATGTAGTTTGATATTTTATTCCAAATATAAAAATTATAATAGTTTTCAATTGAATTCAAATCATATATGGAATTGAATTCAATTTCACATATGATTTGGTTCGAACAAGCTGTTAATGATTTTATGTTTGTGGGTTTATTATGGTGTTTTCAACTTATTCTATATTTTCATTTTGTAGTTTTGAGGGGCATTTTCATTTATAAAAATGATTAAAAATTATGTATAAGAAAATATGAATATATAAAGATATATATATGTAATAGAAAAATTAATATGAGGGAGAAATTTATGGAAGGCAATGGATACCCACATGTCGGATTTCTTGATATTCATATCCTATCTATTATCCATCGGATAAAAAATTTAGATACCCATAAACTATCTATCAGATTTTAGGTATCCACTATTATTTATTATTCAATAAAAAATAAAATAATTAATATATACATTTGAAGTGTGTGTGTGTGTGTGTGTGTATAGAGAGAGAGAGAGAGATAAAACACATCTATATATGTATAATATTTATCATTTAATATATATATAAAAAGAAAAATATAAATGTTTTATAAATATATCTCTATAATATAAATATATATTTTAATTTAATCGGGTTTTAAATCAAATTTTACAACATTTATACTCTATTAATTATCTATCAAGCAAAATAACTAACTAAAAAAATATTTATTTATTCTAAAGTCAAGTTGAGTCGGTATCCACGAGGTGACATTAAATTATGATCTAGAAGGGTTAAAATGGATCAATGATATGACGTGAGAAGTTGCTATGGTCTTCTAGATGTCATGGAATTTACAAGGAATTTTCATTACCTAAGGCCACGTCTGGACCATAAATCTCAACACGGTCCTACTTCACAACTTGGGATCCATACCAACAACATAAAACACGAGAACCTAATTTTGACAAATTTATTGACATGTCTCTCTGTTTAGAGTACTCCCTCGGCCGTCAAATTGACGTCTCATGCCATAAATGACAACTTGACAACAATAGTCTCTCGAATTTACATTTATAGATACAAGTTACAACGGGGAAGGAGAGGCGACGTTTAGAACAACTCAAACTCAAGGAGCTCTCCTGTAGCTTTACACTCCAAATACTGGGTATTCTTTCCATGCTTTGAAACCCCAAAATCATACAATTCTGGTACCTCAGGGGGGATGGCACAGCGTATGAGTGCCCAATTCAAGCCCTCAAAGAAAGGGTGTTGCTTGATCTCAGTAGCCCCTTTGTGTGTTCCCAACCTATTCTCCGGCTCTTTGACTAGCAGTTCCTTGATAAGATCTCTAGCCTGAAAACTAACAAGTGGGCTATCAGGGAACTTGAGGCTCTCTGACACCACATTGGCTAGCGTTTCTTCATTTCCAGAACCCTTAAAAGGTGTTATGCCATACAGAAGCTCGTAAAGAAAAACACCAAAAGTCCACCAATCAACGGCAGCTCCATGGCCCTCTCCTTTGATAATCTCAGGGGCCAGGTATTCATGGGTCCCAACAAAGGAATTCGAGCGTGCATCTGTGGGCTCAGCCACAAGCTGTGGCAAAGATCTAACCTGGGCAGCAACTTCAGCTTTTAGCTTCCTTGCTTTTGCAGCAGCAGGTAGAAACCTAGGACTGAAGCATGGGACTTGACAGGATGGTTCAATGCATAATGGCTCGATGCAGCTAGACTCTGTACATGGACCAGACATCTTTACAGGGTCTGAATCGGTTGAAGATCTCAGGAGAGTTGGACTTACACTGCACCTCAGTGAAAGGTCAAAGTCGGTGAGCATAATATGGCCATCTTCTCGAACAAGAATGTTCTCCGGTTTTAGATCCCGGTAGACAACTCCAAGCATGTGCAAGTACTCCAAAGCAAGAAGAACTTCAGCAACATAAAACCTACAGATGTCACCAGTTAAGATTAGGTATGGGATATGACATATAATATGTAAAAGCTGAAAAGTCAAACGAAAATAATTCCATTGGATACTTCTCATAACAGAATTCCAAGGGAAGAATTTTACTTTTGAGTAAAAAGAACATCAAACTGATGTTTAGCTGCCCAATTGGATTCCATGCAAACCTTTACCGAGCACCAATAACGAGCAGCAGAAGTTGAAGCGGAAATAGCCCAAGATAGTGCACAAATAAATTTGAGCAACAAATATACCAAACAATGAACATGGCCCTGGATCTAATAAAAAAGAAGAAAACACACCAGCATAGCAAGCGATAAGGCTCTCGTACTCACCTTTCAAGAAAACTCTACTAGCAGATTTTGAAACACAAATGGTGATGTAACAGTAAAGACCGTCTAGACAATTCATAGCAATGGTGCTGAATATAAGGAACGAGAGCAACATTTGACTGAGTGGCAAAGAAGAATGTTAAGCACGTAGAAATCATTTTGAATGTTGAAGATGTTAAGAAAATGGCTTTTGGTGATTTTAGTGCAAGAATGGTGTCTTCTTGCATCTGATACAGCTTTTTATGCATTTCTTAATTAGTATTCAGGTTTCAGTTGTGTTTCTTGCATCCCTGTTATTTGTTTTTCACTCTGCAGTGTAATTAGGAACACGACAGCGAAAGCAAACGTGAGCTATGGACTTTCATAGAGTATCCTACCTGGCTGCTGGTTCAGAAAAACTCCTCCCAGGCTGCCTTTGCCTTAGGACATGCAAATCTCCACCAGGGCAATACTCCATAACTAAACATGATAAATTATCTGATGTGAATTGAGCATACAGTGTAGGGAGGAAAGGATGGTCCAACATTCTCAATATCTCTCTTTCTGTTTGGGCTCTAGGCATCTTTTTTCGTCTTGCCAAAAATTCATTGTCCATGACCTTTATAGCAAACAGGCAGTTTAAACCCAAAAGCTCGGCAAGATAAACAGTCCCTATATCTCCACAACCAAGCTTCTTTATGAGGTTGAAGTGTCTCAAACTTAAGACTCCATGTTGCATCTTAAGACGGCAAATAGCTTCCCATCTGAAATCCTTCAACATGTGGGGCCTGTTACCACAACTCAATCTGCTTGCATTGCTCTCATCACTGTTGCTTGTACTAGTGCTATGATCACCAAGGCTACTGTTTGAGCTTTGGGAAAATTCCTCCTTTTGTGTTGATTTTGAATGTTTCTTCACTTTTCCAACGGCTCCATTTCTATTACAGTTGCTTGAAGTCAATTCTGGTTTAGATTTCTTACTGCTTGAGATAACTTCAGCATCAAGACTGGAAGACAAGGGAGCATGAAAATCTTGGTTGGAATCTTCAGCTACAATATCAAAAGTATGTTGGCATTTCTGACAGACCAGCTGACCAGTGCTAGTAAACAAGCTGTTATTACCTTCACTAGGAATGCAAGCAGAAGAAGTCGCACCCTGCTTTATTTTCTTCTTCACTGAATTCTTGTTCCTTAAAGCTGGTTTAGCTAAACGTGGAGTGTTTCTGGTGAACTTGGTTGCCCTGTTTCCATTGATCGAAGAAGAAGCTGAGTGAAACCTGCCTTTACGACCAAATCTTTGTGCTGGTGCTTTACCTGCTGCCTTGGTTGAAGTGGGAACATCCATATCTAGCTCTAAGGTATTATCAACAGAATGAGATAGAGAAATAGCAGGTGTATGCTTCTGTTTCAGCACCTTCTCCATCTTCAGAGCTTGGTTTTCAGAATGTCTTGATGCAGAAACCATGTTATTTTGCATTGATGTGATCCCGGTACCATTTTGCGAGGTTGGAACAGAAAATCGAGGAGAAGAGCAAACACTTTGTGCTGTTGAATTTAATTCTTGACTTCCAATTTTTCTTGGTGCAATACCAGTCCCATTATGCATCTGTGTGGTCTCGATACCATTTTGCATGCTTTGGCCAACATACCTAGGAGAAGAAAGAGAACTTTGGTTTGGTGATTTTAGTGCTTGAGTTCTGACTTTTTGAGATGCAGAAACAATCTCGCTCTGCCTCGATGAGGTCACAATAGCATCCTGCGTAGCTGGAACAACAAATCGAGGAGAAGAATTGGCACTTTGGTTAGGTGACTTCAGTGCAAGGAACCGAGGAGAAGACTGAGCACTCTGGTTCGATGATTTTATCTTGGGCACCTGAAGTTGCAGAGGCAACTTCTCAGAAACGTTTGACTTGATTTCTTCCGGAACCAAAGATATTTCAACTATGGGAAGCCCAGGTCTACTTGTTTCAACTATTACTGAATTATACAAACTCTTTATCCTTCCAGATTCTGAGAGACCTGGAGAGCTCGCCGACTTCGATGACCTCTTCATAGCAGCCATTTCTGATGCCTTAGAAATGCATAGCTCCCGTAATGCCTGCTTCAGAGACACAGGCTCAGAATTTCCAATCGCAGGTGAACGAGGCACACCTACTGTAATCGGTCTTTTCATAGCATTTTTCCTTAAAGGACTTGCACTTGTACCAGCCTGACTTGAAAGACCTAAACCTTTGGATGAATTTTTTAGACTGATAGTCTCAAAAAGCTGGTTGATATCATCTTCCAAAGAATCCTTGGATCCCAGTTTTAGCACAGGATGCTTTCGGCCATCACCACCCTCACTTAATCCAGAATAAGATTGATAAGCTCTTTTAGAATGCTCAACTGAATCCCGCTCTTCCCCTGCTTCAACAATTTCACAAGTACCAGGATAAGACCCCATTATGCAAGCCACTTTTACTCCACCAAACTTCTTGTCCCGGTTCAAATATAGCCTCAATGTTTTATACTAATCCATTAGTTGAACATTTTGAAGACCTAAAAATGAGACATATACTTCAGACCTTTGTTTGATTATATAGTTTGAATGGTCTGCTAGCTCCTTTCTCTCACTTCAAACAGCAATATCCAAAGCCCTGATGTTCACCAAAGTTCAAATAACAGAAATTAATCAGAAATGGAATTCCTATAATACAATCCAATAATTCCCACAACCACAACAAAATGGGGACGCGCAATGCAACAGAATACTCATAAATTCAACTTGCTATACTATTAAAACTAATTATTGTCCATTTCACCAGATTTCTAAAATTCAACGCTCTCAAATCCACACGGACGCATACAATTACTAACAAAGGTGCATTTGAAAATTAGAAAAAAATTATGAAGTTACTTTGTGTATTCGATTACTTTTATGTAATAGTTTTTTTTCTTTTTATTTACTTTGATTTATGTGAGAATAAGATTCAAAGCTCCTCTTACATTGTTCATAATTTCAAGTAATAATGATAAATGTGGATCGAGCTAGCTAACATTCAAATTTAAAAAGAAAATGCTCAGCTCCAAGATTATCAAAACTTCAACTATTTTTTTTTATTTGATTTTTCATGAATCAGATTCCATACATAACTGTAAGATCGAAGGCAAAAAGAAAAGGCAGGCAAGCAAAGAGAAGAGAAATAATTTACATATATATGCAATAAAAAAAATAAAAAATAAAAGAGCGAAAAAGTAGTAGCACAAGCAAAAATGTAAAGAGAGATGGAGGTGTAATGATGAAAACCTGAGAGAGAGAAATATGGCGATGAGGAATTAGATTTGGGAGCTGAAAACCCTAATAGGGTCAGGGTTTGAGCATTTTGGGAAGAAGGCCAGGAGGAGAGGGATGGAGAGAGAGGGAGAGGGATGGAGAGAGGACATATAATTTTACTTGCTGTAATGCAGCTGCTCGTGTTCTTTGTTTGGTAGTCATACACTGGCTGTGGAGTGTATGGGCTTTGGCTGGGCTCTGATTATTTTGTAGTGAAGGGTCCCACCATTCATGCTTGTGGGACTCACGCAAGAGAAAAAAATATGGGGATGCTGATAGATGTAGACGTGTGTCATGATGGAATCGACGACGGACATCAGAGAGAGACTAGTCTTGCCGATTGTATTGAACTTAAATATGCACAGACCGATCTACTGTGCTCCTTTTATTTTATCGGATGACAAGGACACTTTTGAAACAATTTGTCTGAACGGTTTATTTATTTATTAAACAATTTTAAATAGACAATTGAACCTGAACGGATTTAAGTGTACTATAGTAAATTCGTAACATTAACGAAATCCTAAGCTGGACATGATAATATTATTAATTGTAATAGTATAATAACAGATTTATCTTTTAATCATAAATCTTTCAACTAGGACCTCCTAGGAGCAATACAGTTTTTCATCGTGATTCAAGCTAAGATTGGTCTGATTACCTTTTTTTTTTCCTTACAATATAAAATTACTTTGTTACCCCTTAAATAAAATAAATAAATTTACTATCAAAAGCTTTTTAGTTTTTTTTTATTATTATTCTTTTAATATAAAATAACTTAATTACTTTCAAATTTAAAATCTTTAAATATTTGTTATGTTTTGTCCTTCAACTTAAGATTATTTTTTAATTGAGTTTCATAGTATGTATTTTCTGGTTTGTCTTCTATAAAATTATTTTATTTGTATGATTCGAGTTTTAAAGTTTAAATGATTTTTTTGTGATCTATTGATTTTTTTTGTTTTTTTAATTGTTTTTTTTTAATTTCATCCCTTATTTAATTTGTTTTGAATTAAACTTCATATTTTTTTTTCTATTAGCTTATCTTGATTTTATTATTTGACTTGTATATTTGACATAATCATTTAAATTGGCTAAAGTTAATTTTTTTCTTATTTTTAGTTTTTTTTATTTGTTTTGCTGGAATGATAACATCATCATTTTTTCTGTTTCAATGACCATTTTTTTCTGATTATTTTTTTTTTGTTTTTATTTGTCCATTAAATGTCTATTATCTTTTCTTTTACTATGTAATTAAATTATATTTTTTTTTACTCAATCATGTTTATGCTGAGAGTCATTTTTTTTTATTTAAAATATGCTTCTATCGCTTGAGGTTTTTTTTTTTTTTTTTGACGTGGCATAGTGAATGGCATAATGAAGGCTCGCAAATCTAATTTGGCCTAAAGTTGCTAGCGTCTATCTTAATGAATTTGTACAGAAAACTTTACTTGTAATAACGCCATTTTTTTTTCCCAGGATTGAATTATCAAACCTCTCATTGGTTTAGGAAAAATCATTTACGATGCACATTGTAGGATTTCCTAGCCAACAGAGCCAGCTTAATGTAAATGGAGTTTTAGATAAAATGAGAATTTTTAAAATATTTTAAAAAATTATTTTATATATATATATATGTATATCTGATAAGTGAGGTCCTAGATAATTTTCATTTTATATTTTGAATTTTTTGTTGAGTGAATGACAATTTTTATTTTATAAAATATAATTGATAAATATATATTATTTATTTTTAAGAATTAAATGAGTATCTTAAACCTTTGTCCGTACCTTAGCTTAAACCTGCTACGGTAGCCAATGTATAATGTCTTTCGTTTAAACTAAAGATATTGATCTTTGTTATATATGCCTTCGATCCAATAACCCTTCAACATTTCTGTACCGTTTTTTCACGGGGAAAAAAAATCCGTACCTGATATTGACACTTTTCTGTCAATCATTATTTTTTCTGTTTGGCCGACAGAACGTTTCAAGGTTTTTGTGATCTAACCACATGGTTTTCTTGTCATCACCAATTCTTTTGGGGATTTTTCTCAAAATAACACAGCAATTTTATTTTATTTTTTAAACCAGCAAATTTAAGAAAAAGCTTGTGGCCCAATTAGCTAAAAAGAAGTTCTTTTTTTTTATTAAATTACTATAATAAACTTGAAAATTTAAGGGAATGATATGTTTGGTAAAGATTTAGTGAAATTATATAATTTAATTTTATCGCGCTTTTAAATTACGATATCCACTAAATATCACGCTTTTAAAGCGCAATATCAATTAAAATTTAAATAGATCGAACACCAGCAAAACATACAGACGCTCCCTCTCTCTCGGAAAAAAAACTCATCGTCTCCCTCGGTTCTCTCTTTAAAAACTCGTTAATCACTTAAATTTCTCCCTTAAAACAATTAAAAATCAAACTCATCCTGGTTTTAAGCATAATTTGATGTTTTTGTATTGAAAATCCATCTTTCTCTTTGCTGCCACCACCATTGTTGTCACCGCCACATTCATTCTTGTAGTCCTATAAGCAAGGTAAGCATACCACATTGCTATTAATTTGTATTTGGTTTGGTTAAAATCAAATAATTGTTTAGATTGAATTTAGAATTTATAGTGAATTTAGAGTTTATTGAGTCAATGATAAATTAGTTAAGAATACATTCAATTAGAGTTAATCTGATATAGTTGAAAATGAAAATAAATTGAATTAATGATGAATTAATTATGTGTTGCGATTAATCTATGTTAAGTTGTTAAATTAGGGATTTTATATTTATATTATTGGAATCGACTAATAATATAGTAAAATATGCATACATGTTCATGCAATAAAAGCACAAATGTGGTTGAATTATGACGAATAATATGTTTCATTGAGTTATTGATAAGTTGATGAATTTAGTATTTTCTTTGAATTAAATTAATTTATTATGAATTTGCATTTGATTTAATACAGTCGAGTGAAGAAAGCGAAGTTCACACCGTAGTATCTTGGTGGTTAAATGTTTGTTGCACTGCACTTGAAACCTCTGGTTAGAGGCTAACTCTTAATGATGTTGTGACAGAGGACGAGACCACTCACACAGGAGCAAGAGCTGGATCCAGTCGTGCTACTGATGAGCCTTGATCATCCAGTAGACAACGTAAACGTGGATATATAGATGAGTTATATTTATATATTTTTAGATTACTTGAATATTGAATTATTGAATTATTTTTTTATTCAGTTTGCATGTGTGTGTGTGTGTTGCATTAATGGGGCTACTTATGATTATGAAATATGAGAATATGTTGAGCTTAATTAGAGTTTGTTGATTGTGGTTATTGTGGTTTTATGCAGGGTTTTTTTAGCGGGACAACATTTTTTTAGTATAATTTCTATATAGAGAAAACTTTGTCCAAATTTTAATAAAAAATATAAAATCTTAACTCTCTAAAATCATAAAATAAATAAAATTTGAGATTAACGAAATTTTATAAACCCTTTCAGGCTTAAAATACAAAAATATCTAAAATTCTTACTGCAGCAAAACCGTCTTAAATATCCAATCGTTTATTAAAACAGTCTCCTGGATAATATTACGATTCTGAATGAAATACAACATTTTATTAATGTTGATGTTCTGAACCGTGATATTATTGAAATGTCATGTTTCTGAATTATAAAATCCCTAAATTGTGTTATTTCACCAACAGATTTTCATCTTATGCTATTCCTGTATTTAATTATATTTTGGATGCTAATTACATAATTTATTCAAAAAAAACTGGCTTATTCGTCACTCCCACGGGGTGAGACTAGCCATATTCCCCCCTCTAATTTTTAGAAAGCAGTTTCCTTATTTTAATTTTCCCTTTATTACGCATAATAAAGACACCCATTCATTATTAGCCAAGATAAATAATAAGCATGTGACATGTCATTATTATTCCATATGAATACCAAGATAAAACCAATTGTTTTTTGTTTTGGCCTCGTGCATTCAATTAGTTTTGGGCATGTCATTATTACACAAGTACCAAGACAAGACCATTTTTTATGCTGGCTTATTGCTTTCGATTAATATGGTCATTGGATAATTTGGCTAATTGAGCCAATAAGAGCTGCGCAACTAGCCCCCCCTTTTTTTCCTGGCAAGTGGCGCCTCTTCCACAGGCACAACAAAAATGCAGTGGCGCATCTAATCAAATTCTGTTTAATTGCATTATTACGGGGAAGTGATTAAGTATATTTTTTAAAGTGTTTTTTATGTTGGAATATATTAAAATAATATTTTTAAATTTTTTAAAAATTATTTTTGAAATCAACGTATCAAAACAATCCAAAATATATAAAAAAATTAATTTTTAGTAAAAAAAATTAAATTTCTTAAAAACACGGATTGGTCCGCGTCAAACAGGTTTTTAATGGTGCAACTAAGTAAAATGTATTATACTGATTTGCAAAGTATTTTTACTTACTGCGCTATTTTAAAAAAAAGAAAAGAAAAACTCATTTTTTCTATTATCATGGCACTGTCAAGGCCCCCGACAAAAGTTATCATAGGAAAAGTAATTTAGACAAAACTAGTTAGTTGCCTGCTATAACTGGGAATTTTTCAAAAGCGTTTTTAAATTTCATTTGCTCTCGTGAGTCATCATGGTACTCGTAGCATGCTGGAGTACGTTGGCAGCCCATAAACAGCTGAAGGAATGGGCTCGTTGGAAGGGTTCTTATGAGTACTATGGCTCATGGGAGGTCACGCCTTAGGCCTGAGATGTTGATTCAGTGGAATTAGATGGGGCTGTAAGACTTGGTTTACCACGTGACATGATTCGTGGCTTGGGCACTTTAGGTTTTCTCCGGGGGGATGGGCTTCGCTAGATGACGGATCTTGTTGGTACGAAGCACCCATCGTCAAAATATTTCCCTCATATATTATTAAAATATAATTTTTATATTAGTTATTTAAAAAGAAATTTATCCCACGTTTAAGTAAGAGATTTTGTTTAAAGATATAAAATTAATAAATTTAGATGATAGAGGAAAGCCAATTTATATATAATGGCACCTGGCTGTGACATAAATATTTTTTATTATTATTTTCATAATTAATTAATTAAATTTAATTAATTTTTAGAATTAATTAATCTAATAATTATACATGACATATCTTGTCAAATTATTCAAATAATTTGAATGATAAGTTGCCTTTTAAACCCTACCGATATATTAGTATAAAGATGTGTGTTTCTAAACTTTACATACACGTTGGTATAAAAAGATGTTATTTTATTAATAAATATCAATTTGATGTTAATAAAAATTAATTAGAAACAATTTTTTTCTTTCCTTAATTTTTCTTTATAAACTCTATATTTATGTTTATCATAAACAAAACAAAACTACTTACTAAATTTATAGAAGTTGTTATCTATAAGTTTAAGACTTTAATATATCTTAAAAGCATATTACTTTAACCCGGCAGCAAATATAATAAAAAAAATTAATACTTTAAAGACAATTATCTTTGGGTCTTAAAATCTATCTACTATATCCACTGATATTTGATCATCAATTCCTTGCTCATCATCGTTAATAAGCACAACAAATCTGTTATTGGAATCATTTTTTGAATCTTTTTGGGCAGTTTCCGGATATTTTGGCTTAGAAGAAAGTCTTTGAGCCACAATTCATTCTAGCAAATTATGCCGTCCCTTTTTTTTCTTTAAAGAACCTGGCGTTGAGAGTGAGATGGGAGAAAACTTCCTTTTCTCGTGTAGTGGTTTTTTTTCACTAGAATCTTGACAAATATTTTTTGAATTGTCATTAATTTGTATTTAATAAATCATTCTGCTAATAAAAATATATACGTTATTGTCGAAAACAATTACATGAATAACAGAAGATAATTTTAACTAAAAAGTATTTTTCCTCTATAATTTTAATCATTGCATTTTTTACAAATATCTGTTTTAATTTATATGCAATTAAATAAAAATATATTTTAAAAAGTGCTCTATAACAACACATGGGCATTATACTGGTATTCATAAATAATCGCTTGTCATCACACACAGGGGTGGAGGCAAGGGGGGGCAAGCAGGGCCCGGGCCCCCCTCCCCCCAAACATTTTAAATTTGTTCATTAGGTAATTAGATAATTAATTGTGAGCTAGGTAATTAATTGTGAGCCGGAGGTATCATATTTTTTATTTTAAAAAGGTAGCCTTATTAATAGTAATTAAATGTAACTTTATTTTTGATTTTTGATTTACTCTTAACCAATGTGGAAAGAAAAAAATATAAGGTCATTACCTTGTGTAGTCCTAATATAAATATTGTAGCCGATAAAAACACAAATCACGAGTAAAATTTTTCTACAAAAAGATTGAAGTAGAGCCACCAATTAATTTATCTTTCATCAAATAAAACAAGGTAACTTAAATTTAAAATATATTTTTGTTTTGTTTTGTGATATTTGTTAATAATTTGATGAGGTTTTTTTATAATTCCACCATTTTTGCTTATTTTTTTTTCAGATCTGCTAGTTCTATCAATTGTTTTTTGAATTCTTGTTATGAAGATTTTTTTAATTAATAAGATATATTTTATTGGTTTGTTTTGATTATGCTTAGATTTTTTTTATATTTTTTTTTTAAACAGAACCACCAAAATTATCAATTTTTTCTCACGATATATGTTTTGACTTTAGAACATGTCATCCAATCATGTATCCAATCATCCAAAATTAAAGAACATGTCATCGATTGCTGATTTATATTAAGGATTGGTTGAAACAGAAAAATCAACAATTTATCCACTAGTTGACAGGTTGATTCAACTTATTTTAACTCTTCATGTTTCGACAACAACTACTAAATAAATATTACATTTTATTATATTAATTTTGACCTCCTCTAATAAATAATACTAGCTCCGCCCCTGATCACACAATTGGTAAAATAATAATAACATCAACGCACACATAGCAAACCACAATAAATTAATCTATGCTGAGCACATCTGTTTTCATTTATATTAAAAGATCATAGACTGTAGATCGTAGAAGACTACTGATGACGTGGCAATAGAGAACCTAGTTATAAGATTCATCTGGGTGGATCAACCCGTCAATCTGGATAATGAAAAAAATTCGGTTTTTTATATTTTTTAAAAATAAAATAAATAAATAAAATTATATTTTCTTGAATACACTCAATACAGATTTAAGAATAGTTATTTAGAGGAGTATTTTCTTGAATACAGATTTAAGAATAGTACATTTGACTAAAAGTTGGAAAAGAATAGAAGCTTCCGACGTTGCTTTTCCACGTTAATATTTTTTTTAAAATAAAATAAAGAAATAACATCCACGTTGTTTTCCTCTCTCTCTCTCTCTCTCTCTCTCTCTCTCTATTTTCCTAATTTTGAATTTATCAAATTTATTTTTACTTCTTTTATACATATAATAAAATATGCTACGATATTCTGTGTTTTCTAATAAACTATTTTTATGTGATTTCATGTCTATAAAAATCATTACATGACAGTTTTTTCCGTCAAACTATTATAATATCTTTTCTAAAAAAATCTCTATTAAAGAATATAATAATTCATAATATAATATATAATATATAAAAGTATTTTCATCTAGTATTTCAAGAATTAGATACAAAGACAATTGAAAAGTCAATGTATATATTTTGACTTCACACTAACATATTTTTTATCGAGTAGAAAAAATATATCTATTAAAAAGTATGTGAAAAATTGTCAGTGTTATTTTGTGTGTCTTTATTAATTTCATGTGATGATATTTTGTCATCTACTTGCTGCTTAATGGGACCGAAAACTCGATGAGCAACCTCCACCATGCAACACGACGATACCACCCCTGCTTCCGCCATCACTGCTGTCTATTTTATCGTTTCTCTCATCGAGTGTCCTCGTGAGGTGACGAGGCATTCTAGAATTGACCTTTCCTTGAATGCGCTGAGCTGGTGAATGTGCGCATTTACAGTGGAAATTCACATTACACGGGGGGGATTCAAAGGCACTCAAACATTATGGCGTTACTTTTCTTTTCGCATGGTGGCCGGCAGCGGTAAGCAGGAATGGATTACACGTGAGTATTGTTTTTTTGGATTTGATGGCTAATAAATAGTGTATAAATATTATTAAATTCAACTTAAATATACCGATTCTAATTATATATGTATATAGAATATTTAATTTTTTTTAATACAACATGATACACACGGACATAAAACATAAATATATAAATGATATTTACTATTTATTAGTTAATAAATAATACATATTTTAATAAATAATTCGTGGATATCCGTGCATGGTATGGAAATAAAAAAAGCAGCGCTTTTCTGCCGAACTCATCCACATCCTTTTGACTTTCTAGAAGGCGAGGCAATTAACGGAACGACCACTAACGGTGGGAGAGGCTGGAGGCTGCTAAACATTATGATTATTAAATATCAGGTGCAAGTAGGATGTGGGCCTCCATCCACCTCGGCAGATCAATTATGCCGCCTGATAAAAATATTATATAAACTGGTTTTCTTGATTCCAATAATATTAATTAATAATAAAGGAATGATGCCGGTGTTTTTTGAAGACGAAATTTCTTTGTTGACTGACTCGTTGATGGCGGGTGCGAGAAGAAATGGACGGTTGACTGGAAAAGGTACCGGCTACTAGAACAAGGCGTGACAACGTAAAGAATCAAACGCTAATAAGCTAAAAAACAGGGAGACGGCTAGCATAGATGCTTTCCCTTCGATTTTTCACAGTACTGCGGAGAAGATAACAAACTTTGATGGGGAGGGGGGAAGTCGTGCTATTCAAACTTAAATTCTAAAAGCCCGCAACTTGACTGCAGACTACCCAGCCAGCCCTCCATTTGACTTGGTGGTTATTTCCCATTCTCCTCTTTTAAATAGTCTTTCCACTAATTCTTAACATCCACATTTGCCGCTTTCTTTCAATGTTAAGAGACAGAGAGTCATGGGTCCTCTTGGTGGAGTTTCAGGTTTCTTTCCCCAACCATGAATGGTGAAATACCTGTAGAATCAGTCAGATCGAGTTTTATTTACTACTTGTAGCTGTTAAAATCATTAAGTATAGCTTAGTTATAAAGACAACAGGGCAGAATTGCAGACACGTACTACTGGTTTTGTTTTTATAACTACGTGCAAAGATGGCGGCAGTTTTAGCCGGAGATGATCTGGCAAGATCAATGAGCAGCAGCAGCAGGAGGAGCTTTAGTTACAGGAGCTGGGCGTCTGCTAGCATAAGAGAAGCATGGACTGCACCGGTGGACGTTTTCAGCCAGAATAGCGGGAGGAGGCAGCAGCAGATGGACGACGAGGAGGAGCTGCGATGGGCAGCTATCGAGAGATTGCCGACTTATGATCGGATGAGGAAAGGGGTTCTAAGGCAGGTACTTGATAATGGAAGAATGGTTCAAAGTGAGGTTGATGTAACAAGGCTTGGAATGCAAGATAAGAAGCAGTTGATGGAGAACATACTTAGAGTTGTTGAAGAAGACAATGAAAAGTTTCTGAGGAGAGTTAGAGACAGGACTGATAGGTATATAATTTTTCCTTTTCCTTTTCCTTTTTTCTGTTTGATTGATAGGTTTAATTAATTTCTCCATATATAGGGTGGGGATTGAGATTCCAAAGATTGAAGTTCGATTTCAGCACTTATCAGTGGAGGGTGAAGTTTTTGTTGGGAGCAGAGCACTTCCTACCTTACTTAATGCCACGCTGAATGCAGTAGAGGTGCTTCTTCTTCTTCCTCTTCTTCTTTTTAACTGATTATAAAAGGAGGGTGGTGAATTTATTTTTTCTTGAAGCTTTGTTCTCATTTTGAATTGATTATGATTAAATTTGTTAATGATTATTGACATGAGCTATATAGTTGTTTTGTGTATGCCATTTTGATCAAGTGAAATATGGATGATTACTTATTCTGTGTTTCTGTTCTAATTTCTTGTGTACATTAGAGTATTCTTGGATTGGTTGGGCTTGCTCCATCAAAGAAGAGAACAGTTCAGATTCTTCAAGATATCAGTGGAATTGTCAAACCATCACGGTATTTTTCTGAAACTACGGATTGATATATTCTAATTCCTCTTTTAGTAGGAACAGGATGATGGCAAAAGGGGTGTGTGTGTGTGGGGGGGTGGATGCTTGTATACTGAATATCTGTTCTTCATCTTCTTTCATCTTGTGTTTATCTGATGGAAAAATGAAGTCTGGTTTTTCTAGTACTCGCGTTTATTATTGCTCACATGGTCATTTTCAGGATGGCCCTACTTCTGGGTCCTCCAAGCTCGGGGAAAACAACAATGCTAATGGCACTTGCAGGCAAACTCCACCGGGAGCTAAGAGTATGTTTCATGAATCTTGAAGCTAAATCATTTTCGGTTTATTAGCCCTTTGCCTAACTGGCTGTATGATAAGTTATTTAATCTCAGTATAAACTTGTTTAATCTTCTCTTTGTGAACAGTCATCCGGGAAGATCACCTATTGTGGGCATGAATTGAAAGAGTTTGTTCCTCAGAGGAGTTGTGCTTACATTAGTCAGCATGATCTTCATTATGGAGAAATGACAGTCAGAGAGACATTGGATTTTTCTGGACGCTGCTTAGGTGTGGGCACGAGGTATGAACTGCTGGCGGAACTCTCTAGGCGTGAGAAAGAAGCAGGAATTAAGCCAGATCCAGAAATTGACGCGTTCATGAAAGCCACAGCAATGTCAGGACAGGAACATAGTTTGGTCACTGATTATACTCTCAAGGTTTGGTTGCTTTCTGCATTTAAAGTTGGTCCATTGTTATCCTGTTCTTACCTTTATTTTGCTACTCTATTGAACAACTCAAGTTGCAAGATTGACTCCTTAAGAATCTTTAACTGCAGATACTCGGATTGGATATTTGTGCTGATATTTTGGTTGGGAATGACATGAAAAGGGGTATTTCTGGAGGGCAGAAGAAGCGTGTGACTACCGGTAACACCCCCCCTCCTTAGTAGATTTAACTAACTGTTGAACATAGAAAAATCTACTCTCTTGCGATCCCATTTGTCACTTACTAGTATCAATAATGCTTGTTGTCAGTTCTCTCAAAATTTGTTCAAACACCAGCTGTAACGGTTATCTTTACAGTAAACTCTGCTTTTGGAAACCTATAATGTCTATGCTCCTGAAAACTCATTTTTCTCCATTTGCTCTTCTTCAATAAAGTTTTCCTTTTGACAATGTTGCTTGCTAAGACGCATCGTGTAAACTGAATGCAGGAGAGATGTTGGTGGGACCAGCAAAGGTTCTTTTAATGGATGAAATATCTACAGGGTTGGACAGTGCCACTACTTTCCAGATTTGCAAGTTCATGAGGCAAATGGTCCATACCATGGATGTAACTATGATAGTTTCTCTCCTACAGCCAGCACCAGAGACATTTGAGCTTTTTGATGACATTATCCTGCTTTCAGAGGGTCAGGTTGTCTATCAAGGTCCACGCGAGCATGTCCTTGAATTCTTTGAACACATGGGTTTCAGATGCCCTGATAGGAAAGGAGCTGCTGACTTTTTGCAAGAAGTAACTTCCAAGAAGGACCAGGAACAATATTGGTTCAGAAAGAATATACCTTACAGATTTATTTCAGTTCTTGAGTTTGTGCGAGGTTTCAACTCTTTTCATGTCGGCCAACAACTTGCTTCAGATCTTAGGACTCCTTATGATAAATCAAGGGCCCATCCGGCTGCATTGGTCACAGAGAAGTATGGCATCTCAAATTGGGAGCTGTTCAGGGCATGTTTCTCAAGAGAGTGGCTGCTGATGAAGCGGAACTCTTTTTTTGTATATATTCAAAACAACTCAGATAACAATCATGTCAATAATTGCCTTCACAGTGTTTTTTCGGACAGAAATGAAAGTGGGGACTGTACTAGGTGGACAAAAATATTTTGGAGCATTGTTTTTCAGTCTAGTCAATGTGATGTTTAATGGGATGGCAGAACTTTCAATGACAGTTTTCAGGCTCCCTGTCTTCTATAAACAGAGGGATTTCTTGTTCTTTCCTGCGTGGGCTTTCGGCTTACCAATATGGGTACTCAGGATTCCATTATCGTTAATGGAATCAGCGATATGGATTATCCTAACATATTACACAATTGGTTTCGCTCCTTCTGCTAGCAGGTAAGAAGGGTTTGAAGTTTTGCAATTCCCGACTCCTTTTCATTTGAACTCCATTTGCACTTGCTGGGAACTTTGTTTTTTTTCTCTCCTTTATGTAGTTGCGGATGGCCTCATAGTTAGATGTTAGATTTTCATTTTATTTTTTCATGTACTAATTCTTAGGATAAATACATTGAGTGAATTTACAATCGCTTCAATAACTTTTACCAACAAACATCTCCTCTGTTTTTTTCAGGTTCTTCAGACAGTTCCTTGCATTTTTTTGCATACATCAGATGGCTCTGGCCCTCTTTCGTTTCATTGCTGCTGTTGGAAGAACACAAGTCGTTGCGAACACACTAGGGACCTTCACCTTGCTTTTGGTTTTCGTGCTCGGAGGATTCATTGTTGCCAAAGGTAAGCAGACAGCCCTTTTACTATTGCATCTAGTATTTAATGCGAAACACCATCTAATCAACTTGTTATTACTTTCAACAAAACCTGTGAATCCTTTAGATTCTCTCTAAGGAAATGATTTAGTTAAGCATTCTTTTCACCCTTTGGCTACAGATGACATTGAGCCATGGATGATCTGGGGCTACTATTCCTCTCCTATGATGTATGGACAGAATGCCATTGTCATGAATGAATTCCTTGACGAAAGATGGAGTGTGGTAAGATGTCTTAATTTATATTTTCATTCTATTATAGATACAATATTCTCTTAATTTCAAATTTAAATGGATGTTATGGAGCCTGCAAGCTTTTTGCGCCAAAAATAAATCATCATCAAAGTTCTATAACGTTTTTTAATTGCAGAATAATACGGACTCTAATTTCGCTGGAGAAACTGTTGGGAAAGTGCTTCTGAAGGCTAGAGGCTTCTTTACTGATGATTATTGGTTTTGGATTTGTATCGGAGCACTCTTTGGGTTTTCGCTTTTATTCAACGTTTTATTTATTGGAGCATTGACTTTCTTGAACCGTAAGTCACTCAGCCTGATGCTCATTCTGGGTTATTGGATGGAGATGAAATTTCATTATGACAAATGTGTGGAAATTCTCTTTCAGCTTTGGGTGACTCAAAAGCTGTCGTTGTGGATGACGATGTGAAGAAGAATAAGAAGACATCATCTGGACAACAGAGAGCAGAAGGTCTGACACTTTCAAAGCCTTTTCCTTTTCTGTTGTTCCCCTCCCTTCAATTTTTGCAGATATAGCACATTTCAACAAGTCAATTATGGCTCTAACTTAATTCAAGAAGGTAGCATACAATTTGCCTGAACATGAGTATTAGTTGAGAAGATTGACATTGTGATGATATTAACATATCCCAGTCCAATGTTCAGAAAATCCCCAACTACCTCAACTGCCCTCCGACTGGAATGAATAAGTGTCTGGAAAATGGAGAAATTCACAGTCGTGACATTTACATGTTGCTATTGTAAACATGCTTATTTTGTGGAATCGAGCTTCTACGATATTATATTTTATTCTGTGATCAATTACAGGTATTCCTATGGCAACGAGAAATTCTACAGAAATTGGTGGCGCAGTGGATAATTCAACAAAAAGAGGAATGGTTCTGCCATTCCAACCCCTTTCACTTGCATTCAACCATGTGAGCTACTATGTGGATATGCCTGATGTAAGTCGTCATCAAGTTTTTCATTTTTTTGGGCATTTACACCGAAGTTTTTTGCTCTTGAAACTTCTTTTTTCTGTGCGAGATATACTCGATCTGTATAACCAGGGATGTTGCGGATCTCCTGAAAGTGTCATGTCAGGAAACATGTGTACATTGTTCTTGATTAGAAAACATATTAGCCTAATAGATAACATTTTCAAATGTAAATTTCTCACCGTTAGGTAACATTGAAAGTTCACTGCTACTGCCCAAAAGTTTCAACTCTGGAACACATGAAGGTTCTTGATTTGTTTTAATGCATTGAAGAGTTAAACTGATTTTCAACTTACAATAGAATAAAATAAAAACTTCTTCCCATGTTAAAGATGAATTGCAGGCAGCTTATGTTCCCCTAGAGAAAAAAACTTAGTTTTTATTGTTGGACATTGAGATCAAAGGTTGTTTTTTCCATGCCAGGAAATGAAGAGTCAAGGAATTGATGAAGAGCGTCTTCAACTGCTCAGAGATGTTAGTGGTGCTTTTAGACCAGGGATATTGACTGCACTTGTGGGCGTAAGTGGTGCTGGGAAGACCACCTTGATGGATGTGTTAGCTGGAAGGAAGACCGGTGGTTACATTGAAGGAAGTATTAACATCTCAGGCTATCCAAAGAATCAAGAGACATTTGCTCGTGTGAGCGGTTATTGTGAACAGAATGACATTCATTCACCTCGTGTTACTGTTTATGAATCTCTTCTGTACTCAGCCTGGCTCCGTCTTTCTAAAGATATAGATACAAAAACCCGAAAGGTATGTAATGTTTCTCAGTAATCAGTTATTCCTGGATTTTTGAGAAGTCTTTTTCTTCAGAGATCTTACCCTCTCTTATTTTCCTTGTACGATTTATTATTCTTATTATCTTCACTATATGGTCCACAGATGTTTGTTGAAGAAGTTATGGAATTGGTTGAGCTAAATCCCCTCAGAGATGCCTTAGTTGGACTTCCAGGTTTAGACGGCCTATCAACAGAACAAAGGAAAAGATTGACCATAGCAGTAGAATTGGTAGCTAATCCCTCTATCATATTCATGGATGAGCCAACTTCTGGTCTTGATGCTAGAGCTGCTGCTATCGTGATGCGTACTGTCAGAAACACTGTGGACACAGGTAGAACTGTTGTGTGCACCATTCATCAGCCTAGCATAGACATTTTTGAAGCTTTTGATGAGGTAAATTTCAAGTTTTTGAATGTCGCCTTTTGATTTTGATTTTGATTTTTTCCCCTTTTTTTGTGTGTCAAATTTGAATGCAACTTGATATTTTTCTTGTTCCAGCTGTTGTTGATGAAAAGAGGAGGTCAAGTCATTTATGCCGGATCTCTTGGTCACCGTTCTCACAAGCTCATAGAATATTTTGAGGTGACAATTTCTCCTGTCCTGTTTCCATCTATGATTCCTTTAGCATCAAAGAGAATTTTTCCTTTCTTCTAGGGAATAAATAGTAGGGTTAGTAATCGTGCCTCATGTCCATGCATAGCTCCTGATCATTCCCACTTCCCAGGCATTGAAATTAAGCAGTCTAATACTGTAGAATGTTATTTCAAGTTCTAGCGAAATAAATTGTGATATAACAACCAAGCCTCAATCCCAAACTAGATGAGGTTGGCTATAAGGATCATTTTGCGCCATTCCGCACAACCATTATCAAAAGCATCCATATAGACAGAAATTATGATATTAACTAATATTTTTATTTAAATACAGGCTGTCCCAGGTGTTCCCAAGATAAGAGATGCGTATAACCCTGCAACATGGATGCTCGAAATTAGTGCTCCTTCAATGGAGGCACAACTGGATGTAGACTTCGCAGAACAATATGCCAACTCCTCTCTCTATCAGTAAGCCTGGATATATCATGGTAGCCATAAATTGCCTAGAGTTTTTGTAGTTTTCTTCTTATTTTCTATGTTGAAATGCTTTCAGGAGGAATCAGGAAATTATCAAAGAGCTAAGCACACCAGCACCAGGATCCAAGGATCTCTACTTCCGAACCCAATACTCCCAAACTTTTCTTACTCAATGCAAAGCTTGTTTCTGGAAACAGCATTGGTCTTACTGGAGAAACCCTCGTTATAATGCCATTCGTCTGTTCATGACATTAGCCATTGGAATAATATTCGGTCTCATCTTTTGGGACAAAGGACAGAAGACGTAAGGCTTTGAATTCTGTCTTGAAAAATAATTGTTGTACCCATACTTTTGCTTAATTTATACCAGTATACGGCAGGAGTAGCCTGTGTTTTGTTCAAAAGGGAGGGAAACGTTCCTGATTTTGAGAACTCGCACATTTTTTGAATGCCATATGTTATCTTCTTGCTTTCAATTCTGCACTCATACTGACAGGTAAATTTGATTTGTTAACAGATTTAGCCAGCAAGATCTATTGAATGTTTTTGGAGCCATGTACGCGGCGGTGCTTTTCCTTGGTGCAACCAATGCTGCGGGAGTGCAGTCTATAATTGCTATTGAGAGAACAGTTTTCTATCGCGAAAGAGCAGCTGGAATGTACTCCCCATTGCCTTACGCATTTGCGCAGGTAAAAATATGTGGGAGGCCTCTTTTAATTTACAGGACAATTTCTACCCCCATCCTCCATCCTTCTCTTAATTCACCATGATCAGTAGGACTCAAATGTCGTTATACATGCTTTCAGGCTGACAGGATAATTTCTTGCAGGTGGCCATAGAAGCAATTTATGTAGCAGTACAAACTATTGTTTATAGCATTCTCCTTTTCTCCATGATGGGCTTCGAGTGGACGGCTGCAAAGTTCTTGTGGTTCTACTACTTCATATTCATGTGCTTTGTTTACTTCACATTGTTTGGGATGATGGTTGTTGCATTGACCCCTGCCCCACAAATTGCTGCCATTTGCATGTCCTTCTTCACGTCCTTCTGGAACTTGTTCTCTGGTTTCCTTCTTCCTAGGCCTGTAAGTAATCTTAAACTCAGCTGCATTATATTTAATAAATCATTCGCAATGTTGTTATTTATAATTGATGAATGATGATGCATGCTTTTCATCCTAAACCCTTGCTCGTTTCCTTGTGTAAATAAAAACTAATAATTTTGCTCATTCATTACAGCAAATACCTATTTGGTGGAGGTGGTACTACTGGTGTTCTCCAGTGGCTTGGACATTATACGGCCTCGTGACATCTCAAGTGGGTGATAAAACCAATACAATCAGCGTACCTGGCGAGTCTGAAGATGTGCCAATAAAGGAATTCCTCAAAGGATACTTGGGATTTGAATATGACTTTCTTCCTGCCGTCGCTGCCGCCCATCTTGGATGGGTTGTCCTCTTCTTCTTTCTGTTTTCCTATGGTATCAAGTTCCTCAACTTCCAGAAGAGATAAAACCTACAGCTTCACTACTATAGTCCTAGAACAGTTTTAATAATACAGAAAATCAAAGGTGTAATTATTCATAGATGGGGAAGCAAAACGTCACCCCTGTTTTTGGCCTTGTTTTTTTATTTTTGATTTTTTTCCCCTCTCGATCTTGTGTGTATTACTATAGCATTCTTTTGACCTGGCTTTCATAAGGGCAGTTATTAATAAACGGCAACAGATGTGTTCCTACAGAAACTAAGAATCTGAATCAAATGTTTAGTTTAGTCCCTTCCTTTCTTTTCCTTTTTACAACGACTTTTCTACTTTTCCATTCATGAGATATGCATTAGATTCAATTCTTCGTTGAAAAAATGATTCACTTCTGCTGGGGCTTTTTGTTTTTTCGCTGAGAATAACGAACACTAATATACATCTATCAGAATCTCTTTCTTTCTAGAAGCTTCATATTCGAACCTCTCCGTTGTTGGAAGAATTCTGATTCGAACTTTGGTCACCCACGAATGGCATTTTCATTGATGATACCATAGAAAATCTTCAAAAGGTACTAG
The DNA here is from genome assembly GCA_019202695.1 of Populus x sibirica. Lineage (NCBI taxonomy): Eukaryota > Viridiplantae > Streptophyta > Magnoliopsida > Malpighiales > Salicaceae > Populus > Populus x sibirica. The sequence goes on from JAGMVL010001464.1 coordinate 435,519, forward strand.
TCTTGTTTTATGGATCTAGACTGTTATGCTCAAAATAGATTTGATATTAGATACGTCCGCATACCCACCAAATTTTTTCAGCGAAGAAAAAGAGGGGAAAAAAAAATGAGATACGGGTCATTGATTTAATTAGTATTTTAAATAGTATGATTATTAAATACAACAATAATAAATAAACTGACAAAAAAATAATGGTGAAAAAAGATAAAAAGAACTCGATCTAAGCCCACCCGGATTATCAACAACTTAATGTTGAAGAGTGAAACTAAAAAAAAATATAAAAAAAAACGGGAAAAAAGTTCAAAAACCAATTTCTAATAAATCAAATGAGAACTTGATAACTCCATAAAAAAATAAAAAAAAATAAAAAACTCAATCTCTAGAAAATAAAATGTTGAAAGATGAAAATTAAAATAAATATATAATTAAAAAAAGGTCAAAAAACTCGATTTAGACTCACCCAAATCAAGATGCAAAATCTTTGACTCAGTCATGATACCAAGGTGATTGTGTTCAAAAGAAAATTGAGTAAAATCATGAAGTTCACATGTTGAAAGATAAAATTAAAATGAATCAATTTAAAAAAGGACAAAAAAATAAGTTAGCCTACATTAACCGTTGAAACTAGTAACTCTGGTCATGAACCTATAACTAACCTCATAGCAATGGAAAAATATATTAGTCAGTCTGGTTAACCCAAAAAACCCTACACGCCCATGAACACATGATTAAGATAACCTAATAAAAATAAATATAAACAAAAAGGTAGGAAGATAATTTTCCAATTAATTAAATTAAACGTTAAACGATGAAATTAAAATAAATCGATTTAAAAAAAGTACCAAAAAAAAGTCAACATGCATTAACTTTTGAGATCGGTAACTCCTCTGATCATGAACCTGAGACTAATCCCATAGAAGGCGTACAATAAAAAAATAACAAAGTAAAACTCTAAAAAAATGGTAAAAAAAAATTAGCTTTTAAAAAAACAAGTAAACTCGAGCAAAACTTCTAAACTCGATCTAATCTCTAAAACTCGTAATTTATGAAATCTTAGACTTGAGTTCATCAAATAGCTTAATTCCTGAACAATTTAATTTTGAAAGATAAAATCATGAAAAAAAAATTAATTTAAAAAACTTGTCAAAGCAGAAAAAAATAGTTATAAAAAGATTAGGGATCGAATCTGATAGAAAAAAACTTATAGAGGATAAAATTATATAAAAAAGAACACTTTAAACAATGATATTAAACAAAACAAATATCAATTAAAAGAATGAGGGTTAAATTTAAAAAAGTAAAAAATAAAAGGGATTGAAATTAAAAAACATTTGTAATTTTATAGCTTATTAAAAATTAAAAAAAAAAGTAGTAATAGAAAATACATGGACCAAATATGAAGGAAAAATTAAAGTAGCTGGTCCGAAATTTTAAAGGGTTTGGAACTGAATTTGAGGAGGAAAGAGAGAAGAAAAAAATGGTTGCCTACACCAAACCAGTGACATGTTTGGCACACATGCAACCCCATCATGTAGGGAGCGTATAGACCTTCAAAATGCTGCCCTGGAAGGCGATGCTTGGTGGTCGGACAACCCTGCATGCACTGCCTGAACGATGCGGTGTTGTTCACACGTGTCAATAGTTTTTTTAATAATATTTAATATATGTAAATTACAATAATTCCCTTAAATAACATTCAAATTAATAATAAAATCAATGTAATCGGATAAAAAAAAGTTTTTGTGAGAGAGTTATATTGATTTTGTCTTTAAGGGCTTTAAAGTAATTTAACTGTTTAAAAAAAATTGAAAATGCCATAGCACGAAAGGCATCATATATTCTTTTATTGTAGGGGTATATCAGTAATTTTATCGTACAAGAAAATAAAACTATTAACCTAACCCTGCATAAATTGTTAAAAATAATTGTATTATGGTGAAAAGACCACATTGCCCCCCTTGCCTAGTCTAAAGGTTTTTTGGACGAGAGGCTATTTGTCAAATCACTATTTCAATGAATATTGATATGTTCGTAGAGCTACACTAATTTGATCTAGTTTTTTTTCTTTAGATTTCATTTTAGTTCATATTCTTCCAATTGTTTTTAATTGCACCCAAAATTGCCTCATAAACTATTAATCTCATTCAATTTAACCCATGTCAAACTCAATCATCAACCCTGGAGTTTAGCGTTATTTTCATCTTGGTACTTGATTTCTAATTTGTGTATTTGGACTCTTAATTGATCATCAAACTTTTAATTTTATTCAATTTGCCCCCTGATTTAGTCAATTTTAACTTTTGAAGTCTCGCGCCTTTTACGATTTAGTTATTGGTTTTGAATTTGTTCAGTCAAACCCCTAATTGGCTATCAAACTTTAATCTTTCACAATTAAACCATTAATGACCAATTAAACTTTTCAAAGTTTAATTTCAATCTTCAAACTTCAATTTCTTCCAATTAACACCTAAATTGACTTCAAAAAATTTATTTCCTTGCAATTAAGTCCTCAATAAAATTAGCCAAGCCTTCCAAAATCCTCATTAAATCCTTACTCATTCAAATTTGTATTTCTTTACCCCCAATACAAATATTTTTGCCAAATAGTTCTTTTGTCAATCAGCATTGGGTCACTAATTTTATCAATCTTGTACATTCTGGTCCTCTAATTTTTCACTTGTCATTTTGGTCCTTAACCACCAATTTGAGCAATCTTCGAGGCTTTCCTCATGTGTATCCTTTTGTATTTTCTTTTTTTATATATATATTTTTATTAATTTTTTGTAGGGTCAAAAATAGGTAACACCATATGTGACCATGAAACAATATAACATGGAAAAAGGTTGCTAAGTACTATTAATGTCAAATTTGATCCCTTTTCTTTTAATCCTGTCATATGCAATGATTTTAAACTTTTTCATGCAAAATCAACTTGTCATGAAATGTCAAAATAATTTATGACACCTCGGACACATATAAAAATGAAATCTAAAGAGAACATAAAAACCTAGGACAACATAAAACAAACTTCCAAAGCCAAAATGAAAAATTCTTGTAGCTTGAAGATAAAAAAAAAATTAAGGAAACAAACTGTTCATGAATAAAAATTCATGAGAGAATGTACGGTAAAGTAACAATAAAACAACGACCTCTTCTGATTTGTCTATTAATGTTAATGTAATAACATCTTAGAGATGGACAAAAAAAGATCTTTTTGATGGGTATTATTGCTTTTAACAAGATTTTTTTAAAAATAATTGATAAAATAATACAGTTAGAAAAATAATGGGAAAAACAACACAATTTATACATGTCTCAATTGCAAAATACAACATTCAAACTTGTTGTGATTCAAATACGAGATATTTAAAAGAAATTATGAAATGTACTGCATAAATTACGACGCGGTGAGAGAAAAAGAAAGAAAGAGACACTTGAGGTATATCGAAACTCCGATTACGACATCTCCAGTATCATCAAAAAAATTTTGACGAAACAAATTCAATGATACTAGGAAAGGTCACCAACGATGATATAATTGAGTCACACTTGTCGTTCAAAGACTGCAATTGACTCAATTGTCTTTGGTAACAAGTGTTTGATCACTATTTGTGATATTTTTTTTGATGTTGTTGAAATTTATGTCATAAAAATATTTTCAATGATTCTGTTAATGTAGTAATCGGGGTTTTGAAGTACCTTTAAAATCTATTTTTTTTCTCTTATCTCTATATATATATATATAAAATTTGTACATCTTATTCTATATATATTTTTTAAATATTAGATTTCTAAATCGTGACTAATACTCATTTCAAGTTGCAACATATATAAACGATGTGATTTCACCATTTTTTTTAAAATTTTGCTATTTTACGAATTAAAAAAAAAACAGTGATACTTTTCGAAAAAGGAAAAAATCCTTGTAGACGGGAAAAGTTAAAAGAAGGAAAGGAAAAAGAATGTACCAAAAAGATCCATCGGAGAACAGAGATTCAATCAACATGGCAAAAAGGCTTACTTTCCCCGGATGGAGAGATGGCCCGCTAACAGCCACACGTACATCCATGGCCTTTCATTTCTGATCTGTTGCCATTGACACGTAGCATATATAGTAAAAACATAGAAGGGCAAGAGGGGCCCACATGGAGTGCCCTGGAGTGGATGCTGAATAAAAAAAGAGTGATAGAAGTGAGATGGACGATGGAGAATGATTCTGATACAGTGAAAGGACCCACAGAACCCCATCCCCATTCTCCATTGCACACGTATTATGTACGACACTCTGCCACTGGATGGATTCCTATAACAATAATAATAACACTGCAAATCTTTCTAATTTCGGATTTCACGCAACTCTCGCTTCCGCTTTCATCTTCTTCACCTTTTTTATTTTCTTTTAATTATTATTATCCGGTGCTCACACTTTTAAGTTTAAGCTATAGCTAGATCTCTAGTCGTAGAAAGAGAAAAGAAAAGAAAGAAATGGTGTACTGCGCTATATCAGGCGTACGTTTTCCTTGCCTTCCTTCAGTGTACAACACCAAGTCTCAATCAAGTTTCAATGGCGATCCTTTGTGTCGAAAGGGCCTCTCCTTTTTCTCGAAGAAAGACCCATCTTCTTGTAACTCTCCCTTCTATTTTTCTGCCAAAGGTTTTGCCTTTTATTTTTCAATATATATATATATATATATAAATGGTTTTGATTCTTGATCAATGATTTTGTTTGCAGTGAAGATGCTTGCTGGAAAGTCTTCTTACGATTCCGATTCCCCAAATTTAGCTGTTACTACTTCTACTGCTACAACAACAACCACACCGACACCTGAGAAAGTCCTTGTCCCCCCCCCGATGGCAACGCTTCAGAAGATCCTCTGGTTTGTCTTCTCCTTGTCCACGTGCTGCATACTACTTTTATGACGCAAGCTGTTGATTCTCAGTTTAGAGTGTTTTGCATTTGAAAACAAATCATGTTCTAGCATTTGATTTTTAAAGAAAATGAGATCCTTGCAGGGAAAAGCACAAAAAAAAAAAAGGAAGCAAAATGATGTGGAGCAAAACCCTTATGTTCAAGACTCCTACAAATTGAGAACTGGAGTCGACTCCCACCTTTTATTTTCTAAAGTTTTTTTTTTCTTTTTTATTACCACCACCTAAATTAGGAGCCAATACCATTCCTTTATGGTGGACCTTTAATCCCTTGCCTCATTTTGAACGAGTAATCTCTCCACGAGCCATTGAGCTGTACGAGCTATTATATATTCTAATCAAAATGAAGGGCACGGATGAATTTTCTATGGATATTTTCCACTTGTTTCTATGTACATATTCCCAAGTCTTTTTTTTTTTTTACCCTTTAGATTTCGATTACCTCATTCTTATTATATGCTTCTGGGAAATTCTCATCCTCAGAAAGCGTAGGCTATATTAACATGAAAAGCTGTTCTTTGGTTCAACAATTTCTTTTATCTGTATCCTCTTTTTTTTTTTTTTTAATTTCTTATCCCCTGCTAGATGGCAAGAGGTGGCTTCTTGTACATGGACATGTAATGTTCAAAGTAACCAAACAATGCAATTCATTACTAGCACGAGGATCTGTGAGGCACCAGTGGTGACTTGAGAATGGGAGAGGATAAAATTGCTATTTGAACATTTAAAAGGAAGTTACAGGATAAAAAAAAATTGGGAACTCTTGGATAGCCTAAACTTAGTCTCAACTTGAACCTGAAGCATGGTTATTTGCATGCCAGATGTTAAAAACTGTGACAATTTAAAGGTATTATATAGGCTCTTCTATTGTTCTTGCTTCATCAGGATCTTGTGATCTTTCCAATACTATAAAGGCTTGGATGATCTTGGGAAAATATATATATAAGAAAGGCCTGAGATTTTGGAAGGTGTAGGTAATAGATTCTCATTTTGAGAATTTGCATTTGCACGTTTTGAAACACATTGCAGGATCAATCTAGATATCGTTGAAGTTATAGGCCTACTTGACTGTCATCCTCATGATGACAGCTCCTTTGACAAAAATGCTTGGTGTAACTAAAGTCATGTCTCTTACAGTGTGTGTGAAAAAATGTGGTTGGCTGATTGGTCTATCTTGCTTATTCTTTAGTTTCTTGATGCCTTTGCCAGAAAACGGTGTTGATAGATTTAATGTCTGTTGATATCCAATTCCCACTTAAATCAGCGCCTCCTTTTACCAGTTTGATTCTCGTGTTAGGTACCTCATGATGTAGAGTGTCTAACAATGGAAGATAATCAGATTGTTGAAGACAAGGAAAAGCAGGAGACATCTACTCCTTTGAGTGAGTCAATAATCATTGGTAAAACTGAAGCCAAATCTAGGTCTATCCCCCCACCTGGCTCTGGGCAGAGAATATATGAAATAGATCCAAGTTTGACAGGTTTCCGTCAACATCTTGATTACCGGTGAGATACTCTATCTTTACTCGTGTAAGATATTTTTACGTTGAACTAAGTGTTGAGAGCTTAAAGTAAAACTAATAAATGAGCAATTGCTTCATGTTATATACTAAAGTTTTGGTGATCATATGTGATAATTCTCAGCATCAACATTTATCATTAGCTTTCTTAATATTGTTTTTTTTTCCTCTTAATATTGTTTTTTAGAAGTACATTTTTGAAGGTGTCTGTTTTTGATGATATCCTCAGTCTGCATTCATGTTAAAGATCAAACTCCAATAGATATTTCTTGCATTTTTTCAGACATATTTCTATTTCAACCTTTAGATAAAGTAGGACTATAGAAGTATCTATTTAAACAATAGCTTGAAATAGCTGACTAAGATTTCAAATGAATATCCTTCTACATCTTTTCCTCCCCAGTCCTCAGCATTTTTTGCCCTGATGATTCTTATAAACAAAGAGTAATATCATATGAAGTTTCAACTAATTTGTTAAGTGTGTTTACTTAATTCTTTGAAGACTGTTTGGATTTGTCTTTTCTCAATTTATATTAGATACTAATTCATTTTGTGCCATGGTATGCTAGCACTTTGGATACCTCTGCATCACCTAGAAATTTTTACTGTATTTTCTTTCCATATCCATTTATTGTTTTCATTATTTTCTCTGTATATGGATAGTGTAATTAACTTATGCACTAGCCCACATCATATTTTTTTTCTTTACTAAAATCATGCAAGATATTGCATGAAAAAGTGTTCGTTGTTTTCAATGCTGTTAGAGTCATACCAATGAACCCAAGTGCTATTTTTTCCTGAAAGGACCTAATATATGATATGATTGTCGAGTCTAGTTGTAAGGTTGAGGTGTGATTATTTCTTTGTTTAGAAACATGACAACTGCTGCCTGGAGAGAAGTGCTCCATGTATTCTCTCTTTTATAGTACAATACTCTGACGTTTGCTATCTTTAGACTAGCTTGTTCGTATATGTGTAGAAATATATTGATAGGTATATATATATATATATATATATATATATTTTCACGGTATGATTTTGAAGATGTTGATAAAGTTTTTGTAACATTATGTAGCTAATTTAATCTTTTCCTGATCGTAGATATTCACAGTACAAAAGAATTCGTGAAGAAATTGACAAGTATGAAGGTGGTTTGGAAGTGTTTTCTCGTGGCTATGAAAAGCTTGGTTTCATACGCAGGTATTCTACCTTTTTTATTTCTGCAGGTTGAAGTCCATTCATTTTCTAGTATTTTTGGCATAACCAATTGCACCTTTCATTTTTGCTGTTACATAATGCAATGTGTTTTCACTTATATTTTCTTTTGCAAAGTAAATGAGCTGTATCAAAAAATGAAACTAGTGACGAGATGATCTCAAAAGTGGAAAACACAACAGAAATTCTTGTAATTTTGTTTTGCATTGCAAATGTTTCTATTAGTGTGGTGACACTTTGGCCCTTGAGTTGATTGTTTTCAACATCAGAGGTTCTCACAAGAATTTTCAGTTGGTGTTGTGACACTTACATTTTTTTTTCTTTTAGTTCAGTGACTTTTGTTCTGAGGATAAGCATAGCACCCAAACTGCAAAGATGAGAGATGGGTCATCAAATGAACTGGGAAAAAAACTGACTAAAATTTTGTACCAAGGGTTAAGGTTCACAAATGTAGAAATAGTGCATTTGGATAGATTTAGGCAGATCTGTATGCATGTTGTGGTTCAAGAACAAATAAATGGGAAAAAAAATTCCCATGTCCTAGCCAGGCCTCTTATAAAGATTGTAAGGTTGTACTGGTCCCATGAATTGAATGCATAAACTGAGTTCTCTCACTTCATTGTGATGGCAATTGTTTAATTTACTTGCTCATCGCTTGTTTGTTTTCATATATGCTCTATTTGTTTCATTACCTATTATCATGCTTTATCTTAAAAAAACCATTAGTCTGCTATTCTAGTGTTTATTTTTTCTTTATAGCCAATCAATTTTAGTTTCCTCGGCACATCTCACTCTCACTGATTGTAATTTCTACTGGTTTCTCAGTGAAACAGGAATAACCTACAGGGAATGGGCACCAGGAGCTAAGGTCCGTGCTGTTTCGATTCTCTGTCATGTGGTCCTTAGTTTGTATAGTAAATCTCAGAGAAGGCAGTTATCTCAGGACTGCCTATTCTCAAATCTGATCTATTTAGTCATGGCACCTGTATTACTGAACAATTGGATGTATATTCAGGCACAAACAAAGGGCATATGCTGTTAATAGCATAAGCCTCTATAAATTTACATGAGAGGCTGCCCTTTTGTTCAGCATTTTAGTCAGAGACAATGTCCCTCCGAACTGATTCAAGCTAACAAATTGACTGGCTATGAGATGATTGTTTTTTGTTCCTGACAAATATGTTCGTACATTGACTAGTTACTATTTATTTCAGTGGGCAGCATTGATTGGAGATTTTAACAATTGGAATCCCAATGCAGATGTCATGACCCAGGTATGTTATCTATGCTTTTGCTTTATGTAGCATTGGATCCAATGATGGATATTTTCTGCATAATTCCAATGGTATTATTCATACTTGTTGGAATTGTCTGTTATCTTTTCAAATGATTGGTAAAGTGCATTGAAGCTTTGTTTCCCTTTCTTCTCCTGTACACTTCACAGCAACAGTCTTCTACTATCTGCTCATTTTTTTCAGATTCTGTTTACATAAACACATACATTACTCATTTTATTGATGGAGAAAAAAGGAAATCTTTATATTGGATTGCCCTACTATGGATTCTTTCTGTCTATTCCAACTCCTGCCTTTCTCATTTTCCTTTTCTGATCATTCTTCTGCAATAGAAAAGAAAAGAAAAATGTAAATATTGCTTTGATATGTCTTTGTTTGGAAATGGAAACTGGGAAAACTATTCATTTTACAGTTGTTTGAATCTGTAGTAGAATCTGAAAGCTTCAAGGATATGTCCAAATAATACATACTAGTACTAGTATGTTTAATTAACATATTGTTGAGAGTCTGGGTCGAAAGAGAAGCCAGTAAGAATATGCCATAATGATGGGTGTTTGCAGGATGTAATATCTTCATAGTTGTGTTTAAACTCCTTTTTTTTTCCTTGTTAGATCTATTGTACTATTTAAATTCCAAGCAACTGATTTATTATTTTACAGAATGAATTTGGTGTCTGGGAAGTGTTCCTTCCAAACAATGCAGATGGTTCACCACCAATTCCCCATGGTTCTCGAGTAAAGGTAACACATCTCAAGATCAAATACTAAAATCTTACCATGTAAATTAGAGTTTATGCATTAAACTTGATGCTCCTTGCTCATGAATTTTTTTCTGTGCTTGTCACTTTTGGCAAGCAAGAGAAATAAGTTTGCGACTTTCATTTGAAGTCTAAAAATGTGCATTTCCATACAAAGTGAGAGCTTCTAGGATTTTTTTGTCTCTTCTGGTTGTTTTCTTGAACTTTAAAAGAATACCAGGAGCCTCTTGCTCAGCACCCGGTGAATATCATGTGAAATCAAGCCGCTTTTACACAAGAAGAAAAGGATCTTTTGGCAGTGTAATTTTGTCTTCTTAACTTTGCTATTCAGTATTCATAACACAAGAAAAACAAACCGAATGTATGATATCGGCTTCAGCTTCATATTAGTTTCTTGCATTTAATTTAAGCTAGATCTTTTCATTTCCAGTCGGCTGCAAAAGGAGATGATTATAAGTATTATTCAAGGCCCTGAGCTTGTTTAGTTTTAAAAACTTTGCTCCGCTATTTAAATACATCAAAGATGGTGAATCTGTTTTTGATTGCGTGTTTGTAGATACGCATGGATACTCCTTCTGGCATTAAAGATTCTATTCCTGCTTGGATTAAGTTCTCAGTACAGGCTCCAGGAGAAATCCCATACAATGGCATTTATTATGATCCACCGGAGGAGGTACACTTCTTGCTTGGGTTTCTCATGGTTGCTGAATATATTGTGATGATTTGGACCTATATTTTGCATACACTATCACGAACTTAGGTTAAGGCAACAGAAAATGTCAATCTAAAAATAATGTTAGCAATAATTTAAGCAAGCCTTTGAGAGTTCAGGAAAAGGAATTGTCAGTGTTGATCCTAATCCTGAGCTATAGATTTTTAGGCAAGTGACCCCTCAAGCGACTAACTATGCACTTTGTTTGGGAGACTGAGAATTTGGAACATCAAGGAATAACTCCCTAAGTTTTCAAAATGTTGCACCAAATAATGTCCTCACTTTCTAATTTTACTGTATATTACTATTGAAAAACAAACAGGTTTCAAAGTTTAAAATTGTTAGTTAGAGCCATACAAGTCAAACATTATTAGTATTTTCAGACTGCCTCAAGGGTAAGAAAGCATTCCAAAGGTCTTGAGATTTAGGGGAGTTTTTCAGCATAAAGGATGAGGAGTGCAAGGAAGATTGGCTATGCTTGGATGGATAGTTTGAGGAGGGTGCGAGGGGAGGAGGGTTTGTGGACGGCAGTATGGTTTTTTACATGGTTGTGAGGCGAAGATTGATAGAGAAAGGGAGGGACAGAAAATACTTGCTCAAATACAAGGCTGGACTGTGTCTTGGTCTAGTATTAGAATCATAATTACCATATAGTCAGGTGGTTGAATCCTGGGAAACTCAATTATTAAAATTAATAGTTCCATATACACATGATCCATCCACTTTCAAAGACCAGATGGGCTTTCTGCATCTGTTTGGGTGGCTGGGGAATCTCCTTTCTGAGATTAAAAAGGAATCAGTATGTGTGTATCATGCTAAGACTACAAGGGCTAGTGAGGTTGTTTCAAAACAACTTATTGATCAATGCCAATTTTTCAACGGTCAATTTAAATATCCAAATAACTCAGCAAAGAGTAGCCTTTTCCTGAAATTTTTAGGTGCTGGTACTGTTGCATCTAGTAACACATACTCGGAGCCTTCAGACCCAGTTATTAATGGTCTAACAGGCTGGTGCATGCGCAGAAAGAAGTTTTGGAATGGCTCAAAAGAAGTGTTGTTATAGTACATACTCCTAAAGTGGCCCTGCCATAGTAAGTTCTGGTCCATTCCATTGCAGGATAAGACCTGTGGGAGGTATCATTGCAGCTCACATTTGACTCCCTTGATGATACGGGTCAAATACTCTAAACTGCTAGTGGTTGCTTAGGTTTTTATTTATGATTGGTTAGACCATGGATAGCAAAGACATTGGTTTAGATCGTTATATTTGGGGTGAATGAGCTCAAGAGTCTTATATTATCAATTTTGTTTTAATGACACTCATTTTTTTAAATTTCTTAATCCAATCACTGTACTACTGATTCGTCAATACTATTGGACCACCTGTCACTTATGGCGTTATTTGTCTGTTAATTTTGGAATAATTTTGGAATATGCTCTTTATATTTGAAAAAAGTCATAAAAAATAAGAAATAGATAATGAATTCTAAAAGCTTACAAACATTAAAATTATAAATATTAAAGTCCTAACAATGATTATTAGCCCTTGCATATAATTAATCATTTTAGAAATTAAAAAGAAAATTAAACTAATAAAAAATAAGATAATCAATTCACATTAAAAAAATAAATGAAAACAAAATCTAAACTAAATTGTTTTAAAAAAAAGACATGTCTAGATTTTCTCTCGCATTTTTTTCATGAAAACCAAACTATTACAAACCACTGTCCAAATTCTTATGTATTTCATTAAAAAATCCAATTTTGTTACATGGTTTCCAACTTTTTTACTATATGAACTTTTTTTAGAGATAGTTGTTTGATAATAGAAGGGTTGTGCTAGTGACTTAAAGTTTGTTTGGGATTTAGTTGAATTTCTTATAATTTTTTAAACTTGTGCGATAATGAAAGGTTGTAATGGAAAGGATTTTTATTATTTAATTGAGCCTTTTGTTTCTTTCTTATTTTCACTCAATTTCATAATTTGTTTTTGTTTTACAATTTTAATTAATAAAAATGTAATTATAAATCAAGGAATGATAAATTGGTCGGTTATAGTTTTGTCAATTTTATTTATTTGGTTCTCATATTTTCATTTTATGCTGTTAACATTTTTTTTAAAAAGAATAATTTATTTCTTATTTTTATATGATATTTTTCTAATATAAATAAGTATATTCCAAAAACTATTTCAAAGTTATTGGTTAAACAATACCGTTAGTGATGGAAGGAATAACATTATGGACAAAACAATGGTACAAAGGTTGAATTAAGAAATCTCAAAGATGAGGGACCTCATCAAGATAAAATCGATAATATAGGGATAAGATAGGGATCCTCATGCTTGTTAACCCATTATATTTTCTTAAGAATTCATGGTGCTCTGCTTTATGCTCACTGCCCAGATGTTTTCTAGTCTTTAGTCTCCTGTGTTTGCCTTGAGTTTTGATGATTGCCATGGATAGAAAAATCATCAATCAAACCATTTCTGTAATAAACAATGGTGGTAGTTTTGTTGTCCAAATATATGAAGATTAGCACATGTTTTTACCTTTTCCGGAGGTGTTACACTCCCAATGAGATGTGCCAACCATTGATAAGCAACAATTCTTCCAATGCAAATGATTCTCATATCATGTTGGAGAATCTATTGCAGATGGCAACACTTCGTTGCTCCAAACAACCTAGATAATCCATTAGAGGGGTACATTGATGCTGCAGATGGGCTTTCCATGGATAAACAGGGGAAATTCAAATACATGGGAAATGCCACAGGCCCCTAGGCAGCATGGACGGTCAAGGTCTTTGTGTTTCTGAAGTTTGTCTTGGAGATGGCATAGAAGGCTTTTACCTCTCCTTTGGGATTGGTTTGGACCAACTCTTTATGCCTGCTTCTTAAGTCCCATCTCAAGCAGCTTTCCAGTCCTTCATTTGTTCAACCATGAGAATATAACAAGATTCACACTTCTCCCTTGCCAATTTCTTTGCCCCATGTCTCGTTTCCAGCACCATACAATAGTCAAAGTTCTTTGAGTGATGATTTTCACATTCCCTTAATTGTGTTGAGAAAGGGAAGAAGAAATAAGGTTGAAGCCAGGAAAAAGAAAAGAAACATCTATATTTGTATCTCGAGGCTATTTTCTCAAAGATTAGCCATGTTGCTTATAAGGTTTAAAAAGTTAAAATCAATTGATGTTTAGTGCAGTAAGAATGTTTGCTGCTGATGAAAAGATGGTGGTGGATAATAGAATGTCGGAGCCCATCAATGAAGTCTTGGAGACTTTGAACTTAGATGAAACCTTGGTTATTATAGTTAAGAGAAGGATTGGCTTTTTAAAGATTTCCAACTCACTCTTCATGATGATCAAGTGTGGCCGGCCATGAAGGGTATCGAAGAGTTCCTTGTTTTTGATTGCAGTCTTTCTTGGGTCTGTTGGTCCTTGTTTCTCCTGATCTGGGCACCATTATGTCGTATGAAAGCATGTTTCCAATTTCTTGTGTTGTAACTTTGGGCCCCCCAGCACTTTTGTTGTGTTGGTTGTTTAGTATCTTAGGCTCTTTACCCTGTGTGTTTGTCTTAGCTGGGCCTTGCTCTCTCTAGGTTGTAGCTTGCTGTCATGTCTTATTTTCATCCATGTGAGTTATAATGGTGGTAGTGGTGCTCTTTAGTTTTGTCCGGCTTGGTGTTGCCTTATCACCCATCTTTGTTTCCTTTTTTCCTTTCTGTCTAATAAAGAGTACTACTTGATTTATGAAAAAGAAGAAGAAGAAGCAAGTTGAAGATTCAGATGATTCTACAAAAGAATGATCCTTAGAAGAAGAAGCCATCCTGGATTACTTCTTTGTCCAGCAACTCACAAGTCATGAGCCTCTTGTCATTCATGATCTTAGTGAAATCTATAAGCTACTCACTACAACACCAATGGTCAATAAAATCAGTCATCATATTGAACAAGCATCAGATCTAAAAACTTAAGCTTTGAAGTAGAAGCCAAATGCATAAATATCATAACAACTATGCTTGAATAATCCATGTTATTAGTTGTGGCTTTAATTTGTGTTCATTTGAGAACCAACAAGCATTAGCTGTGGTTCATGATGTAAAACACTCAAGATTGTATTAAATGATTGAAAATCTATTCCATTTTCTTCATAATTTCTGTTTGAGGTCTGTGGCTTTGCACTTTGATGCTATTGCTTACTTCTTTGCAGGAAAAGTATATATTCAAACATCCTCAACCAAAGAGACCAAAGTCACTTAGGATTTATGAAGCTCATGTCGGAATGAGTAGTACGGTGTGCATCTTCTCCCATTATGTCTCATGTTACAAGCTCTTATTCACTGCTTCCTTGTACTGGTGATTAAAATCATTCATGATTGGATGGTGTTCAAACATGTAGAGCTGTTTTATATCTTGGCAAATATTTATTAAAAAGAAATTGGGAGTTAATGCAGAATGCTTCTTTGACTTGTCATGGTAGAAGTATCTACAAATGCCTCTATAATGATGGAGCATGACCAGTCACTATACTCATGCTTCACTAATCCTGCCAAATAGTGCAAGATGACATTTTCTTAAAGAACAGTGATCTGTACCAGCAACCTTGTTCAGGGTTCTGGTCCTCCTCAAAGCCTGGACAATGCGATATGCCCGAAACCATATTGTCTTGCCCTTGCATGATTGAACAAACACCAATCAAAGGCAATGGTTCAGGGTACTGTCATAGTGATTATTTTTACTACATACTTCTGATTTCCTTCTTTCAATTACCACGCCAAATTTTTACAATTTATGTATTTTGTTGAAATATCTCTGCATGATGAGAATGGTTAGGTTATAGATCTTAATACATTATGGCATGACCTTTATTTGGACTCTTTAATCTTTCTCTTTTATTCCTATTTAATTTGCAGCCTCTTCATTCTATCCCTCGTAATTTTGCCACTTCTTAAATGCAGGAGCCATTAATCAACACATATGCCAACTTTAGAGATGATGTGCTTCCTCGGATTAAAAAACTTGGTTATAATGCTGTTCAGATTATGGCTATTCAAGAGCATTCATATTATGCTAGTTTTGGGTATTTCCTTTATTTAGGATAAAGCTCCACCTTCTATTATTCCCCTCTTTTCTTTTACATGTATATTTTCCCAAAGCTTGGTGTTCATTAGCATAGTGGGCAGTTTTTGCTTCCCTGTAAACTCACAAATTCCTTTTGATGATATGAAGGTACCATGTCACAAATTATTTTGCACCCTGTAGTCGATGTGGAACCCCTGATGATCTGAAGTCTCTAATAGATAGAGCTCACGAGTTAGGTCTGCTTGTTCTCATGGATATTGTTCACAGGTAACTTTCCATTAAGTACAATATGTAGAAATGACTGGTGTAGACTCAAAACTTTAAATTCTGATGATTTTGGCGAATTGACTTCTATAAATTAAAGAGGAAGAAACAAACTTGAAAAATGCATGAGTTATGGAAATTATTATTTGGGTGTAGTGGCTTTCAAATGTTCATTCTTGAATAACCACTATTTACATCTTTGTATTTTAGTATTTATTAGAAAAGTTTGAGCCATCTTAAAGTAAGAATATGTTCTGAAGATTAATTGGAATCTTGAGATGAAGAGTCATTCATCTAGGGTTCTGTGCAGGAATACATGAATCATAACCTTCATTAATCCGTAGCATTTATTTATTTTTCACTAAACCATGTCTTTGAGACAAGTCATCAATGGGCAAGAACAGAACCTATCATTTGTGAACTCATCATGCTATCATTCAGTAAGTTTGGTATGATAGCAGCTCTTTTCTGAAGTGCGCTTGCTAATATTTTGGGTGTCACTTATTCTGTTTGATTGGATAAATAACTTTTTTAATGCTTTTATTCAATCTTTCATTCCATAAATCATAGTGAACATTCATTACCGATTATTACTTGATCTCCTAGTAATAATCTTTCTTTTGGTTGACAACTAATATCAAATGAATCCAGCCATGCATCGAACAATACTTTGGATGGTTTGAATATGTTCGATGGAACTGATAATCAGTACTTCCACTCTGGTTCACGGGGACATCATTGGATGTGGGACTCTCGCCTTTTCAACTATGGGAGCTGGGAAGTATGTGCTTGTTTGAATCTTCAGCAACAGTATTTGTCTGGAATTTTTATTTTTCATTTGTCTTTTTCTTATAGTTGGTGAGGACTAAATACTTGCTCATTGGTTTATAGGTACTGAGGTTTCTTCTTTCAAATGCAAGATGGTGGCTGGATGAATATAAGTTTGATGGGTTCAGATTTGATGGTGTGACTTCGATGATGTACACCCACCATGGGTTGCAGGTATCATTTAGGTTCTTTAGGGTATATTATTTTTGTTTGCCTAATCAGGTAACAATCTCTCAAGTTCTATGAAGCCTTGGATGTGCTCAATTAGAGGGATAAAAGTTATAGATGCTTGATTCTTAAACCTTATGTGACTACTATGGCTAGGCTCATTATGCTTATTTTGATGTTTCCTTTTAGCTCTATTAGGGCTATGGGTGGTGGAACTTAATTGTTTGGTGTTCTATTTGACTTATGATTGAATGACAGATATTTTCTTTGGTTATTTTTTCCAACTTGATGCAGATGACTTTTACTGGAAACTACAATGAGTACTTTGGATATGCAACTGACATAGATGCTGTCGTATATCTGATGGTTGTTAATGATATGATTCATGGTCTCTTCCCTGAGGCTGTTAGCATTGGTGAAGATGTAAGTTTTTGCCCCCTAGAGGAATCAACAGCTACAGTTAATCCAATGCCAGACCTCTCTGCTTGCTCATGTTTATAATTTTCTTTTTTACTTTGCAGGTCAGTGGAATGCCAACATTCTGCATTCCTGTCCAAGATGGTGGCGTGGGATTTGATTATCGCCTCCACATGGCCATTGCTGATAAATGGATTGAGCTTCTCCAGTATGTTGCCACTGAAACTCTCCAACCTCTTTTTGACTGCCTTGAATCTGCATCTTCTTGTTTGATGCTATTTTAAGGTCTTTTCTGGCAGTCACTTTCTATTTGTACTGGGTGTAGGAAGAAGGATGAAGACTGGAGAATGGGTGACATTGTACACACTCTCACTAACAGAAGGTGGCTGGAAAAGTGTGTTTCATATGCTGAAAGTCATGACCAAGCTCTTGTTGGTGACAAGACCATTGCATTCTGGTTGATGGACAAGGTTATATGAGTTCTTTCCCATCATTCCAAAATCAAAATTTATGCACATGTTTATTAGAGAATATTGTTTTTCTCTTGACTGTTTACACCAGTGGGAGAAATGATGCAGTAGGTAGAAAAGAAAAATAATGGTTAACATTTGAACAAGTTTAAAGTTTGAAGAAGAGAATGAGGTGCAGGGTTTGTAGAAATTCTAACTATTGTAAATATTAATTAAACTGATTTGTCTTCTACAATACCTCTGATAGCCTATTTATTGTAGTTATAACCATTGTAGGAATAGAAATTGCCACAAATCCTAGTTGACTACTATCATTAAATGTCAGATATACATAACTAGATCGAAATAACATAAGGATTTGTGAAACTAAAAAAGAACACCAAAATCAGTAAGGAAAACAAACTTTTCTTCGCAATCCCCTTGGAGAACTTGACTCTAGCAAGAAGACTTTTTGCATCTGGTGCATATATCTAGGGATTAGCTTTCTTTATTCATCTTATTTTATCAGAGTACTTTCTTCAGAGTTGAAGTAGGGTGAGGGAGGAAACCAGCAATCACTGCAGATATAATGGCTAAAACTATAAGAAAATTGAAGCTCAAACTTATAAACATTGATTTGCCGGTTTGTAGAGAAACCTCTACAGTATATTTATAGGAAATAAAAGATGTTTGTAAATTAGCCAAAGCAACCTTATTTATATTAGTTCCAAGTCTAAATCCTGATCCTTATAGAGTGAATCACATTTCAAAGTTACATGAAAATTGAAAAACCCAAATAACTAGAGGATTCCTAAACTAAACAACAACACTAAAATTACCAAGGAAAATATAAATTCTTCCAAAAGTTCATGTGCCAATCAATGGATGCAGGGTGGCAAGAGGAAAACAATAGAAACAGAAAATTCAGCACTGTTATGGCTAAAACTAGAAGGATATTGAAGCTGGAACAGGATAATAAGTTTAGGGCTTGCCATTAAACCTTTAAAATTTGAATAGATCTACATCCATCTTCTATCTGACCATTAAATTGATAAAGTTTTTGAAGTTGTTGAGTAATTGTAGGCATGATCCCTTTCAATTATAGTGTCATGTCAGCAATACAATTTTTTTTTTCTAGGCACACTGCTTGAACCATTAGGATGTTACTATTTAGGGACTCCAAAATGTGTCATTTTATTTGTATTTATCGAAGGAAAACATGTCATTCTATTTTTTTTTTTGTGTTATTTCATCTTAAACATTTGGCATGAGGAAAAAAACACAAAGTCTTAAATTCTTGGGATGAGACACCATGTCGTTTTGCTTTATATATAAATGTTTTCCTATAGAGCAGTGATCCCAAAAGTTACAAACTCCCAAGTTATTAAAAAATTTACCATTTTCTACTATATTTTTCTGTTTTTCTTCCTACTCCACATCATAAAACCCTATGGTTTATCAAGCTGGGAATCAGTCTTCTAATTCTCCATTTGTCTCAGGATATGTACGACTTCATGGCTCTTGATAGACCATCAACTCCTCTTGTAGATCGTGGAATAGCATTGCACAAAATGATTCGGCTTATTACCATGGGTTTAGGAGGAGAAGGATATTTGAATTTTTATGGGAAATGAGTTTGGACACCCTGGTAAGAATATTTATGAATTTTATTACCATGGTTATTACTATTCTTTAATGTCTTCTTATTGGTTCTATCATCATTTAATGAATTTTTATTAAATTGGTAGCTTTTATAATGTCGGTGTACTTTTCTTTTATTCTTCTCAGAGTGGATTGATTTCCCAAGGGGCGATCAGCGCCTTCCTACTGGTAAAATTATTCCAGGCAATAATAACAGTTTCGATAAATGCCGGCGTAGATTTGATCTAGTAAGTTTATGCCTGATTTTGAAACCTAATCTGACCATTGCAGTTTATTCTTGGCTCAATTGGAGCTTGAAAAAGTGTTGGTCTTAATAACCATTACTTGCACTGAAAAAACAAACTGATGAACCCACGAGGAATTTTAAGAATTGTTGAAACAAAGTAGCTCTTCCACCGTGGTTTCTGGAATTTACTCACATCTGACTTGTGTTGATTTTTCATGCGTGCCCAGGGGGATGCAGAATATCTAAGATACCATGGAATGCAAGAATTTGATCAGGCAATGCAGCATCTTGAAGAAATCTATGGTGTAAGTTCCTATCATACTGTTATGTAGCATAGTTTTGGCTGCTGGTGAGCTGCATTTATGGATTATGAACTTATATTTATTTATTTGCTTGAATGCATCTTATATTAAGCAAGGTAAAGGAGCCAGTGTCTCCATATTCTAGCTTGATTCGTTTTTTCTATTTCATGTCTGTGGGCTGAGATGGTGGAAGCCTGCAATTATTTACTTGTATCACATGGTTTCAAATCTCTGCAAGATATTGCAAAGCAAAGCGTATCTCATTAACCTGTAAGAGAGTTGAAATCATTTCAAACCATGTCCCACCATACCACATTCCAATAGCAACATATTTGCAAACATTGAGCTATATTTTTCTCTTTTCATAAGAAAATTCAACTTTTCTTTCTAGGTCTTCAAACACACTGGTACTGTTCTTTTTAACTGTTACACTTGACTATTTATTTTAAAAATATATTGACAAGCTACTTTAACTCTAATCGAGATTAGAAAAAATATTCTCCATCTTGCTTGTGAAACAGCTACGGTTTAAGCAGATTGTTCACATTTAAAAGTCTTTCACATTTTAAAGTCTTTTTAAATGTACTTCATTTCCCAAATATTTTTTTCTGTTCACTTCTCTTGGTTTGGAATTTTAGAGTTTTACACACTGAAAATTAGCTGACTATATCTGTCCTTGAAATTGCTTTATCTTTGGTGCTTAATTTAGACTGTTGAACCCCATCCCCAACAAAGGATCATTCTCACCTTCATTTCTATTTCAATTATAGGCATGAAATACCGAACCAGCAAATCTATGAGTTTGCTACCCTGTGCTTGCAAAATTTAAGATAAATGTGAAAAATAAATTAAAAATGTTAAGGCTTAAATGGTAACTGTTTTTGCAGTTCATGACATCTGAGCACCAATATATATCACGGAAAAATGAAGGGGATCGAGTTATTGTCTTCGAAAGAGGGAACTTGGTTTTTGTCTTTAATTTTCATTGGACCAACAGTTATTCAGATTACCGAGTAGGCTGCTTAAAGCCAGGAAAGTACAAGGTATTCACTGTAACCTTTTCTATATGCTTGCACAAGTAATAAAGGTTATGAAAATTAAAAAAAAAAAAAATCAACAGTGCTAATTGTGCCCTTCCTTTTGTATGCTCAGTATTGATTAATCTATGTTTAGGAATGTGTAGGCTTTCAATTCAGTTCAGTTCTGTTTATAGATATCTTGTAAATCCCCAGCATTTTAAAACTTGTAATCTAGTTGATGCCTCGTGCTGTGCTAGTTTGCCTCAAATTTTCCACTTCTATTTATAAAACACATTTTGTTCTTTGCTTGCAGATTGTTTTAGATTCTGATGATCCATTGTTTGGAGGCTTCAAAAGGCTTGATCAGGATGCTGAGTACTTCAGCTCAGTAAGAAAATTCTCTCAAGTTTGTGAATTTAGTTTCATCCTCATCCGTCTTCCACTGGGCAATTCCTTGTAAATATTAGAATATTTGTCAACATTTATGTGGTGATTGTGCAGGAAGGGTGGTATGATGACCGGCCTCGTTCCTTCCTGGTGTATGCACCTAGTAGAACGGCTGTGGTCTATGCTCTGGTGGAGGATGAATTGGAACCTGCTGAGAGTGAAAATGAACCTGCTGAGGGCTGATATTGATCTCAACAAAGCCTTTCTCGATTTAGGAATGGCATCAGGCATCTTCAATCGACATAGTACATGGAGGACCATGATTTAAGTCAATCCTAGTGCCGTTGCCAGCATTTTGTCATCCAAGCACAGCCAAGAAAAACGAGCAAAGGCAGAGATTATGCGAATTGTTAATCAGTAGATCAAAAGAAAGACCAAACAATGTTGAACATGTAGAAAATTTTGTCTGACATCTGTGTAGTATTTGCTGGTCAAGTCATCGTGCCCCTCCAAGTTCAAACCAGGCCTCTTCTTGTATAGGCACATTGTGATGCTCCTGTAAATAACGGCGCATTTATAATAAAATGTGATTGTCTGATTAGTTTTTCTCATGCGAGTGTTGTGCTGATTAATGGCGCTCGTGAGGGTAGCAGTCACCGGGTGGCTATTCAATTTGGAGATTTGATTTTTATTATCATACATGTTGCCTGACCTGTCTCATTTTGTTTCCATGTATGCAGAAGCTTGGCCTTTTTAACCTTTTTTAATGTGCCAGGGAAGTAGCATTTTTTTCTTTTATGGTGTTTTGAACTGCCATTGCTTCTGGTTACCGTAGCCATGGCCAGAAAAGGTAGTTGCTGGAAACAAGGCATGTGTTTCCAGGCCATCATTTTCTGCTCCTTAAATCTAAATTATTAAATTTAAATAATTTAGATTGAATGAAAATGATTTATTACATGATAAAATGGCGACAAATTATTTTTTCATTTAATTTAAGTCATTGAATACCGGATTAATGGTGAGATTTAAACCATAACGGGTGATGACATGAGCTGATTTAAATTGAATAATGAAGCATAATTACGCAAGAGCGTAACACGAAAGAAAAAAGATGGATAACCTGGAAGGCTGCAACTACAAGCCTATATATGGATTAAAGGACCAGGCACCTGATTTGCCTCAACTTCATGCATGTCTGAGCCGTCAGATGAGAAGGTTACCTTCAGCCAAGGCACTCATCACATTAAACATAACAAGCAAATCATGACATGATTTCAATCAAATAACACAACACACCGTCCACTGAAAGATTTTGACTAGGATGTCTGTAGCAACCAGAAAACCCAACATTATTAGTTAATGCACGTATTGATGTGTGTGTGTGTGTGTGTGTGTGTGTGTGTCTATGCTGCATGTGTTACTACACCACAAACTAACCTAAAATAGATCAAGTTTCAGAAACAGTGGGGCGAGATAACTGGTGCAGAACATTCGTGGGAGATGAGTTTGGTAGTGGAGGACCTCAGCGCCTCAGCTAGAGGTCCCCCATTGAAGTCACCACCTGGTTTGTAATTTTTGTGCCCCATCCTGCAGCAGCCCAATTGCTTGTATTGCCTCTAGGGATCGGGGCTGGGACTGGCTCCGGCTCCTCCTCTGCAATATTATTCCCAGTGGACAATTTCAATGACACATCTGATGCTGGTGAGTTTCCAGGCATTGAAACGGAGAGGCAGGTTAAAGAGTTCATTGAGCTTCCAGCATTCATATTGTCGGATTCATCAACGGATCGTGGCCAGTCATCAAAAAAATGCCACAGAATGTGGCCATCAGACCTGTTACCAACCTCATTTGGAGGTGGTGGTCCAATTAAGCCCTTGCTTTCAGTTTCGGAGCTGCAATAAGGGTGAGCAAGAAGATTAAAGCAAAAACAAAACAATGAAAAGTTAGTCTGGGTCCAATTCTTTCAGTTTGAGACATATTTCTAAGAATTTCTAAACTGGGGTCGGTCCCATCAATTAAGGACATTATTCGAGATTCCATCATCATGTTTCCTCCTAGTTAGTTGAAAATTCTGCTTAAACTAACTTGTTTCTTAAATCCAGAGGATCATCCACAAGAATATCTTTGATGAGGTTATTAAATCATTAAATTAAAGCCTGGCTGCAAGATTACCTATGATTGAGATGAATGGAAGGGGATTCTAGTGTATGCGAAAAATGAGTCTCATTGACCACCTCTGATATGGTTGGTGTCGTACTGCAATTGAAAGCAGCAGCTGATGCGGTACCACCCGCACCTCCAATACCAATGCAAGTGATGTTAGTGGATATTGTAGGTGTGGGATTTTCCACAGGCTTTCTTGAACGGTTGCGGCCACGGTGCAAGTGGCGCTCGCAATACTTGTGCCCTGCCACCACGTCTCTGGAGCACCGCCATTTCTTCCCATCTGTTCTCCGGCACCGACCTGGCTCCGGATCCATGGCTGCTCTTCCCCAATACCCTGTTTGCAATACTACGTACTGACGATATTAAACCACGTTGATATATATGGGCAAACAGTAATCAGTTAACTATATAACCACACAACTCCGCATTTTTTTAGAGAGGTTTTGGTTATAAGCGCTTACAAGATGGCTGATAATAAGAGCAATGTAGTTGAAGAGGATGATGGAGGAAATATGGAGGAGAGTGAGAATGAAGAAGGGTTTTCTTGATTGGTTGGAGGAGCTCCGGAGGAATAGCTGCACCGGCTAACATGAATCTGTAGATCAAAGCCTGCAGCTCTAGCTCTTGCCACTGTTCCAGGCTAAAGTAATTCCCCATGATCTCTAACAAGCAGAACAAGCACCATTCACAAAAGGAAAAGAAACTTATATCAACTAGAATTGATGAAGGGAGTAAATTGAGTACGTAACATTTGAAGCAAACCATGAAACTTTCTTTAATTAGGTGAGGAAGGGGGGGGTGCAAGAAAAGTCAAAGAGTAAACTTACTAGGAAGTCTGGTGTTTGCAGCTGTGTTTGAATCAGGAAATGCTGACAGGTTACTGGTTTTGCAGCTGGGCTCAGGTAGAAACAAAGGGAAGGCAGCAGACCCAGATGAGTGTGGATGTTGTTGTGGTTGATGGGGATCCATGAGGAGTTTTGGCATCTTTGCAGAGGGTTGTTGCCCTGACTCCTCATGCTGGTTTCTCCATTGCTTCAGATGGAAGTCCATGGATAGATAGATTTGTTTGGATTGGTTGCTTTCTGTTTGATTGGTTTTTAATATAGCTTTGTTTGGTCTTTGCGTGTTGAGAATGCTTGCAAAAGCTCTCACATCGGCTTCTTTGTTTGGTATTATGGCAGGCCAGAGTGAGTTCTGACAAGATGGACCACCCTTTCGGGGGCACTTGAGAAAATGTCAGTCAGACAAGACAGGTGAGAGTAAAAAGAGAGCCAAAATATAATAAACAAATCTTCAACATGTAAGGGAGATTGAATTAGCTTGCAGAGCTGCCGTCCTCTTTCTGTCCCTCTCTAAGCTTTTCTCTGGAAACAGCACATGAGAGTTCTGAGAGAGAAACCAGAGTACAGAGTTACCCTATCACTTTGCTGTATCAGAAAAACCCTTTTTGTTACTTACAGTATTATTATATCAATGCCCGAGTCCGATAAAATCTTATTGATTTGTTAGATTAAAAAACAATTTGAACAAGTCACAAGAAAATATTTTTAATTAAAAAAAAATTAAAAAGGATATTTAAAAAAATATAAAAAAACAATATATTTAATGACTCAAATCAATTTAGGTTAACCTATTAAATCTATTATCAGTTATAAGATCCCAATAATTCTATAAAAAAATAATTATTAAACTCAATTTTTAATTAACATGATGACAAATGATAAAATTAAAAATAAAATTCAACTAAAAAAATAGGGCTAACTGCTAAATATGGATCATAAGATCGAAATAACCCAATAGAAAAAAAAAATTAAAGCTCAATCCTCAATTAATTCAATGTTAAATGATCAAATTATAAAAATTCAATTAAAAAAGAATACAAAAAACCATCGAGTCAATTGACCTAATTAAGTGACCCAGGTAATGAGACGAGGATAACCTCATTAAGCACAAACCAAAACAAATTATGAAGTCTAATTTTCAATCAATCCAATATTAAAGGATAAAAATTAAAAAAAATCAACTAAAAGATGACACAAATATGACTAGAGTCAACCCGAGGGTTAACCTACCAAACCTGGGTCAAGAAATCTGGATAAATCGATAGAAAGAAAAATTGAAAGAAAAATATAAAGTTCAATTCTCAATCAACCCAATATTTAAGGATAAAATTAAAAAAATCAACTAAAAATGACAAAAATATGACTAAGAGTCAACGGGTTAACCTACAAACCCGAGGGTTAAAGAAATCGGGGTAAATTGATAGAAAGAAAAATTGAAAGAAAATATAAAGTTCAATTCTCAATCAATCTAGTTTTGAAGGATGAAATTGAAAAAAATAATTATTACAAAAATACAATAAAAAACGCGAGTCAACTTGACTAACACATAAAACTTTCAACTAGGGTTATGAGACCATGATAACCCTATAGAAAAAAAATTATGAAATAATTTTAAAGCACATTCTCAATAAACTCAATCTTGAAGGATGAAGTTGAGAAAAAAAAAATTAATTAAAAAAATGACACAAAAAATATCCGAGCCAACACGACTAACCTGCAAACTGCGGCCCAAGTCATGAGACCATGATAATCCTATAGAAACTAAATAAGAAAACAATTACGAAACCTAATTCTTAATCAATTCAATATTAAATGATGAAGTTGCAAAAAAATATAATTAAAAAAATGACTTGAGTCAACACATCTAACTCTGCAAAACTCGTGACCCTGAGTCATGAGACCAGGATAACTCCATAGAAAATAAATAAAAATAAATTATGAAATTCAATACCTAGTAAACCCAATGAAGGATGAAATTAGAAAACAAATGAAGCTTGAAATTAAAAAAAAAAAGTAAAAAATATTGAGTACCAAAATGAAAATAGACTTGGCTTTTAACTGTTCATTGATATAGTAAAAAACCAAGCCCTTTTAATATATGCTAAATTAGTGATCTGCGCTACATCGTAGGCCAGTCTAAATTTTTTTAGATGAACCATAAAAAAAACATTCGACAATAATCAATTAAAAGAAATGAACCATTGATATCGTGCCCAGAAGAAGAAGAAAAAATTCTCTTAATTTACTTTTTTTGGTTGGGAATTACATTAATTCCTTCTCAAAATTAGTCTTTTATTTTACTTTAGAGCTTTCTCGCATTACTTTTATCAAGGACACCATTTTATTTTACAATTTCACCGAGTCAATAAACTTTATTGGCTTAACATCAAGTGTTAAATCTTCTTGAATTTCCTTTGGCACTTGTGGTAAAACCTATGAAGGATTTACTTTTGCATTCCAAAGTAAAGATAAATGAAACACATCATGTATCTTCGATAAATAAACCAATAAGGTTAACAGATAGAACATTGGTCCAATCATATCTATAATTCTAAAAGGATTGATATATCTTGGTGCCGACTTCTTTTTCTTCCTAAATCAAATTACATTCTTCAGGACATAACCTTTAAGAATGCTTGATCCCCCAGTTCAAACTCAAGATCTTCTTTAATTTTCAACATAAATTTTCTATCTATTTTGGCTTCTTTCATTAGTGCTCTAATCATTTGGATCTTATATGTGGTTATTTGTACTAGTTCCAACCTTACTAGTTTCCTTTCTCCCACTTCATCCTAACATAAAGGAGTTCGACACCTTCTCCTATAAAGTGCTTTAAACATTGTCATACTTATTGCTACCTAAAAGTTGTTATTATAAATAAATTTCACTAATGATAGGTGTTTTTTCCCGGATTCCTCTATAATTAAGAGTAAAAGATCTTGTGAGGTCTTCTAGTATCCGAATAGTCATATCTAATTATCTATTAGTATGAGAATGGAACGTTGTAATCATTTTTAACTTTTTTCCCAAAGCAAGTTGTATACTTGACCACAACCTAAATGTAAATCGGGGGATCCTATTTAGATACAATAGACACCAAAACTCCATGTAACCTAACCATTTCGTTGATGTATAACTTAACCAATATGTCCATTAAATCCATCATTTTTATAGGTAAAAACAAAGCCGAGACTTAGTCAATCAAAAACTTTCCAAATTGCATTGTTTCTTATATTATATTTGGAATACCCAACATAAAATTTATGGTGATGTCCTCTCATTTTCATCCTGGTACTAGAAGAGGTTGTAATTCTTAACTAGTTTTCGATAATCGGTTTTTTGCTGGCGATAAATAGTGCACTTTACTACCCATTTTGTTATCTCTTTCCTCGTGTTAGGTAACCAATAATATATCTTTTAATAAACTATAAATCATGATTCGTGAGCCTTTCTTAATATTTCTCCATTCAACATATCATTATTTAGAAGATATATTCGCTTCTTACAATGATATTATTTGCCATAATCCAAAAATGTGTCTTATCTTATGATTTCACTATAAACTTAATCGTTTTTATTTCCACATCATTATGATTGGCCTCTAAAATCTTG
The DNA here is from genome assembly GCA_019202695.1 of Populus x sibirica. Classification (NCBI taxonomy): domain Eukaryota; kingdom Viridiplantae; phylum Streptophyta; class Magnoliopsida; order Malpighiales; family Salicaceae; genus Populus; species Populus x sibirica. The sequence goes on from JAGMVL010001464.1 coordinate 463,373, forward strand.
TCGCATAGCATTGACCTCATTGCTATTCATGCTAACAAAGATCCTCTAAAACTTGGACATAATTGTACTCACATCTTGTGTAATTCTAAAAACTCCATCTGATTTTGAATTTGTAAACTACTCATTATAGACTTACCTTTTTGCCTCAAGGCATCGGCTCTAACATTTACCTTTTTCAATATGGTAATTAGTGATGCATTTATAATTTGTAATTAACTCTACCTATATTCTCTAATGCATGTTTAATTTTTATGGTCAAACTTTTATGTTCAATTTTTTTGAAACCTTTAAATTCTTAGAGCAAAAATAATTATTGCTAACTCTAAATAATGCACTAGATAGTATACTTCATGCCTTTTCGGTTGTTTTGAAGCATATACTACCACCTTCCCATATCAACAAACACTTAAGGCTTTTATTATAGGCATCATTATACACTATAAAACTTTTTTTGTCCTTTAGAAAAGATCAATATTAGGGCTAAAGTTAATCTTTTTTTTCAATTGTTGGAAACTACTTTCACATTATCTTGTCCATTTAAATTTTTTCTTATTTCCTTATTTATCAAATCACCGAGTGGCTATGGTAGAAAATCCTTTAATGAATCATCGATAAACCCTTCTAATCTAATAAAATTACAAATTTATGTTACATTCGTATGCCTTTTCCACCTTAGCGTCGCTTCTACCTTTTTTGGGTCCACATATATACCTTTTACATATACAACATGCCCAAAAACATGACTTTATCTAGCCAAAATTCATACTTATTTTTTTCTCTTAAAATTTGTAACATCATTTTCAAATGTTGATCATGATTCACTTGACTTTTAAAGTAGACCATAATATCATCAATAAACATTATAACACATTTGTTCATAAATGATCGAAAGACTTGATTCATCAAATCCATGAACATTGATAGGGTATTTGTTAACCTAAAAGGCATTACTAGAAATTCAAAATGCATATAAAGGGTTTTGAAAATAGACTTCTAAAAAACTTCCTCTCTTATCCTCATCCGGTGACATTCAGATCTCGGATCAATCTTTGAAATATATATGTCTTTCTTAGTTGATCAAACAAATCATTGATCCATGAAAGAGAAGAATTTTTTTCAACATTACTTTATTCCGATCAATGTACTGATTTGGAAAGTCATATCATTCTTTTTTATAAACACTATTGAGGAACCCTAATGTGAATTGCTAGGTTGGATAAATCATTTATCTAGTAATTCTTATGGTTGCAATTTCAACACCCTCAAATTTACTAAAGTTATTCTATAATAGGACTAAGAGATGGGTATAGTTCCTGAAATTATTTTTACTAAGACATTTATTTCTCGTCTTAGGGATAGTCTTAGTAACTCATCTAGGAAAGACATTAGAGAATTCTCTCACCACTAGCACATTTATTGGCTCAATGTCACCTTTCTCGGATCTTCAATTTAAATACGCATCACATCTTTTCCTCATCAATCTCTTTACAATCATCACTAAAATGATGCAATTTGGTACTACTCATATCCCACCCATAAATTCATTTTTTTCCCCAGTCGGTAGCTTAAAGGTTACTCTGTCTTTGTAAAAAAATTTCTATTAGTATGATGCTCACTCAACCAATCAATCCTTAATATAATATCAAAATCATATATTTCTAAAAGGTATCAAGTCCTCTTTCATACCATGACCTCTAAAAAATAATACACATGTCATACACATCATCAATATTTATGGTTTTTTATAAGGGTGTACTAACTGCTAGGCCTTTATTCAACTTGTATTTTGGCATATTCAGTTTATAAGAAAATTTACGAGATACAAAATAATATATAGCTTTTAGATTAAGTAAAGCATTTATGTTTTAAGAATTTAATGTTATCATACATGTCACTATATTTAATGAGGTTTTGATATCTCTCTGATTTATAATATAGACCCTCTACCAAGTCCTTTTAGCTTATACTCGAGGCTAACCTCTACTAGCACTCCTCCCAAAGCGAACGAGTCTTTTTATCTCTCTTTATAATCTATCCACATTTACTGATTGATGTTGATTACGAAGGTGGGTTTCGATTTAAAAGTCTCTTTTAAGGTATTCATGTTCTCTATACACATAACACCTATTCTTCATATGTTTATAATCTCTCCAGTGATGCCCTCTTTTTCCTACAAATAGAGCACTTATCGGTTATTACTCTATAATAACTTGGGATGTACCGGTTATAAAATTACATTGTGAGAATAGAGACATTTCACGGGATGTGGTCCTAACTGAACTCATTGCCTAACTCGCCCCTAGATGGAAATGTCCACCCGAGGACTCTTCTCTACTTGGTCAAGACGGTCCTGCGAGTGCCCTTCATAGGGATAAGTTTCCCTCTCTCTTGAATGATTGACTACGCTTTTGTTCACCATCCTTTTGTTTTTAGGAGATGTGGTTTACCCAAATATGATACTAGCTTATTCCACTTCTACATTATCTGTTGTTGTTGTTTCAATATCTTTTATTGTTTTTTTTTTTCAAGAATTGCCTCTAAGGACTTGATAGCTTCTACTAATTTTTAGACTATTACTGACCTAAAAGTGACCAATCCCTTTCTAATCTTTTATCTAAAGTCATCCCTCATTCTCTCTATATGATGTTGTTATGTAGGCACTAAAGTAGAAGTAAAAATAGAAGGTATCTTTGTAGCTCTCATTTGCCTAATTATCATGCACCGAGAGTGTGCACAATCTAAAAGAATTATATCATATAATTTACTTGTACACCCATGACACGAGAATCTAAATGAAGGACTCTTCTACCTTCTAGAGCTCGGTGTCGACTACTTCAACATGTCGTGTCCCCTAAAGATCTTTCATCTGCTCAGTCACCCCCTATCAATGAAGCCGATCTCTTTTTCTAATTAAAAAATGGATCTTTGGAGTTCCTCTCTCGTTTAAACCATCTGTAATACATATTGTTCATCGGTAATACCCTTTAATTTATAAAAACTATTGAATCACAACTATAAGTTATGATACCAATTGTAACACCCTAAACCTTTTTCATGTAATTTCTTCTTTTAAAATAATTATATATAAAAATAATGTAATTATATATATAATGGAGAAAGTATCATATATACGGAGACCTTCCAAATCAATACACCAAACATGAGATTTACTCGATACATACACATCAAATGTGTGAAGGGTTTTCCATTTACATAAAAGGATTTATATAATTTTAATGAGATTTGAGCATAGTCTTCCTTGCATGGGGCTTTACCTAAAAAAATTTATTGCAATTAATACCATGTCATAGGCAACATATCATACATCCTTATTTTATCAAATTTTCATTCAAGACACAACTCACATAACTATTCAAATTATAAATCTCAATCAATTTCTAACATCACCACATCATTTAAAACCCTGAAGCTTCATATAATTTATTGATTCTCATACTTTTATCTTTCTAAATTTTTAAATGTTACATCAATCAAAATAAATTTTAAACACTCCCAACATCATTAAAATACCAAATCCAACACAATTTAATCAAATCTCTAAGTTCCCTAAATATCAAATCATGGTCGGCCACTTTAATATTTTAATTTCTATAACTAGTTTTTAATTTCTTCAATTAACTCATTAATTATGTTATCTAAACCAGTATTTAACCAATAATCAAACAATTTCACACTATCATGCACAATATCATATAAACTCTAATTTCTTAATTTCAAGATTTTTAATCCCGATAGCAATGATAAAAGTGTATTTAATTGTAAAAGAACACATTACCAATATCAATTAACCCAATTTGATAAGTCTCTTGCAATGCTTTACAAGAATTTCCCTTTCCCTCTTCCAATCTTATAACTTTCTCTCTTTAATTCCCAACTCCTAATCTCTATCTCTAAGTTTTTCTAGTTTGATTTGGTTTTCTTTGGTAGAAATCACTTAAATCTCAATCTTCATTCCTTACAAATTGAGAGAATTTAGAGAAAGAAGAATCCAAGCCTTTTTTCTCTTGGATGTAGTCGGCCTTATGTAAAAAGGAAGGGGAGTTTTGCTTTTATTTATAAAAATGTCAATCACCAAATGTCCACATGTTATTTTTGTCGATACTTTTCACATCTTGATTAAATTTTTTATTTTATGTGAGTTTTACGTTAATAATCGAAAATTTCACCCTCGGTTATAATTTTTTTTTCTCTGAATTTATTTTTTTTATCTCAATTAGAAATTATGTTATTTAATATAAGGTTTACAACAAAAAGGGTTGCAATATGTTGTTGGTGAGTATGAACTTCGTGAGTAACCATGGTTGAGAAGTTGTTTTTTCTCTTGTGTAACTTATGGACCCCTTACTCTTTGTTTACATACAATGTTTTGCTTGCATGATTACTTTTGCATCATTTTTACTCGCATAAAGAATAACTTTGTTTCGTGTATGAAAAAACCAAATTAGTGAACCTGAATATGCATGCATTAAAGAGTGACACATTTTGTTTTGTGTGGAGGTAGCTTGTTCCTCCTCCTAGGAAAAAGAACATTTTCACTAGAGGTGGATAACATTTTATGATCATGGTAAAACATTGTGTATGAAGATGCTAAATGGATATGTGGAGATCTTATTGGAGACATAAAGATATGGAGATTTCATTAGAAAGATGAAGATTTAATTGTAGAGATATGGAAAATTCATTAGAGACTTGAAGACTTAAAATTTTGATTGTAGACAAGGTTAGAGACATGGACTTTTTATTGGAGACATGAATATTTCATTATCAACATAGAATTTCTATTAGAGACATGGACTTCTTATTGGAGACATAAAGATATGGAGATTTCATTAGAAAGATGAAGATTTAATTGTAGAGATATGGAAAATTCATTAGAGACTTGAAGACTTAAAATTTTGATTGTAGACAAGGTTAGAGACATGGACTTTTTATTGGAGACATGAATATTTCATTATCAACCATAGGGAATTTCTATTAGAGGAATGAAGATTTCATTGGAGTCATAGAGATTTTATTTGGAGATCTTGCTTGGAGTTCACACCTAGAATGTTGTGTGGGAATGTTTTTCATGATCGAAACGGGTTATTTAAAGGGTTGAAGTATGATTATTCTTATGCTTATTTGTTTCACATTGTTTTGCTCTCTTGTTTTAGGAACAAAAGTTATTTATATGCATTTAGTGGTGTATGTAATGGATCTAGGTATTGTGTAACTTGTTGTCGTATAGATAAAATAACATCTTTAATACATTCACTTAAATAGTGATTTGATAGATATTTGGAGTTGGAGTGCTTGTAGGTGGGGATATCGATTACTCTTTCATGTCTTAGAGTTTCTAAATCATCATTCATAAACAAAACTTTTAGTGATATGAAAGAGGAATGTACTAGCTTTTATTAGGTCCCTACATATTGAATTAGGATTTCCACAATCGTATCTACGGCTAATGGAGTGACTAGGTTTGGCCACTTAGATGATGATGTGATGAGGTTACTCTATGCTTTACTGCTAAAACAAGTTCTTTATTGAAATATGAGACTTTTTCTACTTAAGTTAGTTACATGCGAGAAGAATTAATGTCCAAGAAAGAGAAGTAAGTGGCGAGTGTATAGTTATTATTGTTAAGTTTTGTTCTATATTGTGAATGAACTTATGTATTGAGTGGACTTGAGTTGCCTTTAATGGCCTTAAGTGGCCATGAATTAACATAAGTGGAATGAAGTGGCCATGAGTTACCATAAAAGATTGTGAGTGGCCTTGAGTGACTATAAGTGGCCATGAATACCCTCAAATAGTCATGAGTTTTGTGATCTCTTGCATGAACTTTTGTTGTGAGTGATGTTGTGTTTATTTAGTGACCCAACACCTCGGTTACATTAGCCTACCTCATGATGAGTGGAGTAATGATGAAGAACTCATATGCTTGTTGGTTGTTGTGCCATTGGTGAAAATTCTAGTGCTCTCGAGTAATTGATGAGAGGAGTTTATGCCTACTAAGGAGATAGGTTGGCGTAATGTAGTCATTGGTAAGAAAAGTAGGTGTCTTACTAACGGTTCATGCGTAAGCATAAGAGGTCAGTCGTCACAAATGGAGTATTAAATGTGCGCCGCGCATAACACCAGTAAGTAGTGTGCAATGTCATTCTGACTTTTAGAGCTTATAATATATATTGTGGCATGTGATGCTTGTAGAACTGGGTAGAGACCTAAATAGTGGGTTTCGGGATGCCTAAGGTGTTGTGGGTCCGTCTATTGACCACCTAAATGGACAAGCAATCTAGACAGGTAATACGATAAGTTCATTCTATTATGGCCAGGTCCGAACATGCAAGGCAGCTTTGTTTGGGCTTGCCCCAAGGACACTTGTTTTTTTTATTATCAATTTTTTTAAAAAAATCTAACCAAAGAGAAGGCGAAAAAAAGTTAGTAACTCGATAGGTGCTTGCAAAAGATTGAAAATAAGGAAAAAGAAAAGGAGGGGACAAAGAAGTAGAACAATTTTGGTGATTTAATTGTCCGCATAGAGATGTCAAAAGAAATTAAGAAGAAAAATCTACATTTTTTTGTGTTTTAAGAAAATGGAAGAAGAGATGAATAATTCTTTCTAAGTTCGTTTCCAACTTTAGATTGTTTTAATTAAGAACCCTTTTATAGTTCTATTAGATTATGTCTTCTTTTTTTCTGTCATGAAATAACACTTTGTGTTGTGCATGTTTTCTTGTAAAAATGATCAAATGAATCGCCTCAAGAATTTATATCTCCGCCTACATTAGAATTGAAAGTTTATCTTCTTTTTTTAACGTTAATTGAAATATTATAAATATATCAATAATTGATTTCTTTTATGATATTGTGGCATTTTCTATGTTGTTTTGAGAAAACATGAGACTTTATAGAAGAAGGTTTATTGTTTTCTCTTTTGTTGGAAAAAGAAAAGTACAGGGGGTGACAATCAAAATCAAAATATTACAGAAACAATTTTCGGGGAGTGACCTCTTGGCAATAGGAAGCCCAACTGTTTTTAATGGGCCACGTCTAAGCCCCCGCCCCGCTGTTATATTTGAGCTCCTACGTCAGGTTTAAGGTGTGATCGGTGTTTGAACAAATTTTAAATTCTTTTTTATATTATTTTTTTTTGAATGTTTTGAAGTATTGGAGTATTAAAAATAATTTTTTTAAAAAAATAATATTATTTTAATATATTTTTTAAAAAAAACAAAAATACTTTAAAATACAATATATATCTTAAACCCATCTACAGATTAACTATAACTAAAATGATCAGTATTTCACTATAGTGCGGCTACGGTATGCGTGAGTGAATTCACCGTGGATTGCATTGTTTTGCACTATAGCGATGGTCTCTGTGCATTGTGAGTGCCTTCCCTTGTGGAGCTGTCTTGTTTAGGTGGGGGCATGTGTGAGGTTGTAGCAGCAAGCCCAAAGCGCCAAGTTGGAGGCATTTGACCCACAGGGAACACGAGCACACAGGCGCTTATGTCGGGCTGGGCAATCGGATGGGCCGCGCCCCAAGCCTTGGCCACACGAAACTCGATGCTGCCTAGCCTTGGGCACTTAGGATGTGTGGTGGGCGGGGCCAGTAGCACATGTAGCGCTAAAATTGTGCCCGGTGTGAGAAAATTATTATTTTTCTTATAATTAATAATTAATTAATAAATTTGAAAGAAAATATTATTATTATTAATATTGAAAACATATTATTATTTATATTATAATTTTTTAAGATATGTTTTTATAAAAATAAAAAAGTGAGCCGCCAGCGGAAGTATTATTAAAAAATATTCGACAATTCTAAAAGTATTAATATAAAAAATATTATAATTTGCATTGTATTATTATTATTATTTTTTATAATACTAAGTATTCATATAAAAAATATTATTTTTTGTGTTCTAAATATTATTATTTTTCTTATAATTCAAAGTATTCATATAAAATATTATTCTTTGTGTTATAAATATTATTATTTTTATAATAATTCAACGTTTTAATATAAAAAATATTATTATTTGTGTTCAAAATATTCTTGGAATTAAAAATAGTATTTATTTGTGTTATGCATATATTATTTTTACTATAATCAAAAGTATTAATATTAAAAATATCATCTTTTGTGTTATAAATATTATTATTTTTATAATAATTGATATTATTAATAAAAAAATTACTAAATTGGAAAAAAATTATTCTTAATATTGAAAAACAACCATAAATTTGATTTGAAAGGTAAAATAAAAAATTACTATTATTGTTATTATTATTACTCATCATTAATAAATTTTAAAAAAATTGTTATTACTATCGAAGAAAAAACCACGTGGGGACAAGTGGCTGGAGGTAAGATGTCATGTGTCTTTGGGCGGCCTCGCGCACATGTGGCGCTTGGGTTGCTGGCCTTAGTGTTGGGCACATCCACGGCGCACACGTGCCGCTAGGGGCACTGCTGCGAGAGGTGGACACCCCGGGGGCACACGTGACGGCAGGCTGAGGTGACCTTGCTAGCACCCACTTAGGGACACTTGGGCGCTTAGGTCATGGCCTTTGGACCCCAGGAGGAATGGATCCGAACTTCGGGACCCCCGATCAATAGGTCTTGCGTAAAGACTTAAGGTTTATGGATCCTAGGATTCTTAATATTATTATTTTTATTATAATTAATATTATTAATAAAATAATGAATAAATTTGAAAGAAAATATTATTATTAATAGTGAAAACATATTATTATTTATATTATATATTTTTATGATATTTTTTATAAAATTAAAAAGTGAGTCCGTGGCGCAGTGTTATTAAAAATATCCCACAATTCTAAGTATTAATATAAAAAATATTATAATTTGCGTTGTAAATATTATTATTTTTCTTATAATACAAAGTATTCATATAAAAAAATATTATTATTTGTGTTCTGAATATTACGAATATTTTTTTTAGAATTCAAAGTATTCATATCAAAATATTACTATTTGTATTCTAAATATTATTATTTTTCTTATAATTCAACATATTCATATAAAAATATTATTATTTGTGTTCTAAGTGTTATTATTTTTATAATAATTCAATGTTTTAATATACAAAATATTATTATTTGTGTTCTAAATATTCTTGGAATTAAAAAATAGTATTATTTTTTACTATAATCAAAAGTATTAATATTAAAAATATTATCTTTTGTGTTATAAATATCATTATTTTTATAATAATTAATATTATTAATAAAATAATTACTAAATTAGAAAAAATTATTCTTAATAATGAAAAACTAATCCATAGATTTGATTTAAAATATCATGTAAAATTGAAAATTATTGTGTTGTTAGTATTGTTATCATCATTAAAAAATTTTAAAAAATTATTATTACTTATCCAAGAAAAACCAGCTTGGGGACACATGACGCTAACTGAGTTGATGCTTGTGTGCTTTAGGGAGACCCTAAGCGCAC